>VWZF01002472.1:383352-418005 GCA_013396755.1 Sclerurus mexicanus
AGGGCCCAGACCCTCCAAGCCGCCCAGCTTCCGAGCTGTTGCCTCTTGCCTGCCTTCCACTCAGAGCTGAAATCACTTGGGCATGTGGCAAATGAGCTGAAGTCACTAAAGCTGCGGTCACTCACTGATTTTCCTAATAAAGTTTACCTATTGTTCCTTTTTTTATTTTCTTTTTTATTTTCTTTTATTTTACTAAATAAAGTTAATATTATTTTATCAATAAATAAAATTAATTGCTGAAATCACTCATCGCCTTTCGCCCATAACACTTGGGCTCGGGACTCCTCATTAAAGCTCTGAACAGCGCGTCTGTGCGGGTGAGAGCAAAGTCGAACAGTGTGGTTCACGTCAGCTTCATCCTCCTGTTGCTCAAGAGCAAAACTTCCTAGAGAAAAAAAAAAATCCTCTTCGACCCAAAACTTCGAGTGAGTTCAGAAAGATGCTTCCCCACGGTGGGGGTCCCTGGGAGGAGACAGTCGGAGCATGCAAGCATAGGAACAGTTGATGTTAAGGGAAGAAAGATCCTACTCACTTCACTTTAATCCACTGCAACTTCAATTCTGGAGCTCGGCTTCCCCCTCCTGGACACAGGGCGAATGGGCAGGAGCAGGCAGAGGCTTTTCCTCCTCCCTTTGCTCCCCTGTGGAACTGGTTCGTGACTGGTGACTCTGGACACCTCTGGCTTTGTACTGCTAAGGTGCTTGTGAAGGGCAAGGTGATTTGGAAAAGGGAACCTGTTGCAGTAGGATGAGATCTGCTACAGTAATGTTTTTTTTCTCCGTTAAAAAATTAATCAGGGTCTATTTATCAAAGCCCACAATTCCTGTTTTGAAATGGTGGCTGCTGATGATCTTCCTTGTTCTGGTGCTGTAAATAGAAACCTGGTGTACGCCTAATGCAGAAGTCATATTCTGGGTCAAAAGGAAATAATTTTGCCGTCTTTAACTTGAGAAATCCCTTTAAAGGTTGCAAAAAAGTGATTTGAAAGCTCAAGGCTAATTGATCTTGATTCCCTTTTTAGAAGAAAGAGTGCAAGGTGTTTTGAAGACAAAGGCATGTGCTGTTATAAAGATATGGCTAAAGGAAGATGGTGTGGGATTGATCTGGTTCAGTAATAACATCACCCCTTTCAGTTAATCTATCAGAAGGCAATGGAGCTTTATGCCTGACTGTAGGAGCACATCAGTTGTGCGTGTTATTTCTTATTGCCTTTTGGTAGCCTGTGAGTGCTCAAGCACAGCTACATAAAACATAGCTGGGTACTCGTGGCTTTAACACTCATGGAAGCGTCAGGGGCATCCAACCTCTTGAAGCAGCAGAACCTGTTCGTGTGAAAGAACAAAGTTTCAGTGCTATACAGGTTCATTTCCAAGAAGCTCAACTTAATTTTTTACTCCTCCTTCTTTAAATCAAACTCTCAAACTCAAGAGAATGACCATTTTCTCTCAGTTTGTTTTTTTTTTTTTTTGCTTGTTTATTGTTTGTTTTTTAAAGAAGCTGGTACATATCTCACCTTTAATAAAGTGGATAACTTTAAATGAACACAAGTTCAGGAAGATTAAAAAAGAAACTACTTCTTTGTTTATGCAAAACTTGTTGTATGGCAGACATGGAGGCACAAGGAAGTTCGTACTTTCATTAGTGGCAGCAATGTGCATAAACCTACTTATATGTTTTATTTATTTTCTAAGACAGCTTCCAGAAAAGTAAGAAGAGGAGCTGTGACTGACTCAAATCAACATTGGATTAGGGTCTAAATGCATTGAGAAAAAACCCCAACATTTGTTTGGGGTTCAAGAGTCAAGAAATATTAAAAAAAAAAATTTTAATCAAGGCAGTAAAGGCTGCACCCTATGTAGGGCATCTGGGAAGACTAATGGTCCTCAACGATGGGCAGTGCCACCTCTCCAGGACTAAGGAATCAAAGGTTTGCCACTGATTTTGGCATGGCCTAAGGTGACCACAGGCAGAGCTGGTGGATTTCCTGGGGCCCAGAAGTCTTCTTTCTTCTCATCTTTTGAACAGCTTCAAATAATTTCCATTATTTTAATACCTAACTTAAAATGTATATCCCCAATAGAAAAATGAATGAAGCAGCATCTAAAATATCAACTCCTTAAATGTTGGTCTGACATTTACTTGTAGAATTCCATTTTTTACTGAGAAAGGGTTTTAAAGTCACAACTTCTTCCCTAGTTCTTCCCTGCTGTCCCACTGGTAATTTGTCCTAATATATTTGGTGAATACCAGGTACTTAAAAATATGTATATGCACAAACCAGAATTAAAGGTTTAATATAAAAAAATAGAAAATGGCCCAAGTTTTAGGTAGGTCATTGCACCATGTTGACACGCAAAATGTTTGTCTCTCATCTGGATTTGTGTGGCTTACTCTTTTTGAGTTGTGCATTTGGTTGATCTCTTGTGCCAAGAGACACGAAGAGTCAGAAATATTTCTTCTGTATTTTCTAGTGGATTTGCCTCATGGCTTTCCCCCCCAGACTTTTAAAATGTAAAATAGTTGGTATTTGAGAATTTACTCACTGGTCTCCTGAGTGCTAGCAGAAAGTAGTTTGGTTTCTCTCCCAAGTCATGCCAGCCACTCATGATGCACAGGAAACAAATATAAAGGATATATTTAATAAAGGATGCAGGATACAAGCCTGGAAATTTCCAGCCTAGGTGCAGATTTCAATGAAAATACAAAGAAATTAATTGTGCCTTATGTCTTTATCTTGTTCAAAAGTAAAAATGTCTTCCTGGGGTCCCTTTCAGTTTTTGTACACACAGACCAAAAAGCTCATATTTCCCCACTTAGTAGCACTTACTATTTGTATGCTCATCATGCCTGTTAGAAAAGAAAAACCATGTCAGGGATGCACTTCAGTGTGTTAGAAGATACAATTCTGAAGGTGTGGACTTTGCTGGAACAATATAAAGGCTGCAAGAGTCAAAATTCTCAGCATTACACTTTTTCTTACTGTACTTTTTCATCTCTTTAATAATCTCCTATTTTTTGTGAAGGGATGAAACTGAAATAAAGAGTAACACTAGTGGGAGCCCTTGACTGACTGGACAGCGTTAACACAGTCCTGTGTGCTCCCTCCAGAGAGATGGAGAGAGAATATTTACAAGGATGTGGAGTGACAAGACAAGGGGGAACGGCCTCAAAATGAGAGGAGGTTTACATCAGATACTAGGAAAAAATTCTTTACTGTGAGGGTGCTGAGGCACTGGAACAGGTTGCCCTGGGGAGCTCTGGGTGCCGCATCCCTGGCGGTGTTTGAGGCCAGGCTGGATGGAGCTCTGAGCAACCTGGTCAGGGGAAAGGTGTCCCTGCCTGTGGCAGGGGGGTTAGAACTAAACGATCTTTAATTTTCCTTCCAACCCAGGCTCTTTTGTGATTCTGTGATTTAACTTTCCCTCTTTCCATTACTCCAGCTTTTAACCCCCACTGTAGTCTACTGAGATTCTTGTGTCTTTTTACCACAGCAAACAGGAAACTCTGTATTTCCATCACCTTGGCCAAACAGTTTGGATCTATTGCAGGGCAGCTTGCTAGACCTATGTTTCCAGTTTAGGGGGGGTTGGCATGAATCTCCCAGGACTATTCAGGCCACCAAGACAGACCTGGGGCAGACCCACTCTGCCTACACCACACAATAGAACTCGGTCCATTTTCACTCTCACAAAGGCTTTCCACTTTCCAAAAGGGTTTGCAAGATCCCAGTTTCTTTTACTGACCTGAATCAGAGAGATGATCCTCTGTCTCCCCAGCCCTTCCATGGTTTCTTCAGGACTAGGAGGGTGTTTGGGATGCCAAGATGTGAGCTCCCCATGCCAGGGGATGTGCTGGAAGGGAAGGGGGAGCTCCCAGGTGGATTTGTTTCTAGTGGGCACAGGCTTCCCACAGGTAGTAACAACAGAAATGTTGGGAGAGGGGAGAGAGATGGTTATTTATTTTCAAGGTAGGTTTTCCATCTTGGAGGTGTTCCCAGTCTATACAGGCAGTGTGCAAGCAGACATACCATGTAGCATAAGTATAGGTGAACATCGGCTTTACACAAAATGGTCAAAGGCGTTTTCAAATGTCCATAAACATTTTTAAAGGCAAGCTGACATCCATTTATCTGTTTGTGTGCTTATCAACATGCATTTTACTAGTAATCTGGCAATATTCTATGACAGTAGAGATGTTTGACCTCATGTATTGCCTCATGTATATACTATTTCATTTTTTTAGCGGTAAATTTAAACAGGTTTTTATCTCCTAAAAGTGATAAATTGTTGGTGATCTGTGTAAAACCGTACATTTCTTTAAGCTAATTGAATTGTCAAGAAATGCCTATGCTAATTTTATTGTACATTTTCCCCTTATTAGAAGGTCCATATTCATTTCAGGATTTAATGCTGAAGATTTATTTTTATGTCTTTTACTCACAGTAGCAAACAGTTACAGTTTCAATCATCTAGGCTGCACTTGATTAAACCATCTGTGAATGTGAGTGTATTAATTAACTGTCTTCCTAGTTTGAGGATTTTTTTGGCATTTTCTGCCTGAATGGCAATCATCTTCCCATGAAATATCAAAGTTGTTTCAGTAATCCTGTCACTTATTTTCCACACAATTGCTTTCTTCTGCTTTTGTGGTGTGTTTTGCTCCTCAGTGCCTTGATACAAATTTGTTACACCACTAGTCAATATCAAATCAATTATGGTTTGACATAATAGAGTTGCAGGTTTTTGGACATTGTCTGTTGTGAAAAAGCTTGTCCATGGCTGTCTTCACCAGCTTATTATAAAATTCTGCTCCAGAAGCGTCACAAATTCCACATAATGAATGAGAAATATGGTTATTTGTCACTGTCATGATTTCCTCCACAAAAATGCAAACATTACTCTCATTTATCAACTAAATCTTAATTAAATGAACTTCACATAACTCTATCTCAGCAAGGCTCTTGTGAAACTTAATTTTATGTTTTGAGACCCTTAGCTGAAATGTGTTCTGCAGTTGCAAAATGCTCCTCTTGTTTATTGAGCAAACCGTCTAAATCCACCGCCTGTTGCTCACACTTCAGGGCTTTCTTTTTTGGTGTGCTAAGAAGAAGAATTAATATTCTGTATTATGTCCTAGGGAAATCGTTGGGATTTGTGCTGGAGGGATCTGTTATACCAGTAGAAGTTGATAGCAATGATGTCATGGAGGACTGAAAATAAAATAGAACTAAAGGTAGAATGTTGTAGTGGAATGACAGAATACTTTTCTGCTATAGATGAAGAGCTGAAAGATTATTCATGAGGGGGAAAGGTACACATTGAGACCCTAAGGCTGATCTATGATCCAAATGCCCTCATCCAAGAAACGGAGGCAGAAAGCAAATGTCAATTTATTGCATCACTTCCAGCTGAGATAATATCTAACATATGCAATGTTACAACATGATTTGTTGTCTCTGGCCACTACTCTGAGAGAAAAAAAGTGTGGACAATTAACTGCAGTGAAGATGATGAAAATATTAATCCAGGAACAGTGTCAATGAGAGATCATGTATTTTCTTCATGAAGGTAATGAAAGGTTTGGGATTGACAAAGATATTAAGCAACAGGAGCTGTCACATTGCATGCAAATCAGTGAATTAGTGGGAAACTAGTGCTTCACTAGGAGGAAACAACCTTAGGATAATTTTTGACCTTTCACTTTGAAACAGATAAAAACATTTTACAGGCAATAGTATGAAAAATCTTAGCAAAACCAGACCTGGCTTAGACTTCACAGTCCTTTAGTGATTTAAGCTCCCATTACAGTCAAGCAGGGCATCAGAGAAAAGTTTAATGATGGGGGGAAAGCTCATAGAAACTAATGAGTACTAAACCAACAAATAAATTATTCTATTGATGCAGCAAATAAATGTGTGTTCTGGTGCAACGAGTGAGGTACGTGGTTGTTCTCTGCTTCTCTCACGTTGATCATTAATCAATAGAGAGGGAAGTTACAAGTACTTAATGTGAATAGGAACTAAATTGCAAGAGGAAACTGAAACATTGCTAATAAATTCTTCTGTCGAAACAAGAGATGGTCCTTACGTGGAAGAAACCCACATCTAATACCTGAGGCTCGTGCTTTGGTTTGACCTGGTACGGAGTCAGGGATGGCCACGGTGGTTGAGGCTGAAATCCCACTCCTGTGCACGGGCAGTGGTGGCCTGAGTTTGTCAAACTCATGCCCTACACAAGTCTTTGATGTCCAAGGTTGCTAATTAGGATTAGCGGCGTGGTGTAATGAGTTTCTTGTTTGCAGTTGTTCCCAGGCTGCACCCACCCAGGAGACCGCATTCCCCTTCTCTTTCCCATCCTTCAACGCTTCCCCCACACCTTTTCTCAGACACTCCCTCAGCAGCTCTGCCCCGGGTACCTGCAGCTCAGACCTTCCTCATTCCTCTCTTCCAGCGCAGCCCTGCCTGGCCCTGCTGCTGCAGCCCGGCAATGTTGCCTCTGGTCATTCCAGGGCTTTGCGCTGCCCTTCCTTTCCCTCTGCTGCTGATACATCTCCCTGTGGGCAGCTGGGATGTCCCATCATGGACCGGAAAACTGAGTTGGGCCAGGAAACCCAGGTTTTCTGAGTCCCCAGAGAGGCACCTAATGATTAAATCTATTAATTAAAGCTGACGTGGTTCCTAAGCCAAAGAGAGAAATGCATACCTGATACCTCATTTTATGTTGTTAGGGGGAGATTTGGCTCCTGGTTTAGGGAACGCGTTATGAAATAAACTTCTGTAAATAAATAAATGTAGAAGCATATATCAAATGTCTATGTTTTAGCTATAGGTGGGGATTTTTGTTTTGTGGGTTTTTTGTTTGGTTTGGGGTTTTGTTTTGGTTTTGTTTGTTTGTTGTTTGGTTCGTTTTGATTTTGGATTTTTTTTTTTGTTGTTTTGGTTTTGTTTTTTTTTTTCCTGAATTGGATCATTAAGTCTTGCCCAGGCTGACCAGAGCACATTGGCCGGTCCTGGCATGTTCCTGTTGTGCATCCTGGTGCAGCTCCCGTGGTGGGGATCCCTCCCCTTCTCTCCATGATTTTCTTGCCTGTTTGGGAACTTTGGGACCCACTGGTAGGTGGTAGGTCAAAGATGGTGTTCTGGGCCTTGAGTCCTCTCTACTTGATGTCAGCAAACCAGAGAAAAGCTTTTGTTTAGGCAAAACCAGAAAAAGCAGAGTCCTGAATATTTTCAGGCTACTGCTCCAGGAGAACAGCATGGCTGAAAGTTAGTTATTCCTGCTGTGCAGGATAAGGGTAGAATGTAAAAGCTCTTGTAGCAGCTTATGAAGCTTCATAGGTAGCAATTCGTGAAGACAGAAATTAAAAGAAATTTCTGTTTTCGTCAGGTGGAAGCATTTTGATTCTGTGAGGAGCATCTAGAGCTGTGGCCTGTGTTTTAGTCCACGGTCATTTTTCATAGCAGTAATTCTCCTACTTGCTTTAGAAGAAATTAAATAGCTTCATCACCAATTTCTTTTTCTAGTGATCCCACTTCAGCTTTCCAGTCTCATTTTAGGTGGTGCTCGATGCTTCTGCAGCTGTGTGACTGCATCTGTACACACCGAAACCCTGCTGTGAGGAGGAATTCTACTCTGGAAACTGTTAGAGAATATATATGTATAGAAACCTAAAGTGTAAGATTTATTCAGTCAGGACGATTTTATGCTGCCAAGAAAAGGGAAAAGAGGAGGCACTGGAATCATGTATCCAAATTTTTCACAATTTCTGACAACACTGAGAATGTCTTTGGTTTCGTAAAGGAATGACTTGAGCTGTTCTTGCCTCCAAGGCAAATCTGTGAAATATCAAGAAGGAATGATGCCTTGAAGACATATTGATGGGGAAGGAGGAGATTGCTGCGTGATGACTGGCACTTTTGCTCTTGAAACAAAGCGGTATTATTATAATGAAAGCAGCATCACCTGAAAGCAGATGAGTTGGGGAGGAAACTGCTCTTTTATTGTGCTGTATTCTTCCCTGAAGGAAGGAATAGTTTATCATATTACAGCGATATCTTTACTGAAGATATTTTCTAGCTGGTGCTTGTCAAATTTAAATTCATAAAAGCTAATTTTTATTTGAAACCTGCCTGATTTGAGAGCACCACCTGCTGGTACTTCATGGATCCTGTAGGCTGCTGCTGGAGAGCTGTGATCCTCTGCATTTTCCAGAGGAGTGGAAAGGTCTGCTGATATTCTTTGCAACCTGGTTGTGTTTTGAGGATGTAATAACACTTCTTTAAATAAGCTTCTGTTTGGTATCCAGTCATCCTGCGAGAGTCTGTTTTCTGAAAGTAATTATTTTTCAAATATCTTATAAAAACCCTTAAAAGGAAGAGGAATATTTGCATTATGGAGACTAATGTTCGAGTGATGATTTGTGGGCTTGGCCCCTGAGGTTTTGTGTGAGCTCCTCCATAGCTTTGTGGCTCTGCAGAGAAAGAGGCTGTGCTTACCAAATCTGAGCCAATGTGTTAAACAGGTTTATATGTGAAACTTGTCAGATATTCAATTATGTCTTTAGTTTAATGTTTTATTGCATCTCTTCCCTGCTCAAATACAATTTATTTCTTTCATAAACACGAATGAATTTGCTGCATTTGGGGGAAATCAGTGATAAAAGATGAAATTTTAAAATTTATAAGTATGAGATAATTTTAGATCTGCATTGTGTTGATGTTGTTAAAGAATATTTATGATTTTATGAGTGGGTTCTAGCCCTGGACCTGTAAATGAGTTATGAAGGTTCAATGACCTTTTCTCAGTAAAAGTTATCTTTAGTTTTTAAATCATAGCACAGTTTTGGATGTCCTGTGTCTCCAAAATCCAAACAACTCTCCTATTCCTAGCCACAAACTTGTCTAAATGCTTTAAAGGATTTAATACTTGTATTTTGATCACGTTGACAACTTAGTTGTTTTTAGAGAGAAGAGTCTAACTGAGTTCTATGATAAAATGTCATCAAAATGTCTCCTAAAAATACATACAAAGCTAATGCTCTTTCCAGCATTTAAATAATCCTGAAAACTTAACATTGCATTAAGGAAATGAAGCACAATTAGAGTGTAGGCTTATGTGGAGCTAGGAAATAAAAGAGGTTTCTGAAATAACCATTATTGTAAGCAAAAGCTTAAATGTTTGCCAAAGAGGGTGATGGTGAGAAGGTTGGTTACTGGTGTCTGAACCAGGAGAATCTCTTGGCCCATATCCTGGTATAGTTCCTCTTCTGGCTCCCTGCCCAAACAGGCCCACATGGGACTAGTAAACCCACATGGGACTAGTAAACCCACATGGTCCCATTTCCCATGGCACTTCTTCCCAGCTCAGCCTTGCAGTTGTTACTGCACTGTTACTGCACAGAGCTGCCAGAATGGACTCAACTCATCATGTTTGCACAGAGGTTTGAGCCTGGTTGGTCTGGACTTCCAGGGATATCCTGCGGGACTGGATTGTTCTCACAGTCCAGGAGTCCTAAGGGACTTAATGAAGCCTGAACAGCCAAGTGTGAGATCTTGCACTTCAAGGAAGCTTTGTCAACTGCATTCATCTAAAGCAAGAAGGAAGAAAAGGCAATTTGTGGGCAGAAACAGAGAATCTGTCAGGAAGATGAGGATGGAAGGTCAGCTTGTGAATCCACATAAAATACTGTTATTGACTCTGTTGCCATAGTTTTGACAGCTGCATGTTAGAGTGTGTGTGTTTATTTCACATCACTGCCGAGAGGTGGTGTTATTATTTTAAGGATGGGATCTCTGTGTTTCAAGGCTAGAGGTGCTTGTGCTGTCAGGTGGGATATCTAAGATGCAGGAGAGAATCGAACTGGTATCATCTACATCCCAGTTGCACAGTAAAGCCTTTGCTATAACCTCTTTCTCTTAGCACAGAAAGTTTGGTGTGCCACTTCAGCTGAGTGAAGTACAGCTGAGCTTCTCGAAAACTTCATTGTATTGTATTTTTGCATAAAAAGTTCTCTCTTCTAAGTGATTTTTTGGAAATCTGTTCCCAAATGTCAGTCCCAACAGTGAATTCGGAGGGCTTGAGGTTGAACACAAGTACATTACTCGTCTTTCATTCACTGTCAGATTTTGTGTGTGTAGGTGGAAAGCTCAAATAGCACCTGCCAACTACTTACTGGTTATTGGCTTAGGATAGAGCTGTTTACATTTACTTCTGAATCATCCACTCTGTGTATTGTTTTGTATCTGTTTTCAGAATTGTATTAAAAATGATGAAATTTCAGGTTCAACAAAGTACACAGTCCCAAGCAGGAGCTCCAATTTAAAATGAATTTGTAATTAATGAAGAAAAATTGCACCTGAAATCAGTTACCAATGCACAGCTTGGTGGCAAGATTACATTTAAGAGATGCAGTTCATCAGCCACTGAGTGTACAGGAGACACTAAAGAATTGTATTAACTTTTTTCAGACTGACCTTTAAAACAAAGGGGTCTGAATTGTACCCCCAAGATATCTATTGAGACCTCTTCTTTATGTCCTGAACTCTCATCAGAACATACCGACCCTTACGCTTCAAGGAGGATGAGCACACAAGTGCACTATTATATGTTTTCCGTGACCTTTTGAGAGAGTCTGTCTTAGTCTATAACTGCAGAAATTAATCTGTTATCTGGTAACACTTTCTTCATCCTTGCAACTTTTGATATCACAGGGCACAGTGAGTTCATGATTCCTATATAGCTTTATTTACGTGTGCTCTTGACCGATGGGTCCCTCTCCTCAGCCTTTGTTACTGCTCTGCATTTTTCAGTCTCCTACTGCAGTCATTGTCCCCAGCTTTGTTTTGAACATTGTGTCTCCTCTCTAACAAGTCCTGACAATGAACCATCTTCTCTTTTCTTATTGATGTGTTTGTGTGAGGGGTTTTTGAGCACTGATGTGCCTTGGGAGGTCGGTGTCAATGTGCATTACACAAGTAATGCAACACCTCCTTCCCTGCCTTCCCTGCCAGAAAAAGCACTTGGTTTGTGCGAACAGGTTTGTTTGCTGTCAAGCTGATGCAAGGTTTGCTGAATCTCCCGTTTGTGAATTTGTATTTTGGAAACATCTTTACTCAACAATGATCAAAACTGTACAGGCAGAGTTTTTACACCAGGGAACGTTTTAAGGTTTTTCTTAAAATGTAAGTAAGAATGGAGGACTGAAGGAAATCCTTTATGCCACATTAAAAACCTTTTCTGGAAAGCTTCTTCCAAAAGAAGTTGCTTGCCACACAAATTGATTACCATGAATTGTCTTGAGGCTTAGGCTGACTTGAACTAGCTGAGTGGAAAACAGAAATCACCTTGGAACCAAACCAAAGTGAGAGGTAGCTGTGAGGCTGGCCCACGATCAATTAATTTCTCTGTATTCATCTCCAAGTGTAATTCATTCCTTATACTTTGCGTATTTATGTAAGACAGACACAACATTTTGTCTTCTATTTAGGACAAAAGGAGATTTTCCAACTGCTCCCTTCGTGAAGGTTTGGGGAGGTCTCCAGGGAAGTGTGTTGGATCACTTGGTGCCAAGTGGAGGAGGATTGAAGTGGAGGGGTTGCCAATACCTGCTCTGTGCTCCTTCCCTGAGCTGCACAGGCTGGTGTGCAGGCTGGGAGAAATGGGAAGAGCGTCCCAACCCATAAGCACCTTGTATCCAGGATCTCTCTAGCGCAGGGGAGCGCAGACGGGAGGAGATTTGAGGTGAAAAGTCCTGCTAGGAACCAGGCAGATGTCGTATGCCTTCCTTAATTTCTATGCTTTCATAAGCTGTGCCCAAACAGCTGGTTTGCCACAGGGAAGGCTCAGGTTCTGCTGGAGTATCTCTGGGTTAGGAAAGAAGGTTGATGGCTGTTTCTCCTCAGTGATGCTCTCTTGCTGCCTGGTAACCCGTCCTCTAGCAGCTCACTTCTGCACTGCCAGATATCTTCCTCCGGAAGAAGTCTTTTGATTTTTAAATCTTCATGGGAGACAGCCACGTCTGTGGCAGTTTTGCTGTCAGGGCACAAGGTGCGCTTCTGGTTTTTGAACCAAAGCCTAGTACTCCAAGTACACACACACCATTTTACATGTGTGAACAGCACTGTTCTTGTTAAATATGAATATTTCCAGGACTGTTGCCCAGTTCTGCAGGTAGACCATTCTAAGATTAGCCATTTGCTGTCTTTCCATCAACTATATCCATTGCAGGAGTAGAAAGATTTCTTTTTACCTTCTGCCAACCTTGGAAACTCTGAAAGTCAAACAGTGTTCTTTCTGGCTTATGAATCATCACCTCTAACCTTGACTCAGCGATCACAGGGGAACACAGGCCATGGTTAACATATATCCTTCAGATTAAAAAGATTCTCTAGTATGATGTTACGTTACTCATTACTTATTTAATAAAGCCTATATAGAATCCCACTCATGATCTTTCAGATATGTTAGTTCAATTGAGCTAAGGGAATAATAGAGTGGAGAAGTATTTTTAGTCCATTCAGATGGATAGAGCTGACATTAAGTATGTTTTGTAAGCTGAGGAGTTATCACTTTGCTGGCTATAGTTAACTGAAAATGAAAACAATATATTACTTCAACTTTAGTTTCTCTGAGATGTGATGTTCGGCTAGAGGAGAAAACATATGTGTGTGCTGTATGTGAGAAAAATTATCTAAGAGATGGTATTCTTCATTAATAATAAAACTTTTGGATGTACTGTGGTTATTCATAACTATAAAAAGTGTGTTTTGCATCAAAGGCAATTATGCCAGTTAACAGTATGCTCAGGCTGAGAAAATTGACTGAACAATCTTTAAATACTTTGAAACCCCTTTCAAACCTGTTGCTTGGATACCACTTTCTCTGAACTATTATGTACCTTTCTGAAAATTAAATAGTAAAGGAAAGGATTTAGAAGTTCTTTCCTTTGTCTTTTCCATGAAGTCTATATTAAAAAATTATTTCAGAAGTGGTGTCAAAGAATTAGGGCTTTCTGGAAGCAAAATACTGACAGAAACAGCTGGAAAATGCAACTCATGCACAATCTGAATCCAAACCTTTGTTTTCTAGGTATATGTTTCTTTCTTGCACACAGGCTTCCAAGGGACTTTGACTTTGAGATGCAATGAAGGATTCTCAAATTGTAGACATCTTGAAGCAACTGGATAGCACATCCTGGGAAGTCTCTCACTAGTGGCAATGGTTTGTTCCCTGCTCAGTTTCACTTACTCACTAAAATAAGCAATCTGAAAGTGTGAAGTAGTGTTTGTGATTTGATTTTTTTGTATAAGGAAAGATTTTTTTCTGGTCTCCGTCTGAATGCCAGGTATTCTATCAAATTGTATCATGCCATGAACTGCTGTGATTTCTTTAAGCTATGAGCTGCTACTTTACCTGCACTCAAAAGCCCCTCAGAAACAACAGAGGTGTCCGGATGCAGGGGTTTAAATTTGCCTCCAGGACTCATTTCCCATTTCACCATTACAGCAAGTTTAGGAAACCTCCAGGTTTTTCTGTCTTGTTTCACTTCACTCTGGGGATGAATGGTCTGGTTGGCTCAGCAGGCAATGTCTTTAGAATCACCTTTTCATTGGGATCATCTTACCAACTAAACCTCGGGCTTAAGGTATGTGACATTGCTACCTGAAAACTGAAGGCCTTCCAGTGAAGGTCCAACCTTTGATCAGGGAAGTCACATGTTTACAGGGAAGGTGGTGACTCCAACCCATGCATAATGTTTTGACCTAGGTTAGGCAAAGAGATCTTTATAACAGATTTGTCCCGATGAGGATGGCTTTTGCTGCCCATTGATAGGCAAGGAAAATCTCCTGTTCTCTATAACCCTTGGAAGGGTTGTCTTGCCCCAGGCCACAGACACTGTGCTCCTCCCAGGGAGGTGCAGGGATGACTGTCAAGGACTGCCACAGGCCATATCTTGGGAAGCAGCACCTGCTGCAGCAAGTGAAAAGTCAGGACTTTGCAGCTCATTGCTTCAGTGGGTGATGGGGCAGAGTTGCAAAGACAGCTGTGGTCCAGTGGTCTCATGTCTCAGCTCCTCTCTGCTCCCTGTCATCACACAAAGGAACAGAAGCAGAGGGGAGGTTCTTATCAGGATACAGAGTTGGACCATAGGCATCTAATGTGGGGTTTGGGATTTGCCCGTGATCTCTAGTGCAAAGGAAATGTCCTGTCACTTTATGCTTGTAGCTGAGCCAGTCAGCAGCGCTGTCAAAGTGACTCACAGCTGTGCTGAGATTGTGACTCACTGCAGCATCCTTTCTGGAGAGACACTAATCCTCCTTTCCTGCTGCTGAGGCTGTTTTGGGAACCACAACATTAAGCACTGAAAGGCACATTTATGAAATGACACATGCCAGGACTGGGTTTCGTTTATAGCAGTGAGGAAGTACTTTGTGGCCTCTCTGCTGTTGACTAGACGCTGACACATCTGGCGCCCAGGCACCAGAGGATGGAGAGATTTGGGCATTGGTTTCCTTGGTTAGATCTGGGTGTCAAGCCCATTTCAGTCAGCGAGTCTTTGGGTTGGATTCAAGAGTTCTTTGTTAACTGCCAACATCTGTCAGATGCCAGTTCCCTGAATCCACCCTTCCTGGCCATGCTATTTTATAGTAATATAGATTGTATAATGCTAATAATAGTAGTGAAACCATTAAAAGATTTTTCTCTGAGTAATTTGTCCTCAAGGGACTTGGAAGTCCTCAGGTTTCTTCCTGACCCCTGACAGGATGTGGTATATCTACCAGGAGTCATCCAACCTTTTGCCACACAGGCAGTCTGGTCAAAAGCCTTTGGGATTACTTGTGGAGCTGGAGGAGCTGTGGCCTATGAATGTAGCAAGTAATTCTATTTCAGTGGATTGCTGGTGTAGCAGTTGTTGTGGTCTCTTGGATTTGCTGGATTTGCAAAGGATATCTTTATCAGAGCTGATTTCACTGTGCTCCTGTCACAGGAGAGAACAGGCATTGCAGGCTGTGATTCACGTGATACCTTTCATCCTTCTGCCTCAGGAGGAGAGAAGTTATATCCTAGAGGTACCTGTTTCTCTCAGGACATCATAACATAGTTCATGGGCAATAGCATAAATAGAAGGGTCTATACTGAGTCAGGTGACCAAACCCCACAACATTTATTTAATGAATATACACTCAAGATGAAATTTGTCCATGCAAATACCAGTTAACTCCACAACTCTCTCCTGGGCCTTGGCCTTTGCATGTTTTTTAAAATAATTACAGTATGGTAATTTTCTTTTTTTAACCAGCAGAGTTATGTAGATGTGGTTTCCTCTTCCTTGAGGGAGGGGAGGCACATTTGTGCAGCTGTTCAGCACTTGTGATGCACTAAAAAGTCATGAAAAGTTTCCAATCAGTGCATCTGTGCAAGTATCTACACACCCTAATCAATAGTCACCTTAGCTGGAGGAATGACCTCTGGCTTATGCCCCTTTAGGGCACCAGAGTGTGCAAGTTTCAACATGTCCTGTTTCTAAAATACAAAGGGATGTGAGGCAGGGTCCTTTCTAATTAGGACAATGAGCTTGTAAAGTTTGCTTTATATATTAAGAAGTGTAGAAGTTCTTGGAAGAAAAAATGTTGCAAATCTGATACAAATTTTTCCAGGGTGAGAGGGATCATTTGTTTCCACTTGTTGAAGTTTTTGGCTATTGTTATCACAACGGACAGGGATAAAATTCAAAACAGTTTATTTTTTTTCTTAATACATATCTTTTATAAAACAGAGTGGTGGTAAAGCAAGTGATGGTAAAGCAAAATACGTCTCAACAATAGTCTCATTTTCAAAGCTTTCTACTGTTATAGGAAAAAGTGAAAAATTTAAATCAATATTAATCTAAACAAATTAACTCCCTGAAATATTAAATAACGATGTAGCTTAAAAGCAGAAAAAGTATAAGATTCTGTGATGGTGTCAGGTTGGTGTTTTACAGAAGTACTGTGCAGCACTGCTTCGTTTGACAGGTGAAATTGGAGGCTGGGCACGTGCCAGGCAGGGATGGTCAGGGCATCCCAGCAGCCTGAACAGAGCTCACGAGGCCGTGCTTCCTACCAGGGTTTCATATGGAGTTTGTTTTCACATGGAAGTGTGTAAAGGTGGTGTAACAGATGTTGGACTTCTAGTCATTAAAAATTTTCACCTTTGATGGCACAGGGCTCTTCCATCCCACAGAAACACATGTGCTCACTTGATTTCCCACGCTGCCCATATGCCTACATTTCAAAGTTTGTTACCTTATTAGTTGGTGAAATATGCTCATTATTATATTAGCAATGAGAAATATTTAACTTCACCTTAAGCTGTCAAACCCCAAAGATTTAAATCTGCAAAACTCATCTGCTCCTAACTCAGGAACTCCCATAAAATATGAAGGTGTGGAAGAATCTTATATTGTTTCGCAAGTGCTCACTTTTGGCATTGGAGGAATTGGAATTCACCAGAAATTGCAAGACAAAGTGTTCCACTGTCTATCTTTTCTTTGGTGCTTATTTTGACTGGGCATTATGAATTCATGGCTAGTGGTTCCTTTTGCTTGAGCTGATCACTCAATTCTCAAAGCACTCTAAGTGCTTTCTAAGTGCTACAATTTTTAGGCTCAGTTCCTTTCTCTGTCTGAGAAATTATTAGTGTCGCCTATCTAACCTGCAAGTCCATTTTGTGAGAAAGGTGGGCATGTTGAGTCCCAATTTTGAAAAGAAGGATTTGGGTCTGTGACTCCCAAAGGTGTGTGCTGTTTCCTTGCAGATGAAAATAATGCATCATTCAAAGCACAGGTATTAATGGTTAATTTGCCATGTGTCAGATATATGTAGGACTGCCAATTTGAAAAATAAGGTTTTTTTAGACCTTTGGGGAAACTCTTCCCTTTAAGAGGCAACATGTCCTCTGGTGAAAGGCACTCTTCTTTTAAAACAACAAATAATGTCTACAATAAATGTCTAGGATTGGAGGATGCCTCTGCTGCTGGAGCTGCCACTTTTCTGAGCAGTGTGAACTGTGAGCTTTTAAATAAACTGAGAATTATTAAAAATATATGATGCTGCCATTGAAATCCACTGCATTTTCCTCCCTTCAAAAATCTGTCTATTAACAGCAAATGAACAGCAAAATTCTGTCATCAAATTTCACAAGTGCTGAGTTTCTTCTCTGATTTGCTTTCCATATGGGACATGTCTCTTGTGCCTGTAGCTGCCCTTTCTATGCAGGAAGGTGCTGTGATCTGGTGGCTCACATGTCGGCTTGGAACCGAGAAAATTTGGGTTCTCTTCCCACAAGTTTCTCAGCTATTGCGTCAAAGAAATGGCAGCAACAAACCCAAAAAGTGATGACTCTCAATGCAGGGAAAAATCAGGATAGAAATTAATTTGCTCATCTTTGATACTAAGCTTTCCTTCAGCGCCCACCCTAATGCATTTGTTATATGGAGGGGTGGATGTGTCATGCTTGTAGCAAGGTTCTGTCAAGGCAAAGCTTTATTTTATTAAGAGCTGTTTAAATGTGTTCTGGAAGTCTGGTTTTTTTGCCATATAAAATCTAATCACACTGTCCTCTGCACGAGTGGTTTAGAGAATTCCTCTGGATCTTTTAATATGGAAATGCTCCTTGCACTTACACTGCCTAGCATGGTGGAAAATGCAGCCTCTTCTTACCTGCCATCCATGCCCGCTAAACTATGTTATTTTTCCCTTTTCTATGTTTAAAACTTGTTTTTCAGTGGTTTGCAGATGCTCCTCTTACTTCCCACATAAATTCCTGCAGTATGACCAGATGTCTAGTTTGTTTCTTTCAGCATCCTTTACAGCCCTAGTCTGAAATGTTTACACCAGCTACAAAGATTCATATGCTTGTTGTGCAAATTGCCTCAATCAGGTAGCCCAAACGTTATCTCAGGCTGGCATAGATGTTATAATGCTTGCAGCTAAAATGCTCCCCTAGGACCCTGGTCAGAGTCTCTGGGCTGACTGTGCTCTGAGATGGGCAAAGACAAACCTCTCTGTTATTTCTCCATGTGGAAAATGTGTTGTTGGAACACAGGCCAAAAGCGTGTCTTGGTTGCATCTTCACCCAGAGGGATGCAGATACCAGCCACAGAAGATGTTCCTATAGAAGTGTTTATATCACTGGCTTTTAAGAGGGAGAAGATGATCATGTTGGCATCAGCCCAGCTGAACAAAACTTGCTGTATTTGGAAATCCTTCTGTCTTCAGTGGATGCTCTGTCCATTGGCAGCATGGGCAGAACAGTGCAGGGCTCACAGGCAGCGACTGACTATGAAGAAAAGCAAAAGGTTTATGCCCTGATGAGAATCTGGATCTTTAACTCACTGTGGTAAACTCCTAAAGGATGGGTACTGGGTTGTGGCTGTGAAAACTGGATCATGATATGAAAATATACCAGTGCTAATTGTCCTCATTTTCTATATGTGCTTTTCTGTTTGTTAAACAGGACCTTCTCTATCAAACTTTCCAAGATTCACCAGTTGGAAAGCACTGAATAAAAGTTGAGTTGTTCTTTTCACTACTTGGTTAGTTTTTTTCCCTAAAGCCTGGGTGAGATTAGAAGTTTGAGTTTGCGTGCTGAAGTTGTATTATTGTTTTGTTTTGTTTTCCTAACCACTTCCACATGCAATCAAGTTTTATTGCCAGCTGCTCTCCATGGTTGGTCTCTTGGGAATTTAGGCTCCTGGTTGTTGTTATAGCAGTTGGTTAGTTTAATTTTTTGCAAATGCTAATTTATCAGGTTTGGATTTCCACCAGTTGTCTTTAGTCAGTCAGAGGTGGGCAATGGAGTAAGATGTGTAAGAAGGATCTGTCAGAACCTCAAATTCCTGTAGAGGGAGAAATGGGCAAGTTTATGGCCACTCTAACATTCTTTTTGTACTGAAATTAAGTATCTCGAAATTTTTCACTTCCCACAGAGCAAGAATATGAAATTTCATTTAATTAATGGAAGAAAGATTTTATTTCACAGTTTTAAGTAGAAAAGGACAGGGCTCCCCATGATGATCACAGCAGGGAGCCCATGAGCCCAGACATGCTGCTTGCCAGGGAGGCTTCCAGAGGGGCCAGCGAGCTAGCAGGAAACCAGCCAGGTTTCCCTAGGAAGTGTGTTAGAAGATTTGATTCAGTCAATCTGTTCCTACAGAAAGTATATGCATATTTTTCAGGAATTGGCATTTTCCTATGGAAAAAGGTTTTACTGAGTAAAAACTGGAGATCAGTGAGCATGCTTTCCAGTCAGTCCTAGCTGCCTTGGTGAGAAAGTCACATCTACTTTGTAAATATATGTAAATATATGAGGATCTAACATACTGTTAGGCAACTACACCAGGCATCTAAAATAGGGCCTATGGATGACCTAAAAATCTCCTTAAGGACTTTTGCGTTGCTATCTGCCATCCTAAAGCTAGCACTGGGATGAGCAGACCATCAGGATACCTCCCTGCCTTGCAAGGGAAGGCCGTGTGGAAATAGGTCATCAGACAAAGCAGAAGCCAAAGCCAGTTATGGTGAGAACATCTGTACCCTCTTCAGCTTTGCAGAGTTTAACAAATTCATTTGATAGCTGTGAGTCCTGTGCATTTCCCTGTGGAATTTATTCTTTTAAAAAAACCTTCTGATCGTGTGTTTGGTCCCGTGGTTCCAGTAACTGGAAGACTTGAATTGGGTGTCTGCTCTGGATTTAAATGCCAATTATTGGTACCAGGTCACAGAGTCCTGAGCACTGGCTGCCCTTTCAGCAGCCTGTGGGCTGTGCTTTCCCCAGAGACCTGTCAGTGTTTTGGAGGTCGGTGGCCAAGCTGCTGTGGTGCCAGAACATGCAGCCTGTGCTGGTGATGGGCTGGTGCCCACCACAGGAGGAACAGAGTGGTGGGGAAAAGAAGGATGCTTTGGGGCTGCGTGGGTTAGCATGGCCCATGTTCAACTCCTGCTGAGTCTTCCAGAGGAGGGGGCATGGAGGGGCTTAGGTGAAATCAGGTCAGAAACAGAGCGTCTGGCCCCAGGCACCAGAAAAAGCAATTTCTCCTCTGGTGTCCTGGCGGGTATAATGGACCAAGGCCTGTGGGTCTGGTGTACTATTCAGTGTCTGGGGGTCTGANACAGGCTGTTAAGGAGAGATGAACTCTTGCAGGGGTTTGTACATGGAGACCTTTCTACCTTGTACTTCCTCGGAAAATTCTGCAGGAACAAAGATGTGCAGTAAGGCAGGAAAGGGTTTAACTCCTGAGTGAGCTCTGGAGACCCTGCAGCCTTTCTACCCTTACCCTCACATCTGATCCTGTCCTGTTACTGCGGCCCCAGACTTGCCTAGAGGAAAACTGGGTTTACATGGGGACACACATCCAGTGCCTCCAGCTCCATTTTGCAGGGAGGGAAGAGGAGCTGTGGCGGAATATAAGGTTTATATATGGCTCTGTTGGATGAGGCAAATATGGGTGGGAGGAGTAAGACTAGAGGTCTAATTCTATGTGTGTGGAAGGGATGAGGAGATTTATCCACTGGGGAAACAGAGCAGTGTCACTGCCTGATGTGAAGGTTTCATTTTTCATAATTACATGAAATCATCTAGTTTCTCTGTTGTGTTTGGCTTTCTGGGTTTTTACACACGTTGCACTCATGGTCCTGCCTGAAAAGAACTGTGTTTAGTCTTCAGCTGGAACTTGGTTTATATTTCAGTTGAAACACATCTCCTTTGGAAATACCACATCCCATAGCACTGAGCCCCACCAGTGACTCGGTGCTGACTCAGAAGAGAAAGTGCCACCCACTGAGTCAGCCACACAGCTGTAGGACAAATGGGTGTTTTCCTTGGCTGTCTCCATCAACACAGTGATCAGGCGTGTAATTCCACTCAGTTTGTTAGGTGAGATGACACCACAGCTAAGGAGGTTAAAATCACATTTGTATTTGTAATGAGAAATAAAAAAACATTTTCATAGACTTGTTTGTTTGTGCGGGATGTAGAGGGAGGTATGATGCAGGGCATCTGGATTTGGAACTCTCTAGATGCTTCTTGTAGGATTTTGTAAAGGGAAATCATCATTCACACTTCAGAAATGAGAAGACAGGTACACTTTTGGGTCTTTTAATTGAACTGTTGCACTAATATTCTGTCTGATTCAGACTCTGGTGTTTTCCCTGCATGAGTCTCTTCACAATGGCAGTTCTCGGGTTTTGTGGGCATTTTTTGTAAGTTACCATTATACCATTATAAGCAGTGCTTATCATAGGGAGTAATGGAAGGTGCTAAAAGTAATTTAATGACAATGTAGGAGTCAGTATATTACTCACCTTTCTAAAATAAAAGTAATATAATGAATTATGGGGAATGCACAATATGGAAATATCACATTAAAAGAAAGGAATGACACTGGAAAAGGTAATTTAAAGTTGAACTTCATGAAGGAATTTTGTCAGATCTTTTATTCTGCAAAATACTTCCCTGCAAAGGTGACTGAGAGAAGATCCTTAACACAGCGTTTGATTGCACGTGCATGGAGTGGGCTCCTTCAGTAACAGTGCAAGTCATCGTGTCTCTCTCACTGCTGCCATCTGAGACTGCAGCAAAAACAGTTGAGTATTTGCTCCCTATATATTTAATGAAATGATAAATTTTCATTGAGAGACTGCTGACCCTGCCATCCATCTGTTTTTGGTACTGGGCTGCCACATAGTGGCCTCCTTGATAAACCTGGAGAATGGGAGGAGGAAGGGAAGACATCAAGCTGATAACAAGAATGAGCAAATACAAATGTCACAAGTTGGTTATGGTGTCTCTTAATTTCTTACTAGCTGGAGAATCAGAATTTAATTTTGTACAATCCAAAACATGAGAAACAAACATGGGAACACAGTAAAGAAAGGTAGGAAACCCATCAGTTAACTGACAAAAGGTTCTTTGAAGAAATATATTAAGGAGTTTGCATGAAAACAGAAGAGTTTTCTCTGACTTAGTAAATATCTGCTTTCTTTTCTTTGCTACCTCATCTTTTCTTTGTAGATACCAACAACTGAGATTTGAAGTTTCTTCCTTTTAGACGAGCTCATGTTAGGAGGATAAGTAAACAAATGGGTGCAGATGTTGGGAATTAGCATTTTTCTCACTTCATGGTCAGCCTTGGTGTTCGGGTGCAGGTTTGATTTCGTACTGGTGGCCAATGGAAGCGCAGCCCCCCTGCTGTGCTGACCCCTGTGTCCAGCTCCATCCTGTGCTTGTGGGTGCCCTGACTCCCTGCTCATCAGTGCAAGGTGCTCCTGACCCACACCAGAACAGCTGTTGAGGCACTTTCCCAAATTTACCTGGCCACATACCCCCTTCTCATTTAGCTGCCCCATGCTCTACACCCTGGTGCTTAGAGGTGACTGCCTCCATGGCCTTCCCCCTTCTCCTGTCTGTATCCGCCAGGGAAGATGGACTTTTCCCTTCATGTGCCTGCTCCTGTAGTGAAAAGAAATCTGATTTTCCAGCATGAGGAACCATCTTGTGCAGAATAATTTTTGAGGTTTTGTGAGGCAGTGGAGAAAATCTGTTTTGATCCAGACCTGGAACCTGTGCGATTTAAAATGTCTCTTAAAGAGTTCCTTCATTCAAGGTCTGCTTTTGTAAAGTATCAGAGAACGGTCCGGGTTGGAAGGGACCCTAAAAATTGTCTTGTTCCAAACTGCCTGGAGTGAGCACTGGAGTGAGGGATGTCACCCCACTAGACCAGGATGCTTAAATCCCCATTTAACCTGGCATTCAATGCTTGCAGGGATAGGGCAGCCACAGCTGCTCTGGGCAACCTGTTCCGCCAGGAGAGAAGTAGGAATGGGGTCTGTTTCACACCTTAGGATCCGGCCTGGATCAATACTTTGTAACTGTGATAAAATGCATATTCTTTTGCTGCCTTATAAGTTGAAATTTTGACACCCTTCTCTCCTCTGTGCCTGTAAGCAGATAATCCACTGCAGGTGGTCAGTCCTGGAGAGTCCAGCTTTGGTCCGGTTTGACCATAACTGTGCCTGACAGCCTTGTGTGAGAAATTACCTGAGATGATAGAATCTCTCTAAGGTCCTCAGTCTGACAGTGAGTGGCAGCCTGGCTTTCTGACACATCTAATATGCAGTTCAGATCATCAGCATCCCTTAAATAAAAGATGGTATTTAGGAAGTTTGGGCTTCAGTACTGTATGTGCCTCCAGTCAGACTGGGGGTGTGCTATGGTGCTTTGGTCATGAATTAATGCTAAGTCAGGAAGCAGAAAGGTAGGAAAATGAACTCTGCCTGTAAGAAAAGACTGTTTAAGTCTTAAAATTAGTTCCATGTGAATATATGGCAAGTTTAGATCTATTATTTTGTTTCATTATCTGTGATAAAAATGTTCAGTACCTGTCTGTTTTAAGAATAAACATCCCATGAACTTTAATTTATCATAGTGTAAAGAGTCTGACGTTGTTTACAGTAGGTGGATGTGAAATATATTTCTGTAAAAAATCTTCATTTTAACGTGTGCACTTTAGTTATATTATCAGAGTGATGAGTGTTTACTCGGTGAAATTATTATTTGTTTAGTCATTGTGCTTATAACTCTGGTTTTATTTGCCATAAATTCCAATGCAGGCAGAGAAGCAGAAGTGACTCAGGATATTGTTGGAGGAAAAACAGTTGCTACTCGGGGAATTTTTATTTAATCTAACGTATTGCAAATTAACACAAACTTCTGGTCACCCCGGTTCTGGTGTTGAGAAAAAGGAGGACAAAACTAATCAAATAAACACTTTGGTAAACTTTAGGAGTAAATAAAGTAAAATAAAGTAAACTGCAGTGCTCTTACTGATCAGCATTCACAGAAGCAAATGCCTGGATGTAACAAATGAGAGCTGGAATTGAATCTGTCACAAAGGGACATGGTGGGGCACCTACTTCCCTGGATGTAAATTTTCAATAAAAGTAACCTCTTTCTGTGATTGAATAGATGTCTTTTAATGGTTTGTTTATCTGAGAAATGGAGAACAGGTTAATTTAAAAAGGAAAAGTCCATACCGGGCAACTATGTACACTCAAAATCCCCAAAGGAAGTATACAGAGGAAACCAAATTCCATATTCAACTCAGTGAGGTTTTTAGGGGCCCTTCTCATGAAAATCCAAATGCAATTAGACAGAAAAGAGTTTGTCGGAAAAATCCAATGAATTTTCTATATGGAAATATGCCCATGCAGTATCTTTTTCAATTATTTTCACAAAGAATTTTAAGAAACTTTTTTGCATTTTGGAAAATGTTTCAAAAGAATAAAAAGGTGAAAAAAGAAAACTACCTATTTTGCCTGAAGTTTGATTTCATCTTTTATATATGTTCTGTTGGCAAAAATGTGATGAAACTTTCAGCACACAGAGCGAAGTTTTAAGCAGAAAGAAGAGCAAAACCTTCAGTGTGTATTGAATTGCTCTTGTCATTAATGGTTTTCAAAACTGAATAAAATATTAAATGAGTGGGAGTCATATTCAATTTCTGGCATATCATGAAATAATATGAGAAAAACACATATGAATTAAAAAGTAAAGAATTTCTTTAAAATAGTTGAAAATTCCTAGTTGTTCTTTTTTAAAGAAAAAAAATTCAGAGTTTTCAGTCCATGGGAAAATTTGGGAATCCTATTTTCCTTTTCCTTTTAGAGTAAAACGTCTTTGAAAAAGATGGAATTTCCCATGAAATTGATGCTAGGTTTTAAGGAACTTCAGCTCAGAGTTTGAAGGAGAGCCCCTGAAGGGTTTAGTTTCGTGCTGGAAAACAGGAGTTGAGTTCTGAAATCTCTGGGCACTAATAAGAGAATTCTTGTCTCACCGAAAAAGAAAGAAGATGAGTTGCCACCATTGGGAACTGGAACATCCCTGGAGGTATCTCTCGATTGTGCCTTCTGAAATGCTAATCCCACTGTTCAGGTTTGGAGCCCAGAATTTTTGGGTGGGTGATTGGGGTAAAGGGAGGCTGTGACATCGATGTCAAAGTCCTACTGGCTGAAGAGAGATGGTGCTTGCATGGGAACACCACTATCCCAATTGATTTAGGGCCCTCTCATCTTCTCCTGCCTCGGCATCTCCTTCACAGGACTCCTAAAAGAAGGTTTAGCAAACATCTGTGGTCTGAGTGTGTGGGATCCCTCCTTGGTGGAGGGAGGGGACACTGAGGAACTTCTGGATATTCCCCCAGCCCTGTCTTTCTACCCCTTTATTGCACTTATGGGGTGGCTCAGTGAGCAGTCGATCTGTGGCCCCTTAAATGCCGTGTTCAGTTGTGCCTGTACTTGAGTTTGACTAGACAGAGGTTCCTGCCAGTCATACATTGCTGTGTTTTTGTTGTAAACTTGTTCCTTCAGACTGCATCTTCATCAGTATTCTGGGATGTTGTGTCCAGTCCTGCCCATGCCTTCTCCCCTGGGAGTTTTCCCCCAGGTGCGGAGGTTTCTCCCAGTCTCCGGCAGCTTCTGCTGTTAGTGGTTTCCGTTCTTTCAGCAAACTCCTGGAGCTGGGTTATGAGACTGACTAGAAAACAAACCACAGAAGAGTAACCTGTGGGTTAATCCAAACACAAGGCTGAAGTGGCGGTGGCTGTAAGTGCGCTGTTAAATTCAGACAGCGGGTTAGAAAAACAGGAGGAGCAATGCCACGTAAAACAGTGTTAGTGTACCTGGTGTGGTGGAGGGTAGGTCCTACTTACATCGTCCTGGAGGGAGAGTAGAGTTACACAGGAGCTCAGATGGCTTTCTCTGTGTCTCATACAATTTAAGTAAATGCTAACTAAAACTGTTTTGGGTGAACTCTTGTGTTCCTGAATTAGAAGACTGTGGAACAGACACTCTCAGCTCCACTGAGACGTGCTTGTTGCAGAAGAAAACTGGTTTTATTTGCAGCACAGCAGGGCAGGAATGGTTGTGCAGTGAGCTGCTGCCTCTCACCTGAGCCTTGGCAACGTCAGGCTGAGGCAGAGTGGCGTTGGCAGCCTCTGGGACGGTGTCACCACAGACACCACAGAGCACCTGGCTGTGCCCTGAGTTTGCAGTTCAGCTGCTGGTGAATAATGCAGTAAAGGAACAGTACAAATTCTGACTCTGCAGGTCTGTGCTGCCTCACAGTCTGCCCTTCGGTGCTGCTGTGCAGTGATTTGTGCAAGTCCGAGGAGGTTTCTTGTGTTTTTGGGCAATAAATTTTTCTTTAACTTCTTATCGTTCTTGTAATGGCTTTTTTATGACCTCCAGCTTTTTCTTCAGCTAGAAATAGGGCTATTCTACTGTGCATTTTTGAGAAAATTCAAGAAGTTTTAGCTGACACCACAGTGTAGCATGAATTCAGTGCTGGCAGTATTTGGTGTGTCACAAAATGTTCCTTTGGAGAATTTTACTCTAACTAATGTCTGTGTTGCTGTCCCAACCCCTTTGCCATCAGTCACACCGATTTAATCAGTTCAGAAAGCAGAGGAGCGCTGGAGGAGTAGTGTGTCAAACCAAGCAAAAGTAGAAGTGGAGCTCCAAACTATATACAACATCTATAAAGATCTCCTACATCACACATAATGGTTCTTCAGGATCCTTGTGAGTTCAGAGATATTGGCAGGTGAGTTTTAGCTTGGTCAAATTTAAGACACAATGTCACCTGATTTATTTAGCTTGAGACATTTCTGAAAGAAGGAATGTAAGTGTTAGTAATGGTCTTAGATTATTTTGTTTGTATAAGGAGCATATTGTTACACAGGTGCTATTCTTTGTAGTACTAGTTTTTGTAATAGTACCAGTACTTTTTACAGTGTGTTACTGTTACTCCCATGTCCTTATTTTTCACCAAGAAGTCCTGATTTTAGAGGAATGCTCCAAAGAAATGCACTTCAGGGTCTCTCAGCAGTGGGCTTCTTGCAGTGGTACAAAATGGAGCAATCAACAAGGTTTTACCAAGAGGTAAACGGGCAAGGCCCATTTTAATTGGCTGGATGTCATTATGGGTGCAAAAACCCAAAGGGTCACAATTAAATTAGGCAGATCATCTCATTTCTTTGATTTATAGCCTTAAATGTTTGTCATTGCTAGGTTGGTCCCCATCTACAACTTCCTTTAAGAACTGCAGAGCAAAGATGACCCAGTCAACAGTTGTGGCAATCCATGGCTTCTTCTTGGACAGGTCTTCCAAACCTAGGGAATTGCAGGCTATTAGGAATAACTGTTGGGGTTTTTTGGTGGTTTTTGTTTGTTTGGTTGGTTGGTTGTTTTCGGTTTGGTTTGGTATTTTTTTGGTAGAGCAAGTATTTCTTTGAATTTACTCAAATGTCTTCTAGTTTGCTGCAGTTTATTGTTGCCACTGGTTATGTCCTTTGGAGTGTAATCCAAGAATCTGAGTGGGCAACAGAGGGGTGATTTAAGTGCCATAATGAAAACAAAACTGTCTTTAAAAGCCAGTGTCGGAGATCTTCCACTGGGACTCCTGCTGGACTTTCTACAAAGATGGTCCTGCCACAGGGAGAGAATGTAGAATTAATGAATATAATTATATAAGAGAGTAAGTGATTTGTACCTTTGGTCACCAGCTGATCATAAAATGTTTAAAAACTTATAAAAAAAGAATGCTAACAGTGCTTTTAGGACTGAGAACCACCTTGCTTTGCCAGGATGGCAAAGCACCATGAATCTTTATTTTTGTTTTCTTTTTTTAACCAAAGAACTCTACTTGTTTGAAAGCTCATAGGCTGAATGGGTTTGTCTTACAGGAGGAAAAAGTGAGGATATATGGGGTGTGGAGGTGGTGCTGTTTCTGTTTAATTTGTGGGGGTGTTTCTGCTCAATTTTTGTAAGGTTAGAAGCAGGTGTTTTGGAACTTTTTTGCCGTCATTTAGAAGGTGTTACAGAGAGGTCTTGAACAAGAAAGTGGGAAAAAGGAAGCTGTACTTCTTTGGATGAACCCCATATATATAGGAGCAAACAGAGGGGTTAAATAAAGGCTAGGATTTATGTGCATAGGAAAATAAATTATGCATGTTAGTATGCATAAAAGAAAAGGAGAAGAGCTGCGTGGCAGTGAAAATGTGAGATGTTTCTGTAAAAGGCTATTTTTTAATTGCATGCAAATATGGCACAGTGTTGACAGCTCTCATGACGTCATATGATATATATGATGTCAGCAACCTGGTGTCATGTGATTGTGTATTTTAGATTGCATTTAAATAAGGAAAATGTAAACACTCAGGTTTTCTTGAAAGTATGAAACATAAGGGCTCCAAATTAAATAGCAAATAAAACCAGCCCACACTCCTCACCAAACTGTCTTCCTTCACAGCCCATGCTGGTCACCATCCCTCAGCATGGGGAGGCAGATACAGGTACCAAGGGAGGGATGGTCTTCTCTCTGTTTTGTGCTGGGACAATTTCTCTGGTTTTAATGACATTTCTCCTTCTCCTGACCAGCTTAGATCAGAACTGGGACACGAGTGTCCAGTTGTAGAATGACACTGTACTGGGGAAGTTGCAGCCTGATTGCTTGTAGTTAATCCATGTAGCAGTTGTGTTTCTCAGGCATTTCTCTCTCCTGCAGTACTGACTGGTGTGAGATGTGAGGGGAAAAGCTCCTCTCCGGTTAGAAAGCAAATTTTTACATTTCACACTGCTGCTGAAGAGCTTCCTGGTGCTCTGCTGGCAACAGAATGATAATTTCCACTCTGCTGATTCTAAATGTAAGACTAAAAATTCTGTTAGTGGTGAGCTATTATGTTAATTAGTTAATAATGAAGTTGTTTCTAATTGCTGCTTCTACTGGTGCAAGGTAAAGAGGCATAGATCCACCTATGTGCATTTTTTTATAAATCTGGACGGTTTCCACCTGGATGCATGTTGGATGGATTGGATGTTGGATCCATTGGATGGATTTTCCAAGCACCTGATTTACAGAAAAAGATGTTGATAACAGATTTTGAATTTTTTCCTCCTGGGAACCCCAAATCACTAATTACTCTTCAATTCTGCCTCTATATTTCTCTGTTTCTCTTGGCCTTTTTTTGAAGAGAACATAAAATAACTCAAGTATGTTGCACTTTAGCGGTTCCAACTGATTATAGTTCTGCACTTAATTAATGTGAAACCAGGGTAAATAAAAATATTAGGGTAATAAATTACTGATCAGCCTACATTTAAACAAAATCCTGGAAATAATGGAGGCCAGATGAGAGAGAGAGAGAGAGAGAGAGAGAAAGAATTGAAAGTCTTAGAAGTGGTTTGCTGGGGCAGCTGCTTTCCCAGAAACCGTGTTCTATAACCTTCTATATGCTTCTTACAGGTTATTCATTTGGGAAGTGGAAAGTAGGCTCATTTTAAAAGGAAAAGTGTGTACTGAGGAAGTTAAAGTCTGACCTGACACCCTCACTGTGTGACAGCCTTGCTTTTTGGTTTTCAAAATTTGGCCAGCTTTTCAAGGTCTTTTGCAAATGGGTATCTTGCATTTTTGGTGGCCTGAGAATTCCTGTGGTGTCCAGGTGATGCCAGTGGGTTGTGTGATTCCTGCATGAGGGGATACACAGTAGCTGTACAGTGAAGAAGCACAGAAAAGTAGATATGTAATTAAAGGTTTTATAGATGGTAGGTAGAGGAATAATGTTAGGTTTTTAAAAACACTGAAGGTAGCTCAAGTACTTCAGCTATTATCTGGTGCTAAAGTCATACAGTATCACAGCACATGAAGCTCTTTCCATGTCAGAGGAAAAAAATTCCCGTAACCAAAGCACACTCTACTTTCCTTTGATGTTTTAAATGTCACCACTGGGTTTTTTTCATAAAGTTCTATTGAACTGATCTGTATCTTTGAACAGCACAGCTCCTTAAGCTATTCCTGAAGTGTATTCTGCCTCCATATGCTACATTCAGTAAGTTCACAGCGCATTCTTGAAATAAATGAAGTAAGATTTCTAGACTCTACCTGCTGAAAAAATGCATTATGCATTGCCAAATAGCTCTAACAGTTGGATTTATGTTGTTCATATACTCCTTTGTTTGTCTTACTGTGCCTTTATTGCTTTACAGAGTAAATTGCAGATGTCTGAAGTTTTCAAACCTCCCAAATACATGTTGAGAAAATTTAGGAGAGAAACCAACACAAGTGGGCACTTTAGGAACTCCTGTTATATCATTGAATAAAACCAATTTGATGTCTCTAATTAACTGAGACAGTCTGAGGGCAGAGAATAACTCTTGCATTTACACTGTGGGAGCATTGGAGAAGCTGTCTGTTCCAAAATTCAGGGTACAAATTGTTTTTCAGCTAAGGGTCAAGAAGAAAATACCCTCTTTTTCCCCTCTCCATATCCTGCAGGATGCTATAGAACAATTAAGTTCATTGGGGATGGGGTGGCAGGATTAATCTTCTCACGGAAACATCTGGAATTGGTAAATATCTGAGACAGGAGACCCTCTTCAAACAGAATATGAAGGATTTCCACAATGGAACAAACCAGATTTTATTCTTTCCTTTATCCTGTTCTCAGCTCTTTGTTAAAGGAAAAAATTTAAGTCCTGAAACAAAGAAAAAGTGTGTCTGTGCTTAAGGGGGGAGATAGGAAGTAAGAACTTCAGCCAAAATGAATATTGTAGACCAGACAAAGGATTTGCTTATTCAGGGTGGGATGAAAGAAGAAAATACATCTCATGGCATGAGACCATTTAAACTTTCAGATACCTTGGAGTAACATTGGCAATGGCAAAATGGAGTGGAAGTTTCTTCTAGACTGTAGAAAAGCAGGAGGAGGAGGGAAGGGGTTAGTGTGTCTCAGATGGATTTCCCCAAACACAAGTTAAAAATTGTGAATAAATGATAGATACTTGATGCTGACTTGGAACTAACACCACTTTTATTTTGGTCTTTATTTCTCTGTAATTGTCTTCAAAATGCATGTAACAGATATGTATTCAAAAGTGCTAATTTATATAGATAGACCCTCATAGCTAGATTTATAGATTTATCCCCAGTGTTTCCTGGCTGCAAAGTTATTTTAGAGCAGAAAACCTGAAACTTTCCAAGTCAAATCAGAACTGTATATGAGAAACTACTTCCAGGGTGGTAACTTTACACAGCTTATTTGGCTTGTGCTTATTAAGATTCCTGTGTGGTTTTCTGATGAGTCCACACAGAAGAGGTTGATTCTGGGGTAACACTCCCTTCCAGGACAAAGGGATCAGATAGATACACCAATATGATAATTTTTCTGCAGGGAAATGGTTTGTCTTGATGTTTTTGCATCAGGCTCAGTGGGAATAAGCAAACTGAGTCTGTCTCAGCTGACGATGTCCTGAATGGACTGAAACCTGCCTACCAGACTTCAGGAATTTATTAAATGTGACTTGCATGGCATACACTGTACTATAAAGCTAACTGCCTATCTCCTGCCAAAAGCAATTTCAATTAGAGTGCAGTATTTCAAAGATTACCCCTCCCCAAGTTCTCTTTAGTGTATCTGTATTTGACAGTGTAAATATATGTATGTGTTTAGCACCAAGTAAAGCAGAACTGGTGGTTCTGGAGAAGGGAGTTCTCTTTAGGTATCTACTAAAATCTGGTTTATTCCCCGAAGAAGTTATGAAATGTTTTTTTCTGCTGAAATTCACGGTATGTGGCTTCAGTGGCAAAATGACTTGGTTTACTTCAGATTTGTTAAATAACATTTTATTTCTACTGAAGCTGTAATGTTGGAAGCAGCCTGATTCTTTCTATAATAACTTGTTCTCAAACTTTTATCAGCATGTTTAATATAAATTGCTATTATCAAATTAAGCTGTTACAATTTAAAAATGTCTCAAAAGTGGGGTTCTTTTTTAACCTGTCATATGTAAAGTAAATATTGTGACAGCTGTCTTACTCCAGACATCTTCATAATCCTTCTGGTAGGATTTCATATTAATGAACTTTTTCTGCCTATAGGTTTGATTTCATGGATGTAGGGCTGCCTGGGTGTCTGGCTGCTGCTGGCTCCCTGTGCTGGTTGTTATTAAGCTTGGGCACAACACCAGCCTCTAAATGTGCCACCTCTGCCTGGGAGCTGAGTAGGGCCAGGACAAGAAAGTCGGTGCCCCTCTTCAAAAGACTGTGAGGACATCAACAAAGTCTTCTCAAGAACATCTGATCCATCAGAGCATCTTCTCTGAGGCTCTGCATAACACACACCACACAGCTTCAGCTGTGCCTTTGCACTGGGTTCAGGGATTGCTGTTTGATTCCTGATGTGGCTTTTGGGCTTTTGTCTGTCACTTTGGCCAAATTTCCAGCTAGCATGTTGGTCTGCATGAGATATGTATGTAAGGCTTGACTAATATCAAGTCACCCAAGAGACTGCAGTCTGTCTTTTTCTCCTAAAAGATTTTCTTAAACCATTCCAGTAAAGAAAAATAATTCTCTAAATGGTCCTCCAGAGACTGACTGGTGTAATATTAAGAAAAGGCAGTTAGCTCTAATTATTCCTTATAAGTTCAGGAGAAGTCAAATCTCTGTTTAATAATAATTTAATTTAATACTGCACTAAAGTGTTTGTTTTTCCTTTTTTTTGATGCCTGTGAAAAGTGTTGTAGAAATTGAGGAGTATTTTATATTCTCAGAGATATCTCAATTCTCCATACAAATGCATAGAAACAAGTTGTCTATTTCCAGGTGTGATCCCATTAGATGTGATGGAGACTTAGATACTTTCCTTTAAGAAAACTGATAATTTCAAAACCACTGAAGATCCAGGAAAGGACTTCAGAATAAGACAAACAAATACAAGAGAATACAGTCACTCTTTCAAAACGGTAGGTAAAAGTAAATGCCTGTTCTGACAGAATTATCCAACCCAGTCAGCCTCAATCTATGGGGCAAGGAAGGATGCTGAGTATAAAACCGACCACAGTTGAAAACCAAAAGTAGCTAATCAAGCACAGTTATTGGCTGTGGTTTGTTATCATGCTTTAACCCAAAAAAAGGTCACCTGACAAGCTAAAATTCCTTGAGAAACCATCTATAATCTTTTCACGCCAGCATTAACACTTTAGTTAACAATTAGGAATTCCTCTGGTTTTCAGTGTCACTGTCTGAATAATTTGGTTTAAACGTGGATACCTTAACTAAGTCTGAATGATTCTGCTGGAATCAGCAAATTAACTAGACCATTTAATCTTCTCAGCCACTTTTACCTGGCTATAGGAAATGTGGCACAGACATTTCCAATGTTAATGGGAGGCTTGTAAAAATGAAGGTTCCTCTTATTTTGTAAAGGTCAGCAGAATGAAAGGTACAATTCACATCACTTGAAAAAATGAAAACATCTTGCAAAATGTCAGAAGTGAAAAAAAAAAGTATTAAAATGAAGAAAGATTTGAAGGAATTAAGTGAAATGGGCACAGAATTTGCTTTGGAATGAGGAATTTGCTAGGGATGAGGAATTAGTGGGATCTGTACAAGGAAATCAATTGAAAATGGGGAGATAAACCTAGAGTGGAAAAGCCTTTCTAAACAGGTAACTGGTCTGTAATCTCTATCTTTTCCCCCCTTTATTGTATATGTGGTCATTGGTCAAACAGCATTTTTAATGAGTACCAACGACATTACATAGGTTAAAGAGTCAGTTACGAGGCACAAATGAAGAAACCTCTATGAATGTTCTCTAAAGGTAAAACGTGCTATACTCATAACTACTAAGTGATGAAAATCCCACCACTTTTCCATTGGCAATAAAATAGGTGGGCTTGGCAACTTCATAAAACAAGTAAATGTAGGATGCGCTGAATTACTGTTTAAGTCTATTCTTTCAAGTAATTCGCTTAATTGAGAAAAAGGGCTTGCTCTGCTTATCTTTGGACAGGTCCCTTTGAATGTTGTGATTCCCATAACTTTTGTGTTTTGATGTTTTTTTGTTTTGTTGTGTGTTTGTTTTGTGTTTGTTGTGTGTTTGGGACTTTTTTGTTTCTTTTCATGTTTGTTTCTGGTTAGTTTTTTGTGGGTTTGTTTTTTTTGTGTGTTTTTTTTTTTTTTTTATTTGACAGGTTGTTTGGTTTTGTTTTGTTGGTTTTGTTTTGTTTCTTGGTTTGTTTTTTTTTTTTAATTTCTTGCTCGATCTGTTAGTTTCTGTTTTCTTCTTTTAGCTTTCCTTCCACTCAATCGCTTCAGTGCCGTTTTTCCTCCTTGCCTGACCCCCAGACTCAGCAGCATCTTTGGGTCAGCCGTGCTTTGTGCAGGCTGGTGAGGAATTGCTGGAGGCAGCAGAACTGGCCGCTCTGTGTGGAAGGAAATTCCGCAACCCCTTTGTGGAAGCAGCTTACATTTCTCACCTGAGGGGCCACCTGTGGGTCAATTGCTTCCGTTGAGCTGTCTGTGGGATCAGACTCCCGCATTTATTCAAAGTGCTCTTAACCAAACCCAGCAATTTGACTTCCTTGCTTATTTGAAGGTTTGGAGGCCATCTGCTCTAAATGAATCTTCAGGCATCGTTATTAAAATATCAGCAAGGGACATCACTCAAGATGGGACTGCCCTTTCTCTAATTTCTGTGAAAACACAGACAAGGAAATATTCTCTGCCCCAAAGAAATGAAGTGGGTAAGACAAAGCAAATAGAAGCACCTGGAAGGGAAGGAACT
>VWZF01002472.1:418010-444781 GCA_013396755.1 Sclerurus mexicanus
CGTTGCAAATCAAATGTGTTTTTTGAGTTTTGTGGGTTTGTTTTTTTTTTTTTTTTTTTAATAAGTGTAACAGTGATTTGAAATGGTATCCTCAATGCCAGAAATTCCCTTTTTATTTGTGGTTATTGGACCATAGCTGGAAATACCTTTTGTGCCATATCAAGGGATCTCACTGACCTGCTGCAGTTCATTAGCCCTATCACTTGCCCCTCTTTCTTCACCAACCCTGTGATCCAGGAAAGACATGAAAGAACAGAGCATTTATCTTGCATCAATAACTGTTTAGCAGATGAAAATGAACTCCAAAGTAAAGAAAAAGTGAGATACTGTGCAGTAGCTGAATTTATAGAGATGGTAACTTTTTTTAAGACCAGGAATTTGATCAATTTTCTGTAACAATGAACAGATTGAACTATAAGTCAGTTTACGTTGTGTCACAGACAAGTAAGAGGAATAGAAAGGGTGGAGACCACAGATATACTGTGTTTTCATATTGATTTTCATCTGTTTTCCATTCACCTATTTTATATATTTGTTTCCTGTCTCCCATGGTGGTATTTCAAAGTGCTACTGCACATCTTTATGTAGAAGGTCTCCTCCAAGGCCAATGAGTGAAGCTGTAGAAGTACCACCACTCTGCCTTGTGATGGAACATGTGGATCCCTCTGCCTTCAGTCAGGCTGCCTTCCCCTCTCTCCCTCTTTTTCACACTTGGCACTTCTGTCCTACAATTATGTGGAAAAATACTAATTAGCACTGACAGGAATATGTATGTATACCTATATAACTCTCTCTATATATTAAGGCATGGGCCAAGATTTACACAAACTTAGCTTTTAAAAGCATTTTGCTTTATAGCGATTAGGTCCCTCCCTGTTTCAAAAAGCGTTTCAGGGTCTCACTCATTCAGGAAGTCACAGGAAAGCCACCACAACCTGAAACAGCAGCAGCCACTGGCAAAGTGCAGATTCCTGACACCTCCAGAGGTTCCCTTGGCCCAGCAGGAATGTGAATTTCCTCGTCCTCCTTACAAGTCAGACCAGCTAAAATCAACAGTTTCCATTCTGCGGTCAAAACAGATTGTGGACATCACTTTTTTGTAAGCGGAAATCTTCATGTACCTTCTGCAATACACAGGTTGTATTATTGCCACAATGAAGTTACCAATTCTGGAAGCAACTGAGTACTAATAACAAACTAACCCTTCATCAAACACATTTTGCCATATTGTTACCCTCATGGGGATTGAAGCAGGAAAATGTGTCAGCTTCTAGTTTTTCTCCTAAATATGTAATAAGCATTTTAATGTACATAGTCATGCTAGAGCCCATATTGTGGTGTTCTGTCCATCAGCTGGCTGGCTCTGCCTGGTTTACAAATAGCCTTTCTTTAGCAGAATGACCTACTTTTTCTACATTAATGTGAGGCTCCATCTGCAGTGGTGGATTCATTCAGGCATTGTAGAATTGGAAGTGATCATTTTCAAATTTAGTAGCACCTTGAGAACTAAGTTAGGGTCAAAGCCCATTGTACCAGGCACTGTAAAAACTCACAATAAGGGGAAGCTTGACTGGAAATTTCTCTTATCTAAGTATGCAAGAATAGCCAAATTTAGGAGGTGAAATAGTGTTTCAGAGAAGAAAATAATTTGCCAATGTTGTGCTATAAGACAATAGAAGAGATAAGAAACTGAAGTCCTCACTCAGTGTCTTATCCAGAACCACTGTTACTTTCCATAATTAAACTATTAAACAGCAAGGTTAAATATTTAAATAAAGACAAGAAATAAAGTAGAACTATACATCTTAAATCAGCTGTCTGTTTTTCATAGTGCTCTGGGCTTTTCTTTGCTGCTCTTTGCCTGGTATTTGAGCACAGTGTTGACTTGAGGAATGTGGATTTTCACTCTGCCTCAGTTATGGGCTTTTAAATTTTCCTGTTCTTTACAGCATCGAGACTTTTGATTGCCTGTTCTCTTCCTTCTGCTGGGGAAACCAGCTGTGATTTCATTTAGGAGACACCTTGTGCAGAACTGTCACGTTCCTGATGCATCATGTTTCTTTTGACCCCAGAGCAGTTGGGGTGCCTTTCCCCGACTTTGGCATTTTCCACAGACTGCCTGTCTACGTGATCAAGGTTGATGGTTTCCATTTGCCAGTTGCCCTCACTTCTAACCCCGTTGCTGTGGCTGTCTGCTGTAACCTGTGTGTTGCTGCAGACTCACCTGGCAGTTTTTCCATTGTGTGCCTGCTGATATCATCAGCTGGTTTCCCATTTTTTGGGCAGTTTCCTGGGGCTGGGGCTCCTTTGTTGTAGGGAGGTGCTTGTATCTGTGGCTTGGCTGTGCTGGATCTTGGTGATTGCTTGTACCTGATACTGCTGCTGCCGGGGGGACAAAATCCTGCCATTGCAATCCCAGGGCTGGGTTCCTCCATACACCCCTAGGAAGGGAACACAACCCCCAGGAGTGTTAAGAAAACCTTCCAGTACGTAAGGTATAGTTGTTTCAGGATGACACCCTCCTGCTTTTATGCTTGCCTCTCCCCTTTTGGCTAGAGGAGGTCATTCAGACTCCTTGTCCCTCTTGCTCCTGGGCAGAGTATTTTTCACCTGGCTTTTTGAATTGCCTTGTGTAGCTGGTGCTTTGTACTGTGGTGCCTGCACTCTCAGCCAGCTGATGGTCCTTTACCTTGTTCTGTGGAAGTGTCTGTGCAGACCATGATTATTTTTTTACTGCAAATTTATCTCCTCTCACTGTCTGCATGCCTCTCCTTGGGTCAGATCTTGGCTGCCTGCTTTACGAACTAGAACCTCTCCTGTTGGCTGGACAAAGTGAGCCACAAATGTGCCTTTAATTAAGGAACTTTTAATGACTCCAAGTTACGTGTTGGTGTGCGAGTTCTTCGGTCAATAACACGAGCATGCAGTTCTTATTTTGCTGCTTAACTTCTAGTTCAAGGCTTCTCTACAGCCCTGTTCTGTTACAGGAGTCATGGCAGGTCATGGTTGGCATTGCGTGGACAAGAGCCTGTTTCTTCTGTGTTCTTTCTTCCCAATAAGACAGCAAAAGCTCCACCTTTCTTTTCTCTTTCCTGCTCCCTGTGAAGAGGTTTGTTTACGGGCTTCATTGCTGTCACTCTTGCTCCAGTGCTTGACCAGATTTGTGGATTCAGAAATGTAAGTGCTGCTTTGTTTGCCTGTTTAATCATAAATTCTGCCCTTGTGTGTGCTCTGCCTGGCTGACCATTGGTGCTGTGTTTCTCATACAATTATTAGGGAATAATAAAAGAACCATAGTCTCTGAAACAACATTCACTCCTCACCAGGGAATTTGTTTGCAGAGATACTGCAGGTTCTGCTGGCTCTCCATTTAAGCACACACACACACTGGTTCCTTGGCCTTTTCCATCAAACTGTTCCATTTAGGGTTTTGCAGTTTTGCAATACAGCAGGAAAAATTTAAGAGTCCTGATTTCTGTGTGTATTCTGTTTCTTGTCCTGGATGACAAGTGCTTAACATTGATAACACCAGAAGGAAATCCCTATTTTCTCCTTCATCTACAATTAGACATGCTATATTTCACTTACAAGTAACTTTCAAGTCACTAAAGCAAAACCAATCCCTTTGTGATTACTCCTCTCTTTGAATGAATATTTTTTGGGGGGATAGATAGAGAGTAGGGTGATACACACATCCCCATGAGCACTGTCCTTACACACTGCAAATCCTGAGGGCTGTTTTGCAAGGAAGTGTCTCTGGAGATAGATTGCCTTTTTTCCAATTCACGAGGCTCAACTATGCTGATCTTTCCACTGATGGCATTTTAGGTTCTTTTCCTGATACATATGTTTTGATACTCGCATGACATCTGCTAGAAGAGAAAACCAGGTGTGGTGTGACGAAGATGAGGACTATGTTACTTGACAAGTTATATAATCTTAAAATCTGTCATAAGAACATAAAGTTCTTGGTTTAAAAATAGAGTAAGTCTCATTAAATTTTTATTTTTGTTTAGGATAAACGTTTGGATGTTTTCACAAAATTACCGGAATTACAGGCGTTCTGTTAAAACCTGCAGCTTTCCCACTCGGTTCCTTCATGAAATTCCCCAGAGTTGTCCCATTGTATAATATGATGGGCTTTTCTGTTGCAGTTATGTTGTGCTACACTTCTCCTCAGACAAATGAAATATTTGGGAAATGGCACTCCCAGCATCTTCCCAAAGTATAGTCGCTGCGACTTTTGGTTCTGTCAGCTGTGAAGACAGGCGTGCTCTGTGCCTGGCCGTGTGCTCTTGCATGGCTTGAAGAGTAAGTACAAAAGATGGCGTGGTTGTACAGAGTGAAGGGAAAGGGAGCTCTGTCAAAAGCAGACAAGCCGAACACCGGGGTTAAATCTGGGCTGTGAGGGGTAAGTCAGGTGAGAGGGCATCTGAGGCTCTCAGCTTGAAGCACTGGCAGCGCAGCCACACACTAAGGAAACGTTTTGCTCTGCGTGTTATGCTGACTGTGTCAGGCTCTGCATCTCCTGCTGGTCCTCCAGAACAGCAGAGACACCTCCCTGGCATTGCCTCGGCACCTGCCAGGCTCCCAGCAGCACTGAGGGGCAGGAGAAGGGTTGTCCAGGCGACAGGCCAGAAGGATGCAGTTTTCCTAGTTCAGGGTATGTAAGATCTTAGAAGTAAATAGAAACTCTGCATTGTTTACTGTCCTTTTTCCCTTTTATTTCGTTGTTGTTGTTTTTTTGTTTTGTTTTTGTTTTCTAATAATGTGCAATATACATCTCCTTTGGAATGGGTCCCAAATGATGGGTGTTTAGTCTTTCATGTCATGCCCACCTGCTATTTTCAGACATTTCAGAAAATGACTGGTTTCACAACAGGATTGCAAGACATGTCAGAGGGACAGGGACATTAGGACAAAATTGGAGAGGGAGGAAAACAGAAATGCATCCAGAGCTGTTATTTCATGTTAATATGCAGATGTGTTTTATTATATAAGGACATAGGGAACCAAGCAGAATTTGCTCTCCCCACTCCTTTTGTCCTGCTCCTATTCCCCAGTTTTGCATTAATGTGTGGTTGTTGCATCTTCTTGTAACCAAGAGCGTGCATTATCCTTGAGGCACCATCTGTTTGCTTTGTGCCTGTATGACATGCCACCATGGGAGCTGGCACTTGTGGCCTCTCAATGGTCTGATGACACACATTAATAGCCTGATAAATAGGGTAGTTCTGCAGTTCCTTAGCAGTCCTGGATTCAGAGCGTGAATAAAACAAGCTCCAGCACAGGGAGCTCTTAATTGCTCTTCGGTCAGTAGGAATTGGTGCTGGTTTGGAAAAACAGGTGAAGATTGTAATAAGGCATTTGGATTGTTGCAGAAGGTTTCTGTTGGATTGTTACAGAAGGTTTCTGTTTGGAGGATATTTGGAAAGAATGTATTTTCTCATGTAATGCACTATGAAAATACAATTCCTATTGCTCATTTCAGCTGAGTTAGAATCTGATCCAGCTGTCTTTGAGCTGCAACTGAATTAGCTCCTGAGTCAGTTATAATCCACTCTTGAAGTGTGATAGGAATCCCATTTTCCCTGACTCATTTTTAGCCTATTGTCAATAATTCAACATGATCTTCTATAAAGATATGACAACTCAATTTTCCCCCATTACAGTTTAGAAATGGCCTTTTAAAGCAGGAACATTTTTCTCAGAGCATATTTCATTTTGGTTGTTTTGCACAGCACAAAACTCAAAGCCACAAAAGAATAATCAGCAATATTTTGGGTTTTTGGAGTTCACATTTTGTGTGGCTTTGTATGTCAGCATCCTTCTTTTCTACAATGCAGGGATGAAGCACATCCCAAACCAGGTTTATCAAAGATCTCCTTAGTATTTAAAGAGAAATAGATATATATATTAAATTCCATGTTTTCTGAAGGAAACCTGAATTGTTTGCTCCCAGCTTTCAATTTTCTTTCAAAAAAAAAAAAAAAAAAGCAGCCCTGAATTTAAAATATGAAAAGGATGAAGCATCACTGTGAGTGCCTGTCGAAAGGAAAAAATAGGACACCACTTGAGGGCAGCAAATGCTCATCTTCTCTCTGACAATCTAACAAAGTATCGCGAAGAGACATGAGGCTACTTTTATTTTCCATTCATTTGTCTTGTAATTTTTGACTTGTCTTACAAAGAGCATTGTTTCCAAATAATTACACTGAGAGAAAGAAAATGTATTTTATAGCTTCAAAAATTAAAAAAAAAAAAAAAAGAGGAGAAATTTTGTCCTGGGTTTTTATTTTTGCTTTGGAATTCAGCAAAAATATGACAGTGCTTGGTAATTTTTTGAAGGTGGCAGAGAAGGGATCCAGCAGCAAAAGCTCATTTTTACCAAATATGTCCTAGGAGTGTTATATGTCATTTGCGTCATTTGTGCAAAAGCTTCTCACTAGAAAATGGAGAAAAAACATATGAAGTTGAAAAAAATATTTTTTTCAACATAAATGATTGTGTGAGATCATGTAACTTTCAGATACTTAAAGAATGAAGACAGTGTCAAAATACACATCTGAGATGTCAGATTAAATCTGCACAAGAACCTTTAATCCTAGCACAGACTAAATTCTTACAGCACTTGGTTTCACAACCATGTCTTTTTGCAAAAAAAAAAAAGCTCAGTTTTAAAATGCAACAAAATGATAAAACAAAATCCGTCATCTGGAACTCAATTTGTGCCCTCGTGTTCTGCTAACAGCTTTAGAATTTAGATGCAAAGTAGAGATCTCTACCAATCAGGGTAAAGGACTGAGCAGCCATGGGGTTATTTGGGAACTCGGTGGGGGTTTTTTGTGCTTCACAGTCTGATGATGATGATGATGATGATGATGATGATGATGATGATGATGATGGAGAAGAACTGGCTTCAGTCTAGTTTTTCACTTTTTTTCGTAGTACCACATTTCCCCAGTTGACACATTTTGGACCTTTTCTTGTACCAGTTGCTGCCTCCCCTGTATAAACCTTCTATCCTCCTTGAAACTTTCCATTTGTCCATTCTGTGCTTTGGGTTCCCTCACTTCCTAATCCCCTTCTGAGCTCCGTCTCCTGCAGTTCTCCTTCTCCTTCTCCTCCTTGCTGAAGTGCAGGGATGGGAGCAACCAGAGCGCATCGGAAAACACTTTTACCTTCCTCTGCTTGGTGCTGCAGCATCCTCAGCTGGTTGGAAGGTGTCAGGAGCAGGGACAACCTGCTCAGCCCCATAAACTGTGAACGTGTGTATTTTGGGACCTCGGAGTCTTGTACAGCAGAACCTGAGCAGATTTTTCACATGGGCTGTAAATACCAGCACTCGTTTCACCCACATCTTTGCTGAATTTTTAATTTCTGGTCAAAAGCAGAGCTGCTGGAGAGTTTTAATTTTATGGTGGTATTTATTCTAATGTTAGAGAAAAAGTGAAGTCGATTTACCACTTTCAGAAACGAGTGAAATGTATAAGCACACTAAAAATATATCTGCACAGAGAAATAAGATTCAAATTCAGTGCTTAATGCAATTCAGCACCATAATAGGCAATTTCAGTTCATGTGAGGAAAGTTGGTGAGGTTTAATTGAAAGCAGGCTTATGTAATTTGGAAATGTAAAAGGAGTCTTACCTATAAGGTATTGTTATCGGTTTTACCTCTGCTCTGTTTCTCTGTCTGAGGTCCTATTGTCCTGTGGACACACAGGAATGTTGAAAGGGGATATATGGAAGAATGTCTCTCTTTCACAGATGGAAAAGCCACCACTCAGCAAGACTGTTGGTCAGAGTTTTCAAGATTTGGCAGCGCTTTTACATTTTTAAATTTTCAGCTTTTGTTACCCAGTCTGAGAGAAAGAATCTGTCTTTTCACAGTGTCTTTATGTTTGTTCCTCCCACTGAATGTAAACTGGGGCTCACAGGCTGCTTTTCTAAAAATCAGGTCTTAGGTGTTTCAGATGAAGTCCGCAGAAGCTGGCCATTACTGAAATTTTTTATTTATTTATTTTTTTAATTGCTATCTTGCACAGGAAATCTATTTCAGAGCCAGGAATACAGATTGACTCTCTGGACTTCTACACCTTTGGTTCAGCAGCAAGACCATCTGTCACTTCTAATTCCTCCTATGAAAAAGATGATCTAGTTATCTTTGATGGAATAATTCTGAATTTGCAAGCTACATTCTTCTCCTTTTCCCCAATTAGATTTTCCTCCCCTCCTACATATTGGAATCTCTCTTTGAGGGTTGAGCCTTGGATAAAGCTAAATTCAAAGACAACGATGCGTTTTTAATCACTGCCTCCCCACTGGATATGATATAAGGTTGCAAAACATGCTAACTCCTCTCTCCCAAGCAATCTTGACTCGGTTCCAAAAGGGAGAGAAATCTGAAAACAGGTGAATTCCTTGTCACTTTAGATTTCACTAAGGATATGCAGAACGTTTGCTTCATTTTAAGCTTAATACATGTTTTGGAATGTAGATTTATAAGGAGAGGCTGGGTAATTTTTTCAGGCGTGTCTACCTCTTAATCAGCATCTGCATATCATTCCAAGATTGCTTTTAAATCTTACGTATTCACGCTCAGCTTTGTTTAACTCTCCAAGGCAAAGTACTCTTTCTCATAGGACCATTAAATCATGACTGGATTCTCTTCCATAATGAGGAAAAAAATCCAGTTTCTTCTTTGGAGAAAACCATCCTCATCTGGGTAAAGATGTTTCCTGAGACCATTAAGCGTTCAGTCTTTCACAGGTGTATTTTCTTGGTGTAATCCACAGACAAAAAACACATGATATAATTTCAGCATTTGCGTGGCCTTATTTATTGTGACTGCATGTGAGGGAATGTTTCAGGCTATTCCATCCAGCTTTTGTTTTTCCTACCCACGTACACAAATACACAAATTCCTGAAGCTCAAACTCACTTATGTTTCTGTAGTTCAGGGCATGTTTCTGCTGTTAAGTTTTAAAGAAAATTAGATTGAAATTTTAGGGATTAACAACAACTTGGCAAAAATTCAGCTGATATCTACTTTATCTGCACCAGTTCTTCCAACCTTCTTTCTACAATGAATAACTAAAAAGGACCAAGGAGCTGAAAGCTGTTTCTAGGATACAATGTGCAGCACTTCCTACTCTTGGCTCACTCTAACTTCAACCTCTCAGCTCTGTCATTTTTTTCTGTCTATGAATTTAAAATCGTTTTTGCCACCAGATAGCGAAGTGAAAGCAATAGCATTTGTCCCAACTGCGGGTGGGATCACCTTGCTACCACGGGGAAATTGAAGGGGCTGATCTTCACAAGAGTTTTACATTAAGGTAATCTCCATACCTTACTTATCCTGCTGTTTGGTTAAAACCTTTCCTGCGGTGAGTTGAGAGGCTTTGTGTATGTGTGTGAGCACACATATGTCTCTATGCAAAGCATGGCTTCTCCACATTGGCATTCCAGCTGACAGTTCCTGGAAAGCTGTCTGAAAAGTCACCACATAGCTCCAAAAGCTGCTGCAAAAGGGAAATCGTGAATTATATGGCCCCCCTGCTGCCACTCATACCTGTGCCACCCTCTCTGAGCTCCAGCACTTGTGCATGGCCAGAATGAGAGAGAGATCATTCATTCCGTTTTTTGTAATCTTTTCTGAGGAGAGAACAAATTCCTTACAGGGCTGTTTTTTTTTCTTTTTTTTTTTTTTTTTGGGCAATCCAGCTGAGGGAAAGAAAAGGTCTTTTGAACTGTGTTGCCACAGGTTGATCTGGATATAAACACTGTGGGTACACTGATCCATTGTAAACTCCTGGAACAGGAACAGGATGCAGGTATGGCAGACAATTATTATGAAACAATTGCTGCTCTATATCCAGCCAGTTTACAGCTTTCTGGTGTCCCCGAGATATAGGTGTTGCTTTCATGTTCTTGGCAGCCCTCCACTCCATAAGTCAAGGTCCCTCTATTTGACCAGGAGCTGGCAGGAGGCTCGCAGGTCAGTGGTAAAGGGCTGTGAGGAAAAACCACCCTCAAACTGGAAAACTGGAGAGATTTGTTTTGTCATTTAAGTTTAGCAGACAAACCTTCTCACCAGCATTTTGCGCTTGCAGTACATGATTACTTTGAGATTTAGGAAGCAAACAAACAGTAATCATTAAGAGCAGTTTATTAAATGAAATAAATTTCTCCTTGTGCTGTTGACTAAAGAGCAGGCAATTTAGCTGTTCCTAATTATGAGATTATGTCTAGATTTTTCTAAACTGAAATGACAGCTTAAATACACCTTTTTTTTTTTTTTTTAGGTAAGCATGCACTTTTCAAAGGTTTTACACGGATGAAGTCTGTTATCTCTCCTCTGTCCACAAGTGCCACCACGTACAAGTGATTGAAGACCGTGGTGTAAATCTTTGTGCTGCTTCCAGCCAATTACAGAGCCTTGGATACGCGGCACATACCCACTGCTCTGTTGTTTAGCAGAGAGGAGCTTTTTCTCAGCCAGTTCAGGCAGGGCAGATACACACATTCACTCCAGGCCCATGTTTGGGATGGCAAAATAAAATAGTTCCCATAGTTGTTCCTAGAAGTTAATTAGCTGTGACAGTGGGAAAGTGACCACCTCATGATTCTTGGATATTTATAACAAGGCTGTCACTTGCTAGGTTAGTCAGGTCATAGAGGAGACAAATGTGTGAAGTCAGGTTTCTGGCAGGACGTGGAGCTGAACCTGCACCGTCGTGCTTCCTTGCCATCGCTTAGATGTTGGCAGAAAGGATCTCTTGGTGCAGCGTTTGTAACACTACCCCAGCGTGTGACCCGTATCTTTTGGAAACACGGCTTCAGTGGGCTGCAGAGGTGTGTGGGTGCAAATGCATTTCCTTCATCACATGCCTTTAGAGTCTGAGCTGGCGTTGTTAAAATGGAGATGTCTTTTGTGCTCCCACTTGCATGAGCACGAGGTCAGACTTCCAGGGGCAAAGCAGAGATTGCAGAGGACACGAGGAAATGCTGTGATGACACCCCTTGGTGTGCATGCTCTCCTGTGGTGGGTGCTGGAGCATTCACCACACCTGCACCCTACTCCCCCTCTGCTTCATGGGGGACAGAGGCAACTGGTTTGGGTGTCTTTGTCCCTACTTTGTGTTTTAGCAAGCACTGCCGCTGTCATGCTTCAGGACTTACCGTAAATGTGCAGTTTCCTGATGAATGAGATGTTAGAGTTTGTTTGACTCTACAATTTTGCCATGTAATCAAGACTTAATGTGCTAAATGTGTTTGTCGTGCTCTGCTATCAGCACAGCTGAGCATGACCTGAGCAGCTGGGAATATTTCTGAGAGCATTTTTTGTGTTTTTGAGAGTTAAAAGAGCAAAACAATTACACCAGTGGAGGAAAAAAACCCCAAACTCTCAAATGACACGTTTTGTGCAAATCACAAGTTTTTTATTGATAATGATAAGCTAACCTGGAAAAGATTATTTCAAAGATCTGTCTCATTTAAAGTAGCATTTGTGAATGTTGTCACTGCTCAGGAAAAGAGATATCTCACACTAAGAAGGCTCTGATTTACCATCACGACAAGGAGAAAGCACAGAAATTGCTTCATTTTTGTCTGTCTGTCATTATGGTCCTTCAGTTTTAGTAGGAAAAACTTTCAGACAACTTCAGCATGATTTGCAGAGTGTCATTTCTCTATTAAAATTTCCTACCCATAAATAGTGTGCCAAATGTTGTAGTGGGTTTGTCATCTGCCCAATATTCTTCAGAGAAAGCAGCTGACTGTTGGCTTCCCTAATTATTTCTTCTCCTAATATTGTTTCCTCAGAGCTAGCTTGACGGGGGAACAAACCCCAACTATATATAAATAATCCAGTGAAACCAGACATTTCTGTCAAAAAAATTTAAAGCTTTGGAACAAACAATAATAGTTTCATGCAAATTTCTCTCTCCTAATACTGGCAAAATTTCAATAAGCGTTTTCTGAGAAACATTTCATTTTATTTTACTGAGAGGTGGGGACACTGCTTTTTGCATTGCTGCAAACCCCCACTGGAGAGCCAAGCTGGGAAACTGCCAAACATCTCATACCTGCTGTGACAATGGGGAGCCGTATCAACACACACAAACCCATATTTAACTAAACTGTTCAATTGAATTCTAATCTCCAGCTAATCGCTAAGGTGAAAGAAAAAAAAATCTCCCTATTCATGTTTTATTTCTAAAAAATACCTTTATGAGGTAATACGAGTGCATGAATGGATGAGGGACACAAGCACAATACACCGTCTACAAAGCTAAACGGGTTATGGGGGTCACATTCTCTTAAATATCTCACCCATGAAAGTCTTGGTTAAAAAGAACCTTTAAATGGAAATTGGAAAGTCACCGAAGGGCCCTTTTAGGGTTTTTCAGGACAGAAGGTCATACAGAGGTGTGTTTTTGGTTTGCTGGACCCCACACCTCCCTGAGCCACACAATTCAATGAGATTACAATAGCAGAAGTACCAGCAGAAGCTGATTCATGTGTAGTTGGGTACATTTTGTGTTCAAAAGAGAACTGCAATCTCTTGAATGAAACTTGTGTGTGTTTTGTAGGGCATAGGGAGACCTTTCTCCTTTCCTGCTGCAAGACTATGTGCAGAACAAAGCATGCCATCTCTGAGTCTGGGCAGCAGCCTTGGCATCTTCTGTGTGGCTGCCACTATCAGATGAAATTCTACTTGGTACTGCTTAATAGGAGATATTACCAAAGGATAGAGGCGTTCCTTCCTCAGCTTCTTTGGGGTTATAATTTGAAGTTAATAATGGGTGAAATGCAGGGTTGAAACACACAGTCCTCAAGTCAGGACTTGTTACACAGTGCCTCGTCATTCTCCACTAAGCCTGAATGGGTACCTTTCCCAAAGTTTACCGAGGCAGCTCTGATGTTCCTGGTAAAAGACACATCTGTGAAGAAGATATCTACCTGTTACAGAACCCAAAGGTAATTTCATATGAGGATGCTGTGGAGCAATTGTGTATAACAAGACAATTGGGTACAGTGGGTTCTCAAGCACAGCTGCTCAGATCTCTCATACACCAGAAAAATCTATGCAAAACAGAAAAGTCTTCCCTGGACCTGCTCCCTTAGTTTCAGGTGCTTGCCTTCTATCTGGATCTGACTTTCCATCTTGTTTGCAGACCTGAAGGGCAGTCTAATATGTGCTAGTGTTTGTTTGGGCCATCCCACAAAACCCTCTGTAAGCATGACGGCTCCTCTTTGCTGATTTTCAGTAATTCCTTGCAAGTAACTCATTCTCATTCTGGTTTTCCACCCTGCACAGCAAGGCTGGGCATAACCTTCATTTAACCTGGCCATGAGAAGTACTGGCATGTCCTTTTAACTGAAGTGGCTCTCCCTGACCCAGGTTTTATGCTTGCCTGCAAACCCTATCAGCAAAAATAATTTTCCAGTGTCTTTTCATTTATTCTGTTACTATACCATGTCTTCAAATCTCTACCTTTTGGGTGCAAATAGGCCAGCGTGACCTTCTTACCAAACAACTGGTGAAGACCACAACTAACAAAGTGTTCTGGAGGGCTATCAAATGTCTCCAAGGTAAGGCATGCATAAAACATGAGCACATAGTCGTAAATAACCGGGCTCCTCTTCATTTATTTTAAAATAATGACGGTTGTTTAACTGGCTTAAAAGGGTTACTCTTTCACCCCTAGCTTGTTCTGAGCACCGTGGGAAAATGACATGAGCACTGTTTAGTTTAAGGGATGTAGTCATGCAAAACCTTTGCTATACCTTGTGGAGGAAGCTGGAGTGTTTCAAGAAATAATGAAGGTGTGAATCATCACAATTCTGAATTGTCTGATAAGAAAGTCTTTTAATCTCTTGTAGCAGTGTAAGGACTCCAATTGCTGCAATTCTCTTTATAAATTGTGCAATAAAATATGGAATAAATCATTGCAAAAGAATCCGGGATTATGAGCAGTCTTTTCCTTTGATATCAGTATTTCTGGCCGGTGTTTTTTAAAGGCTTTTGCTTGTTAGTTTAGTTTTAGGAGACAAATAAACTAATTAGTTCTCTTTTTTTTACCCACTTTATGGTCTGTTCTTGGCATACTTAGTAAACATTTGAGCTTGAACAGTTAATTTTCAGTTGTGCCCGTTAGCAGGAATTGTTTCCATTTTTCAAAAACAACATTAGAGAAGAACCAGGATGATATACTGCTTTCATTAAAACTATATGCAAAGGATAAGGAGTTTGGTTGCTTGCATCTTTTTTTTTTTTTTTAAATACATTTTAAGTGGTAATCAAAATGCACCAAAAAATATTCAGTTTTATATGTGCGTGTTCAATCAAAAAAAACCCTCAAGAGTTCCCATTTGAAAAATATTCCCACACTTCTGGAGTTTGGCTCCACATGCTCTGTGTGATTTTACAAGACAACATCTATGGTCTTTTACCAAGGTTTTATCTTTTTATTTCTACAAAAATCACACAATGCCATAGGATGTCAATCAAGTGAAGAGCTTGGTAAGATTTAATTTCTTGGGGATTCCTTTTATGATCAAGAAAGATATAAAATCAAGTAAATCACTCAAATTGGTAACCTCAGAACCCGGCTTTGATATATGTCTTTTCTCATAATATACAATAAGACTGATTAAGCTTTATCATTTCATTTATCACTTCCTGGGCAGCAGCTGCCCATTGGCTAGAGAGCAATTCAAACGTTTGTCCACTGCTACCTTTGCCTATGGACGGTATAAAGGTGTTTACAATATAAGGCAAAGTCCTGCCATAAGAGGCTAAAATAGCGGAGCTAGACAGGAAGAATGAATTACAGCCATAAAGAACAGAGTTTGAAATGTTTGGGTTGAATTCTGTTGTGATTTATCCACCAGCTCCTTGCTCAGGTTGCTGCATGTGCCATCAGCCTGCCCTGGGTGAGAGCTACACAGCAAGTGCCAGCTCTGCTACGTGCCCCTGAGCATCCTCCCTGCACACCCATTCCTGAAGGCTACGAGGAAGTGGTGAAGCACTTTCTGGAAACTGCATGTGCGCTTATATTTTGGAAGCTTGTTGGTTTTTTTATCGCTGGAATACATTTTATAAATGTTTGATGAGTGCGTGAAAAAAATGTGAAAAATCACATTAGTGGTAAGGTTATTTATGGTGCTTAAATGTATTTGGCCTATTTACTTAAAGCTATGAGGTAAAATACCTTTGTGTGCAGATTAAAGACAGGTGGCAAACTGGCTAATTGTCCAGATGTGTAGCTCAGAGGAGGGGCAAGCTGCCTGGCCTTTGTCACCTTCCTCACTTCATACAGCTGTTTACAGCCACTAATTGGCTTGGGGAACAACACACAGTACAATCGTTGTTCATGTGTCAATCATGAGCGGTTTCTTTCTACAAATGATTCCCGAATTGGCTTATGAAGCTACTTTGGATGCTGGAGGGAAGAAGCCAAGTGACTGCGAGCTGCTGGGGGTGAGTGGATAGCTGAGGGTGAGGTCGGGAGTGACATGGAGAGGCCATCTCTGCCCTGAGGTCCTGGGCATGGTTATGTCTCTGGGAATCAGAGCTGTGGTAGGATGATACAAAGTGTTCCTGGGAGGACAAGAGAGGTCCTGAAGATGAGCTGAGACCCCACTGGAGCTGAATAAGGGGATCTCAATAGGTGGTGAAGGCACTTTGCGGAAGAGATAAGAAGACTGAGGATAAGACAAGAAGGGGGTGAAAGCACCTACGTGTTTTATGTGCAGTTCACAGGCTGAATGGGAGGACTTGACATGCCCAAACTCCTTTCATGGGCTCCTGAAGTGTCGAGCTGGGGAGCAAGGTGAAGGATCTGTGAGGGGAAGGGGCTGCTCAGGGTTAACAGATCTGCCCTGTGGTGAGGTCAGCTGGCCCTGGCTGGAGCTCTCTGATGCTGCAGTGAGGTCACCTTGCTGTTCTCCTGTTCTGACTGCATTCATTAGCTCGTGGTCCCCATCATACAGAGCAGTGTTGCTGCAAAAATGATATGGATGCCTGCATGTGTGATTGTATGCTATCTATAATGGACTTTAAATACCATCTAATTCAGATACAATCTAACACAGGACTACGTGTGAGTTGCTTGATTTCCCCTTAGGTTTCTTTAAATATGAGGCAAAGGCACAGCAATCTAGAGATGACCTAGTGTAGAAAAATAATAGAGATGCTTCTGTTGTTCCCTTGCCATTTTTACTTCCTTTCTTTTTCTTCGAAACCACCAGTTATTTCCCCGTAGAGCTATGAAATAACAGGAAACAAGAACACCCCAGCTAGGCAGCGTCTCTTCTGCAGAACTACAGGAGATCGCATCCTGTAAAAAGGTTAATAAGGAACTGAGACTTTTTTGTGTCAGGATAAAGAGAATTACTCGCTTCCTAGTGCACTAGAGGCATTAGTGAAACCTTTTAGGAAATGCCATAATGTATTTTTAGTCCAAAACGAAGCTAGAAAAGAGTTGCCAAAAGCTGTACCATCAATCCTGCATTTGATACATCTAACATTCAGCAACTGCAGGTTTCTCCCTTGCTTTACATGCAGAGGACTTCAGAAAATACCCTTCTTTTCTCATTTCCTCATGGCTCTCCCTAGAAAATGCATGTCACTCAGTGTGTAAGGTGGTGTTGGACACTGATCCTGATGGCCACGAGGCAGAGTGCAGCTCAGTGCTCTCTTACCCACCTCTGAGAGGACTTCAGTGGCTCCGTGCCCACTGCCATTGCCCTGCCTTCCTCTCCTGGCCCACAGGAGCTGCTTCCAGGGCTGCACACTCAGAGACACTTTTCTTTTATTTTTTTTTTCCTTTTTCAATCTCTGCGTTTTAATTACACGTCCTCCTTTTCAAAAGGCTGGATGTTTTGAGATAATGAAATGTTTCCACAGGTCATGCTGCTTTCTCTTCCTCTGGATCCCACTATTAACAGAAAGCTACCGGTTTCCAGAAGGAAATTGTCTTGATTTCTTTATAGCCTCAATCTGTTCTCACCGAAGCCACTGGCAAACCCTTCTGTTTATTTTTCAGGGGTACAAAACTAAGCCAAATGCCATCAGGAAGAAATCAGCACATACACTGAACCATGAGCAAGGCCTGGGGAGCCTACTTAAGTATTTCATTACAGCTACTTTAAAATTCCTCACTAAATAGGTTTGAGCTTGTTTTTTTGCCAGAAATACTAGCTTGCTGAAATGGAAACATTTTGTGGCAATGTACCAATTTCTGTTATCCGGAAGGTTATTTTTGTGTTTCAGGTGAAATTTTATTGGGAGAAAAGGAAGCAGAAAAAGACTTTTTATCTGTAACACTATGCTGAACAAATGTAGCTACCGTGGCTTCTGGCTAGAATTGCTTGCAATTGTTTGAACACATCTGGGCAGATGGACTCAGGCCTTGATTCCAGTTGTCTAAAAATTAAAGGTACCTGAAAGAAGATAGGAAAGGGGTTGGACTGGATGATCTTTAAAGGTCCCTTCCATCCCAAACCATTCTATGACTCTGTGACGTATCTATGTTTGTGATGTGTAATTACTAAATGTTCCTATTTACATTGAATTATGAAAAATAATGTTGAAGTTGAGAGTGTCATCAACCTGAGGAAAATAGAAGCATCATTTAAGCACACTCTTTTTATAAGGAGTTTCTTTCTACATCATGGTGAAGTGTGACATTCCCTGTCACAGGGCGCAATGTTAATTCAGTGCTCAGAAAGCAGTTAGAGACATCCCAGAAGAAGATCTTGTCAAGAAGTATCAGAAAAACTACTTTTATTTTAAGAAATTGCTGGAAACTGGGCAAGTGTATTGGAATAAAACCATGCTGTTTTTACCTTTTCCTTACACCTTTCTCTAGACGTGTGGTCACTGCCCAAGCCAGAGGGCTGGGTTGAATGCATGTTTAGTTGTCTGATACAGCTGCATGTTCTGTGCTATTTTACAGAAAGTTTAGATGGAGGCACCAGTGAAAACCACTCCTGCCCCCCCTTCAGCTGTGCCTGCACTCTGCAATTAGTACTGTCTGTCTCTAGCTGCAGTGGCTTTTGCAGCCGAGATATTCCACAAGGCTCCGAAGGTGTCAGTGAAGGAAAAACGATAAGAGTCGTGAGGAGTGCTGAGGCTGGAACAAGACCAAATACCCATCAGCATTCCACTATTTTTGATCCATCACTGACAGTAAACTGAAGTCTGGGATCCACTTTATTAAAGGCATTCAAATACCTAAAGCCCACCCAAATCTCCATGAGTAAAATGTCCATAATGTCTTTTATAATCTGGGTCATAACGAAGTCAATGATGTGTGTTTGTTTTAAATCAGAGAGGTGACTTGGGTGACATTCAGGCTTGATGGGAATACAAGAAAGTAATAGTTCTTCTCAAAATGTTTAAAAGATCACATGATTATCTTGAATTTGAAACATCACTATCAGCTTTCCTCACTGTTATGTTGCATTTTGCTGATGTACACAAGCAAAAAAATTAAGTAATGGTTAATGCTTCCATGATTCTTGCATTTCTATAAAATACAGAGCAAGATTTGCCTTGTACATTTATTACAGTTTTATTTATAGGTAGAGCATATTAAAATATTATTAATAATAAATAAGCGTGGCTGTCCAACAGTATAAGTATGAATTTCCAAGGTTTTTGGTTAAATCCTGAGTCCACATTAGTTGTATCCATGGTGATAGCAAGCCTCTTGATCTGATTCCTTCTCAAATCAGTGTTGTGATTCTTAGTGATTCTGAAACTGCTTTCTGGTAATTCTAAAAATCAATGGTTAGTCAAATAGTCTCAGCTTTGCCTTGGTTATCAATGTGCACACTTCCATTATTAAGTAGCAATCTACCTACAGCAGCAAACCCTTTCATTGTGGTTTGGGTTCTTACGTTGTGTCTGTAGGGATAAGATAATCTATTCGAAGGAAATCTGGTGATATTGCACCAAAGCTTGCTACATCCTTTATTGAGAAACATAAAGGTCAAGCTCTTTCTTTGTAGGGATTACTGGCTCCATATAGCCTCAGTAGTAGGAGTAAGCAATAGGAATGAGGGAGTGGGGTGATAAATCAGAGGAACACTTGCTTCAATAGATCTCTCTCTGGCAGTTATTTGCTCTTGGTAAGAAACTCAGGGGTTGTTTATCATCCTGTCTTTTCTGTGGGTGTGCAATCTGGAAAATTTTGGGCAAAAAACAACAAACATAAAGTAAAAAGATGGGACTACAAGGAGAGGGCAGCTTATAAAGCTAGGGTGTCCCCATGTACACATTGTAAAGGGAAAGAGTGAGGAAGGCAGGAGGCACAGCAGGGTGTGCAGAAGAAATACTTGGGGAAAAAAGTGAGAAATATTCTGTTTTGATAGCTGTGCAGTGAGAAAACTTTGGTTTTCCACCCCACACAAGGGAGGAGATGGAGCATTATGCAGTGGCACCATCAAGAACCTGGGTGAGCTCAAAGTGTTGGACATGCCAGTGGATAAATCAGTGCATGACTGCTGCAGCTGTTCCTCTTGTATCTAGAAACTTCACCCCAAGCTTGGACTGAACCAAATTAATACACATCTGATAGGAAACTTGAAAATCTTCCTAGTATTCATCAGGAACTGCAGGTTTACAGAAATCCTGTATTGCCAAGCTCAGCCTGAACAAAATGAGGAAGCACTCCAGAGATTTGCTGTGCTGTACTTCACCCTTGAACAAAAGTGAAGTTTAAAAAAGCTTTCAGAAATATTCATGCTTTTCAAATGCTTATCTGGAGCTCTCACCTGCCCCTTGCTGCTTAAACTGAAGATGTGGAGGGAGAAGACTGCACTGTGATTATTCCCCCTGGCAAAAGCACCTGGATAAAATGTTCTTCACTGGAAGAACTCAGCGAAGGCTCTGCACTGATGCCACATATGTAGTTTGTCATTAACATATATTAACAGTGATTGAAAGTCTTGTTTCTGTGATTGCACAGGGCTTTTAAAGTTTTGAGTATACAGATGAATGTTTTCTCTGTTTCCTCTACAAGTAAATTTGCAAAACATTTGGCTCTGGCTCTTCCCCACACTTGCCATGAGTGAGCTTTTCCTGAGCCAGTGATGACAGAACGTGCTCCATTTTTTAAAATGGGGATTTGCAAATTCAAACACATTCACAAATCAAGTTCAGTCGGGAGATTCCTCACATTCCTGACCTGAGTGGTCTCCAGACTCTACGAAAAATACAACTGGTCTGCACTCCATATGAGCATGGTTTTTTAGTTCGCTCATGGGAATGTCAAATGATAATCACTGTCAGCCAGTTTCACAAATGACTACAAGTTATTCTCAAAGACAGTCAATGCTGATAAGCTAGAAGGATTCTAATACAACTTATGCTACTTCTGATGTACAATAAGATGCAAAAGCACCTTTCTTTTACGAACAATTTGACTGATGGAATATATGCTTTTAAAATTTGACACTTCAGTTGGTGGTGTTGCAAGATCTTCTGGAGGACATGATCAGAGTTCAAAATGAACTTGGTCAGACAGAGAGATGAATAGACAATTTGTCACAGAGATGAATAGGTGAATAAACAAAAGGATGTTCAGTGTACCAACTGTGATATTTAGGAAGGGGAATACAAATGCCAAGTGGATGGTGTCAGCTAAGCAGCAGTATGGCAGAGGAAGATTTAGAGATCAGAGGGGAACGACACTGTGTTTTAGCCAGCAAAATGGTATTGCAAAAAATGGAAATGTCACCCTACGCTGGAGTTTGAAATAATTTGGTAGTCTTAGAAGTTCTTTACCAGTAATTTAGTGATAAATGCCTCATTTAGGTCTGATGGCCACTTACCCTTGAATAGCTGCTCCACTTATTTTTACAAAGCTAACTCATTCATTACAGCTAGCTCTGAGTAAAGTGAAGCATTCAGCTAGGAAGGCTGGCTTATGGCAGTCAGCTTAAAGATATCTTCAAATTTGTTTTGACTTATTTGATACAAGTTCAGTGCAAGAACTCATAAAGCCCACGTATAGCAAGGAGTGCCTTGACCCCTTGAACTTGCTCTGTGAGAGTGAATTGTCCAGTGGGAACAGATAAGGTGCTGCAGAGAACATCCAGGGAGTCTTCTTAGGACTCTTGTAGTCTGGAGAAGTCCAAGGAAACCCATTCAGGCTAAGGTAATTTTTCGTGGCTGCATCTATCCAACTGACTTGACTGATACAGACTAATGAATACATGATTTGCGTGTTGAATTAATCTGAGTTCTGCACTCTTTTAACAGCAGTGTGAACCAGCTATGAATGGTCTTGCACATAGACTCTGATTTTCTTTTTCCTTAAAGCACAAGAAATAAAGACAACTTCCTCTGTTTCCCAGGGCTTTCCTTATCTGTACATAAGTCTTTAGCTGGTACGCACTGAAACAGAAAAAGCTGCTTCCCTGTGTACTGCGCACTGCACAAATTTGCCAACAGTTTAGCTATTCATTTTAGCTTCTCCAAGCTTGGTATAATGCTTTGGAAATTTAAGGTGGATTTCAGTAGAAGAAGAGCAGCCTGTATGATGAAAGAGTGGAATGAGTTTCACTGGCTAGTCTGGGATCCCTCTCAACACTAACCTCTTCCTTTGGGAGTTTCACAGACTTCTTTTAGGCATAACCTATTAATATTTAGTCCTGACTCATCAAAGGAGGGCTGGGCTAGATTACAGCTTTAAAATCCCTCATGACCTTTAATTTCTATGACTTTTTCATTTCTGTTGCTCACAAGAATGATATATGTCTTCCAACTCCTTGTAGAAGATTTCTGCACACTGAAAAATGTTTCCTTTGCTACTCTGAGTGCATCACCAAAAAGAAGCAAAGGCTGGAGGAGCAGGTTAGCTGAATGGAGCACTCAGAATCTAGTAGCTACTACATCTTGTCTGTCTGCAGACACCCTCTGTGCTGCAGCCTCTGCTCACAGCTTTGCTTGCAGAGATAAGTTGGTCTTATCTGGAAATATCTCTGTACTTGAAGCTTCTAAGCAGAGCAGATGTACACACCTCCTCATACTGTAAAGTAACCTGTAAGGTTGGACTATCTGGTCTCATAAACCAGAATCTGTCACCAACAATCTGCTTTTTGAAGTTGCTGCAGGGATTAACTGCAGAGTGGTGTCTCCCTCTGAAGATAAGATCTGAGACTGGACTTTCTCTGTAGCTGTTAGCTAAATGTGCCTGGCAATACCTTTTTCCCCCTCCTCTTTCTCATATAAACACATACACGGCTAAACAAACCATGAGAAAACAAGTGGAAATAATTGGTATAAAACAATGTAATATAAAATCTGTATCAACAGACTCAGCCTCTGCAAAGCTTTAAAAGCATTTCTGACTGACTTAGCTGACAAACCCCCATCACTCCAAATCTTGTTCCTGTTGTTTGTACCTTAGTAACCGGGAAGACGACTCCCAGAGAGACTATTGCTCTTGTTTTTCCAATCACTAGCACACAAATCACACAGACCTACAGCACTTCTGCTCTAAGCCATCGCCCGGAGTCAGAGAGAGAAGGCAGTGCGCAGTCCCTGAGGAAGGTCAGAGGCAGGTGTGGGCAGTTCTTGGGATGTGGTGGGTTCACGGGCAGTTCCAGCAGGGATGTTGCCCCTGGACTGCTGCAGGTGGGTGTCAGAAAGGCTGTGCTGCGTGGGGGGCTGTGGGGTCACCCCCATGGCCAGCTGTGGGGGTGAGGGAGCCAAGCTGGCATCCCTGCTCTGTCCTTGAGACCCATCTCACAGTGGAGCTGCAAAGCCTTCCAGGAGCTGCTCTCATTTCCTGCCTCCAAGCCATTCACAGGGTTTCCCAGGCTTGCCAAGGTATTAAGAGGTGTGTCTTGTGGCTTTTCTTCCTTACAAAAGAAATGTGAGATTTCTCTGACCTTTGGAGAAAATTGTGGCTTCTCTCCACAGTGTGTAACTAGTTGGAATATTCTTAGGGTTTGTCTTTTGGATTGATCTTCCCAAGATCAATCAAATCTCTCAAATTCAGTCCTTCCAGTCTGCAAGATTACTGGCTAATTAATTCTTGAGCACTTTATTATTGCACTCATCCGAGCTAAATAGCTATGGAAAATTCGCTTGATATTTTGGATTAATGGCAAATACTTTTTCCTTATACTCTGAAATAAGCGTGCATTATCCCTAGAACCGAGATTTCTCATGTTTTCCCCAAGTGAAAGTTTAATATTTATTGAAATCCTCTGTTGATTAAAAGCTCTGAATAGTGTATCCAGAAGACTAATCGATATTTTAAATGCGCTCAGACATATTAGCTGTTTACTGGTTACACAGAGAAATAATGAACTTGCTATATGAAAAGGTAAAATTCATGAATAATTCATAGACATTAATTTATTCAGTTTTGCCTTTTGAATTGATTTGGCAATTATTCTTGTACTGCACATCATTTACGAATGCTTAGATATAAATATTTACAGTTGCAAATTTGCGGTCAAATCATTTCTATTCTCTGATTGAATGGCTTCTGTAGCACACCAAGCAGTGCAAATTGTGAATTTTACTGTTAAGTACAGAGCTTGGTAGAGTGTGGGTGCTGAAACGATCAAGTAAAGTGGATACATATTGACTGTAAATATGGTCCAACTGATGTATTTCAAATCTGAATAAATATTTGCAGCCAGGTTTTTCTTCATTACTTTTTGCAGTAAGAACAAGGGGTAGATCCCAAGTGTTGTGCTGCTATGAACAACAAAGACCAATGCCCTTTAGCACTGATATTTTTATTGTTAATTCAGCTCTTCTCTCTTTTTCCTTTGTTTGCAAATTTTTTTCCCCCCTGTTTTACATCTTTCAAGGATGATTGCAACATTGAGGAAAATGAGAATTCTCTCTAAATGGGGATGACTTAACCCCACAGTGAAGCTATTTAGAGGAAGGATCCAGAAGCAGAACATTATTGATCTGTGAGGAAACGGATGGTCTGAGTGCAGGGGCTAATTCACAGTGGCTTATTTCAGCCAAAGGAGACTTGCCTCCTAAGCTATCCTTGTACTTACTGGAGAGACTTCTCTAAAGGATGATTCAGAACAGGAGCCTAATTTTAAGTGTTCTGAATCACTCTGCTAGTCTGCTTATTTTGAACTGCGCAGTTTATCTTCCCTTCATGTCCTACTTGTTCCCTTGATTGATGAGTAAGGATTTATGCAGAATGAATGAATTTCACCTTTTCTGAATAAAGCATAGGATTGTAATTACTTAGGTAACTTGATTTGAGACTAAAGAACTAGTGAATTATTACATTAAGGTGTATTTTGTTATATATTTCTCTCTTTGAACAGTTAGAAGAACCTTAAAAAATTCCAGGTTTAAGCATTTAAGCCTTTTAATACATTGCAATAATTCAAAGTCACTTAATGTGATTTTCAGTTTTCTTGAAGCACTCCAGAAAATTATTTTTCCAAAGTTCCTTCACTTTGAAATGCTTCCACGAAAGCACTTGAGGCTGAAAGTAAAGTTAATCCATTTGCAGATAGCAAGTTCAGAAAAGAACAAAACCTATGAAACTACAAAGACTCAGTTCTAAAGGAATACAGATGAATGTATTCGCATTTGAAGCATCCCTAAAGTAAAAGTAGGTATTTCATTGTAAACACATTTGAGAAAAGACAGTGGGTGCTTCAGGTGGTCTTAAGGCCAGGCCAGGTAGCCTTAGGACTCCTGTGTAGGAAGGTAAGGGATGCTCAAAGGAAATTTTGCTCATTGTGTGCAGCTCATGAAAGGGCGTGAAACAGTGTTCAAACTTTTGGTTGCTATTCCTGGGATGAAGTGCTGGTGCTCAGAGCAGACCTTCACTAGCACAGCAGAACAAGCTGCTGAGGCTGCTGCGCTCAGCTCTTCACCGCTGCTCTCGGGGAAGCAGCGTCACAGGGCTGTAGGAGCATCTCATGTCTGAGTAAGTTCTGGGTCAATGTGCTGACCTGCAGCTGATGCTCAGGAAGGAAACTCTTGACTAGCAACCTACACAGGGCATGCTCTAAGTGTTGTCCACAGCCTTGCTCTTCTTGGTGAGCCCTCTATGTCTGTTTCTGTCCGGCTCTTGGATGCACGATGTTGTGGATGGCATCCTTCCAGCACATCAGTGTCCTGGGACAGCCAGTGCTAATGCCTGTGAATTGAAATTCAGTGATTGGCAAATGCTTTTACTGGTAATGTCATCTGTGTATGGTGGCCTGCAGCAGGACACTCAGGATGGGTGTCCCACTCAGGACATCCAGCTGTCGGAGGCTGCTCTGCAGACACCTCCTGTCCCAGACACCCACTGGTGGTCCCACATCCAGCACTGATTGCCTGCTTACATCTGATGGCTCTTTTCCCATGCCTTTGTCACCCCTGTACTCTCCATGGGCTTAGTAAGACCTCCAACCGCTCCCACAAATAACTTATCATACAGAGACTGTTTTAAGTATGATTTCCATTAGGTCAAGGTCTATATGGGGTGTTCACCAGCTCAGAAATGCCCTAGCAGGGGAGTGAGGTCCTTAGGGCTCTGCCAGGTGCTTGTAGCATGTGTGTGCACCACTTGACTCGTAAACATGAACTGAGAAGCTGGGAGGCCAGAGTGGCATTGGACAGTGGTGCTGGTGAGTACACTGATGGTATAAAGGATGCATGAACTTGGCTTCCTGCTCATGTTGTGGGGCAGTGTGCCTGTGGTTAACTCTTCCTGTCGTGGGTGAACAGATAGAAATGATATTTGCTTTTCAGTGCAGTGCTAAAACACTTGTGTAGTCTCTTCACATTTTTATCTGAAAAGCAGGAACAAAATTCTGCTGTCAGTAAAATGAATTGTCAGAACAACTGCATGTACTGAGTTTAATTTCGTTTAATATTTAATGACTAGCTAGCTTTTCTTGGGATAATGATTTCACAAGAAGAGAAAGATCAGAGCAGACCTCCTGCTAGTGTAGCACAGCTACAGCAGGAACTGCAGAACTGCAGGGTCAATACAGATCCTGCCATCTGTAGTCATCACGGGCAGCACTCCACTCCTCGAGGGTCTGCACTTGGGTCAATAGGACTCTGTAAAGGAAAGGACACAATCAGTGTGCATTGAGGAACGGGATTTGACACTAACTGCAAAATTCTCCCTCCCTTGGAAAGAATAAACTGGGCACGACTTAGGGCAACCCTCTCTGCCTCCTGCTTTCTGTGAGACAGGAGTGGGATGGCTCCTCCCAGATCTCATGTCTCAAAGGCTGTGCTGTCCAGCCCTTTCCAGAGTCACAAAAATCCCTCACTCAGCCACATCATGGGGTTGTTATTTCTGTAAAGAGGACTTTCATACAGTAATTTCCACAACATGTTAGGAAGAGCAATCTGCCTACCTTTCTGTATGGCAAACAATGCTGGAAACACTCAACCATCAAATTGTATCTGTATGGTTTTGACATCAGTGTCAAAGGTAATGTTTTTTTACACTCAGCAGGTTAGCAGATGTAGGTGTTGGTGGTCCACACAGCAGAATAGGTGCTGATTTGTTTTCTCACAGTTGTATTGGCTCTGTGGTGCTAACAGTCTTGTTAGTTCTTGTCTTTGGCATCCCCAGATGCATTTCTCTGAATTTCGAGAGAGTAGAACCACTAGGTACAAGGCAGGAACAAGAAGACCCACAGCATATGTTCAGTCTGCAGGCAAGTGGTACTGCCTGTGCTAACCCTAATCCATGTGTGTAAAGATGGTCTGAGAAGTTAATTATGACAGGCAAAAAAAAAAAAAAA
>VWZF01002472.1:444790-528013 GCA_013396755.1 Sclerurus mexicanus
AGGGTTAAGAAATAAAAAAAAAAAGAAAAAAAAAAAAAAAAAAAAAAAAAAAAAAAAAAGAGAAAGGACTGTAGGAATTTGCTCCAAATGACAGCAAATGCAGTTGGCAGGATGAGTGAAACTCAGCCCCTGAAGAATCCCTCTAGGATATGTAGCTTTCCTGACACAAAATGCGTGGGCTTATTAGTTGATTTCAGTGGCTTAAAGTCATTTTCTACCAATAGCCAGACTAACATCTGTAATTCCTTCTCTTTCTAGTTTCTTTCTGCCACTGGATAGAGACCAGCTCCATGCATCAATTTGTTTACTTGTTGAGGCTTTTTTCCTAGTGTCGGATGAACCAACTGATAGTGTCATCACCACCTTGTGAACCCACGGATAAATTCCCAGGCTGTTAGCAAAAGCACTGCCTGATACCTGTCATCTCCCTCCTCCTCAGACTCTCAGGATGGCTCGAGGCTCTTTTTCCTTTAATGTTTTTGGGTTTTTTTTTACTGTACTGCACCCTGTGCTTAATTTTCCTTCTTACTCTGCAGCTTCTCCTCACCAGCCTGCACCGTTATGTGGGTTTATTCCACTTTCAGATCCCACAGCTTGCCAAGAGGAAGGCGCAGTGAGAAGCAATGGCACAGATTTTAGAGGATCTGGCTAATTTCTCTCCTGGCTGGCATTAAGGAACAGATAACTGAAGATTTGTACCTGTTCATTTGAAAAAAAATCCCCAAAGATTTGTGAAGACAGAGGGAAGATGGTTTTCAGGCATGGCCCACCAGATGCCAACAGGGGGAGTTTCAGCTCTGTCTCAGATTTAGTCCTCTGACAGTCTCCTCTCCTTTAGTGATATTGATCATGAGGGATAAAAGTTATTTATTTTCCCACATTTCAATAACATTTCTTAACGCCTCTTTCCTTTAAAGAAACACATCCACAATGCTTCTATAGATTGAAAATGAAGGCACAGTTCGTATCTCTTGTGGAAATCCTTTTAAAAAGAGGCCAGTGATGGAATGGTTCTACACCTTGTTTTGTTAGAGTGAATGAAAACTCATTTGCTTCTGAGATGAATAAAGACAAGATTTTAGAAAGCCATCTCCATTTCTCCCTCCTCCCTGAAAACCCTGATGACTGAGGCGCAGTTGACTTTTCTTGCTCGTTTTCTATAAACTAAGATTTGAACGATAAGATTTTAGGAAACCAAAAATCTGCCTGTGGCCTATCGGTTTAAATCAATTAATTCATAGCCAGACAGAAGACAAATGTAGAAAAATTATCTCTTTGATGTGTTTGTTTGTTGGTTTGTTTAAGGGGTAAGTAAACAGGGAAGGACTTCAATTGTGAGGAGGCAGAACATCGTAGGGAAATGAAGCTCAGTCCTTAGAAGGGGGGCGTGAGCCATGCTTGTGTAGGAATTCATGGGGAAAGGCTTTTGGAAGAGACATTTTGTCTCTTTATCAACAGGAGAGATTATGTCTGTGCAGCGCTGCACTAAGTTCTGCCAGGTCCCAGAAAATTGCTATTTCTTCCCTTTTCACAAAATTTCTCATTTCTTTCTTATGTGAAAAATTGTTTTGGAAATTGTCTTCAAAGAAGAAGGGCTGCGTATCTTCCGTAACAGCAGTGTAGTATCTCCAGTTGCTACTGAAGAGGGTACCTTCTGTATCATGAGCCTCTAGGGTTCACTCAAGTTGCATTTTTAGCATTTTTTGCAACCATCCAGACCAGACTTCAGCTTCTGAATTTGCTAGATTTTTGGGTGTGAAAACATGAACAGATCAAATCCAAAGCTCTTCAGGAGAAAACTGAAATGTCCTGAGTCATCCAATGAAAGTTAACACTCGCTCATATTTTCAAAGTCTTTTTACCTCTGGCTCTGAGCTAAAAAACTACAGCTACCTTCAACTATGAGGTCTCAGCTGATAGGGTCCAGGGTCCAGGGTGGAAGAAATTGCCCTTAGGCAGACTTTGGGGAATCCTGGAAAATGGGTTTCTTCCTGGTTTCTGGAAGGAACATTTCTAAGGGATCAAAAATTTTTATCTTCCACTTGGCATCTGAAATTTGAATTCACAAGCTTTGTCTTTCTCTCCATACCCACACACAGGAGAGCCATGTGTGTAATACACAAAAACATACAAGTACAAATGTATATATTTATATATATGAACTATAATTGCCTACTTCTGAAGTCCAAATTAAAATTCATATCTACAACCGTGATGCTCATCATTTCACTCAGTCCAGTTTTGCAGTGAGTTAAAAACCTTTTTAATTAGTAGCTATCAGCAATCCGGTGAGTGAGTTGCTTGAGCAGAGAAGGTTAATTCTGTACCTTGGGGGGGAAGGGAGACAATTTACCACTGTAGGAATTAGGACATTTTTCTTGATTTGATGAAATTATGTTGGAGAGAAATCCGCTGTGTCTTGATATTGACATAATTACGTTGCATATGCTGAAACATCCCTCGGTAAAAGGCTGATCCTGCACATTTGCCAAAGGGCGAGGATGGCCTGGTGTGGCTTGCCGAGATCCTCTGTCTATTCCCCTGCCAGCAGCCCAGCCAGAAGGGGTGAATGGTTCCAGGGGTGTTAGGAGGGATGCCAGGATCGGCCAGGGCTGGCAGGTTTTACTGGGACAGTTGCGATATTGCGGTAATACATCTGTCTGGGCACGGCTCTTGGGTAAGAAATGGAGAGTAAAAGTAATTCCCAAGGATACTGAAGTAGGTCATCTCCATCCCTGACTGTGACCCAAATATCTCCCCTGAGAACGAAGCCTCATTTCACACCCCAGCCAAACTGCATGAAGACAGGGCTGGAATCCATTGCATTTCTCCTGTGTATGAACTTCTGGTTAAAGCCCAGATTGGTTTTCAGACCACTGGCAGAGAGGGAATGAGAGGAAAGGCATGTGGATGTACGGAGGATGTTTAGATCAAGAAATGAGAGAGGCTGTGTCACAGGATTAAGGCAGCTATGCAAGCTTGCACAGGTATTTCCACTCACGCCGTCCTCACACCTTCTCTGAGGGAAGATTTTTGTCCCGAGCACAAGGACTGTTTGTACAGTGTGGGATCCATTGCAATGCACCACACAGGCAGGGCTTCTGGCCACACGTCTGCTTGTGTGGACATGCCAGCTTGCACCGTGCCAGTGCGTACCCTGCATTCCTGGAGGAGGAAACACGGGTGCACACGGGCAGGGAAGGGAAGGAGTGCACTGGTTGGGATAACTCTGAGACCAGGCCCCCGTGGTGCAGAGCCAGAGGCCACGCTGGGGGGTCAGTGCTGGGAATGCATCCATGCCCAACTGGGCTTAGAGGCAGCACTCTTAAGGTTGCACAAATGCGTATCCCAAGGGTGAATTCCCTAATTCTGGGATTTGGTGTGTTCAGGAGGTGTACAAAATGCTATGGCTGCAGTAAGGACATGGGATAGGCTTTCTGTGCCTTTGACCAAGAGGACAAAAGTGGCCGTGTCACACTACTGAACACCACGTAAAGCACTGAGGATCATGATGGTGTTTTAAACAAGATAACTCGGCCACTGGGTGCATAGGCTGCTGTGTGCACCATATGCACAACTAGTTTGCACACATTTCACAGACTATTCTGAGGTGTAAAGTATCCACAAGGATCATCAAGTCCAACTCTTAAGTGAATGGCCTGTACAGGGATCAAACCCACAAACTTCAGTGTTATTAGCAACATGTTCTAGCCATGTGAACTAATGTCAGGGTCTTGTGTATCACAAAATCAGAAGCCTTGTGAAAGAGTAAGTAGGAAAACTTGTAGTATGGAGGCAGACATTTGAGGCAAGTATATTAAAAACTTTTTACTGGTAAAAGAAACATCAATACAAAATGACTTATATCTCTATGACTTCCAGTCAGGCTTACATGGACAGTAAATAAAACAGTGTGCTTTTCTGGAGTAAGGCCAAGATACTGCTAAGGATCATGTATCTTTTAGTCAAAAGTGATATAAGACCATGCTGTCTCTAAAGAGAAAAGGGATGACTATAAGAAGAATTGTTGGTTCTGAGAGCTGTGTGTTTAAAACACAAAATCCCATGAAACACTTCCCGGAATGAGAAGCAATGCTTTAGAACAAAACAAAACAACAAAATAGGAAGCAAGTAAGAGTTGTGTCTACTATGTGCCTAAGAACAATAGCTCTGAGTTAAAACCTGCTGGACTCAGTTGGGAATGCTGTGGTTTAGCTAGCCCAACTGAGCTGAACTGGAATGCTCTTTTTGTCTTTCAACAAGCCTGTAAAAGCTGGCAGAGATCTGATCAGCTGTTCAAGTCCTACTGAAAAGCCCAAGGGGTTCAGTTCTTATAACTCATTAGGAACCCAGCAGAAAACTTAAGGGTCAAGCAGCTCAGCTGGCATATGTATTTGAGAGGTATGTGGAAGAAAATGGTGGTTTTTTTCTGCGTGGAAGAAAAATGTATGTTGTCTCAGAAAGATGTGTCCTCATGAACTCTTCTGAAGCAGGGACTTGCTGTGTAAATAGGAATGTGAACAGTAGTTTGGGCAATTATTTCATGCTTGTGACGTTACACATACCAGCTTAGCTCTTTGTCTAAGGGCTTGTGTCCAAATCGATTTAGGTCTGTCTAAAGTCAGAGCTATCATGGTTTGGTCCTGCACCTTGCCCCCTCTCTCCTTGCCAGCACTGATATTTTCATGATCTTGTCATGAGTCACTTCAGGGAACTAAACTTCTTGAAGACCTCAGCTTCTCCCTGCAGAGTTACTTTTCACCTGGTTTAACTCCCTGAACCTGCTCACAGCAGGGTCATAGTAAGGCCTGGTACTGGCATGCAACAGCTGGCTGGAATTTGTGGCTGAGGTGAGAAGGAAATGACAGGACTTGAATCCATCCAGCTCTTGGGGAACCACAGCTTACAGGAGTTTACCCTTCCTCCTGCTCCACTGCATCCCCTTACAGACCTTCAGTCCCCTATTGTGTGTTATATCCAAGTTTATCTGAGTATGGACCCTTTAACTGGGCTTTGCACTCATCAGCGTAATGTGTCCATTTGCATTTGTGAAATGCTGCAGGTTCCCAGCTTGGAAGGCTTAAATCCCACCATCCTGATGTCTCCCTTTCAGGTCAAGGCAGCAAGGGCATATAAAGAGGTACAAAGAATCCTTGCCGTGCGGCTGGGGTGATGCTGGCTTAATCTGGGCATAGCTTGGGAGTGCAAATGAAGCTGGTGTCAGTGTTTTGGCCTCATCCTATGCTGGTTGGTCCTGAGGAGAGAAGATCTCACTGTTCCCAAACTCATGGGTCTTATTCTATGCCCTCCCCTTGGCTGTTTTGTAACCCAATGCACACTACACATTCAGTGTAGTGTTGGTGAAGGTAAGGCTGACAGAGGCATGGAGAATTTGACTGCATGAGCTAAAAGTGCTTGTGGTGAATCTCAACAGCATCACTCATCCTCTGGGCATGGGTGGGTTGTGCAGTCACGTCCATTTAGTGTTAGGGAGATAGCTATGTATGAAAAGATATACAGCTCAGTCGATGGTTTGATCCTGTCTTCTCCTTGAAGGGGTCCAGAAGTATCAATAGAAATGTGCACTTTGGTGTAACTAGTAGGAAGCAAGGCTTCAGAGCATGGTCTCGAATGGTGTCCCCTGGGAACTTGCCTTACCAAATAATGACAACTCCTTTGGTTCAAAGAAAATCAAAGTATCTTCAAAATTTGGCGTGTAAGTAATAGTCATAGTTGCTGCAGAGATATTGAGCAATTGTAACTGAGTGTGAGAAGTGGCTTGTGAAATTGTGAAAGGCGGGGAGAAGTCCCAACATACAATTTCTCTTGTAAGTGTGGGTTCCACATTTTGAGAAGGCCAGGGAGGCTGACTGTAATTTCACCTTTCCTGACAGTTTGACTTTTGTTTCCATTTGCCAGCCACTGTCATTATTTTATGTCTCCATCTCTCATCTGTTTGCCTTAGCAATGTCTGTTAACTCTAGCCCAGCCTATGTGTTTTCCCTAATAAGGTTTCAGATGGAGGGACTTGACCTTCCTTCCTTGATGTCCTCAGTGTTTTTTGTTTCTGGTTATGGAATGAAAGATTTTTTTTCCCCCCTAGAATGAGGCTGTAGTTACCCGAGGGTTGAAAAAATGAACATTGTAATTCAAGGCAATAGCACATAGCAGTGAAGAATGCAAATGGTGCTTTTCACTTAGCCTGCTTTCTTACATTCCCTCTTTTTCACCAGGAGCAGACAAATGACTATTCCAATAATTAAAAGGAATACACCTGGAGAATTAGCTGCATAATGAATGCCCCAGAAGTTGAAACTTCAGCTCTCAGATTGTGCTTTCAGTCCCCACAGGCCTAAAATGCAAAAACCAAATTCCAGTTTAGAGCTGCTGCTTTCAGATAGTGGCAGGAGCTGTGGTATCAGTACCATTTAAAGAACATATTATTCTTATATTAATTATCCTTTTTTTCCTAGTGCATGCCTCAAAATGACACTTAACAGGAGGAAGAATAGGGCAGAAATAAATGCTGAAATGTGATAGCATGCATTTTATGTGGCTTATCCGTGGTCAGAAGTAGAAGCAATGATATGATAAGGGTTTTGAGTTCTAATATACCTGAAAAGAGGAGAGAATAATATCCACAATGGAGCTATCTATGGCTATTCTTGGTCATATGGGAAATACGTAGCTTCTATGCCCATGGGTGATAGGACAAAATCTAGACCAGCTGTATTCCTTTATGTATGAGTAAAATAGCTGTATTTCTCTCTTATTCAGAAGATATTCATCTTGCTTTTTAATCTTAGAATATAAGCAGGACTAAATCTCTGAGAAAAGGCTTGAAAAACCAGTAAATTTCTTTCTCTTGTTATACAGCTTTGCACACCCTTTTATGAGTAAAATGGCATGGCCAAGCGTGAAGTAACAAAGGAATTGTAAGCAGTGGCCAGCATGTGGGAAGTCAAAACTATCTACAGCTGAATAACGTTCTTATTAGAAATGAAGGGCAAACAGGAGTATAATTTATTATTGCCTCTCTATGTGGCTTCAGAGATCACATAATCCAAAGTAAAAAATGGCATGCATGTGTTCCCTAAGATATTCTTCAGCATAGAGGGGCTATATATCAAACCCTTATTTCCTGGTAATGAATTTTAAATAAGTGCCCAGGGCATCAGGTCACTGATGTTTCCACTTTGCAAACTGGGTGGGCTATGAAAGCCCCTAGAGCCCTTCAAAGGCGCCTTAAAAAAAGATCCCTAGCTTTAACTGACCAAACTTTTCAAGAAAAATACCTGAAACAATTAGGAGAATGAAAACCAGGAGGTCAGATTACTTGGCCCATGGCTGAGGATTTACATAAATAGGCCTAACCTTTGACTTGAAAATAAAAGGTAAGTACAGAGCCCTGACAGAACAGCAGGTCATTGGTATTTACTCTGTAAAGTACTGCCTCTGATGCTATGACAAAAATGCCAGGAATTCCACTGATCACTGTGTGCTGATAGGGCTCAAAGGTATGCAGCCAGCTAACAGAAACCCAGCCTACCTGACTGATCGAAACTGCATTACTCCCACGCATTTATAACCCTCAATCTGCGAGCGTGGGAAAGCGTGCAAGGCCTTAGACTAATTCTTCAGGGGAAAAAAAAAAGGGATAAAGTTAGTCTTTAACAGTCTTTCGGGTTGTTTTGTTTTTTTTGTTGTTTGGGCAACAGATAATAAAATTAACAAAAAATCTATGAGTGAGCATCTTAGGACATTTTCTACCACACTGTGTAGTGCTGTTCAAGAGACTCCAGTGTCAGCGCTGCCAGGGCAGGCTGAGATTGGTACCACATTCAGCATCGTGGGGCTTTGTCAATGATAAGCTGTGCATCGAGTGTCAAACTAGTAACAAGCTGTAGGAAACCGGTCCCTGGCTCAGTTTTTAACTGATGTGACTCTAGACAGTAAACCTACAGGAGAAAAGGCAAGCTGTGTTTTTGTGCTACCTTCTGTCGAGCAAAGGCTCTGTGCTCACAGGACAGACAGGCAAAGGTGAACCAAAAAACATGCATGGTAACAAAGATGTTTTAGTTATTTTTTTTCCTTTTCTACATGGATAGCAAAGAGGACCCTTGTGAAAGTGGAAACAATAAGTGCAGACTTTTTATGTTCGTGTTTTATAGAGAGAGATTCAGTTCCTTGTTCCAGTTTGAGACACAAGCACACACCAAGTATCCTGCAGGCTGTTTCAAACTTGTTTTGCTAATTAATCAAAAGTGATCCATTACAAAAAACCTGCAGGAATGTCAGAGATGGATGCTTCTGCTGTACTGTTTTTGACTTGCCTGTTGCAACAGAGGGGGAAGCTGTTAGTGCCTGTCTAGTAAATTATTGAAGCATGGTGTAAGAGGGCCTGTGCCTTCCCCTTGAAGGCCCAGGAAGCCTGGGGCTAGCCGGCCCCATGCTGCTTTCCCTGTCTGCTAGACCACTGTGGGATTTTGGAGGGGGCAGAGGAATACCCCACAGCTGGGTACGGACAGACTGGCCCCATGCCCTGGGCGCTGCCTGGCCAAGTCCCATGGTTGGGAAGCTGGGCAGGAGGTGATGAAGCAGGAGGAGCTGGTGGCCACCAGAGGATAGTCAAGCAGGGTGTCCTGATGAGGAGCTGGTGGTCAGTCCCCCTGTGCCTGACAGGTTTGAGTGCCATGGGAGGAGAAGCCCAGCCCAGCACCTGTCTCTGACTGACATGACTTTCACAGGGCACTGCTGGCAGGGCTCCCTCCCCACTCTGGCAGACAGACAGGCATGAGCTCCAGGTATAGCTTTGAAGGGAAGTTAAAAGTGTTCGAGGGGCATCTAGTCTGGATATTCATGGTGACCTAGACACCCTTTGGCTCTAGTGCTGGTGCATCACCTTGCCAGGCTCAGCTGCCTCCTCCAATTGACCCCTCTGGCCCTGGGTCTTCCTGGACAGAGCAGTGGCCAAGGGGCCCTTCCTCTGAGTCACTTCTGTGATCCCCCGTTGCAAAGTGTGAGCCAGACTGCTTTGGTTCCATGTGAGGTGGTGCTGTGCTGTGCTGGCACTATGTCACCTGGACTCAGAGCCCACGGGGCAGAGGCATTACCTGTCCTTGTACTGCACTATGAAGTGTTCGATGCCTTGCATGCTGAGCTGTGGCTCTGCCCTGCTCTCGTCATCTGCTTCTGTTTCACAGGCAGTCTGTTAAGAGCTGCATCCTTTGTGGACTGCTATCCCTGCACAGTCCACTCACAGGCTGCTCTTGAGTACTCTCAGACTAAATTTTGGCTGGTGAGACAGATTTTGCGGAATGATGAACCTTGTACTCTCACCCTGACCAGTGGGGCAGCAGCCTCTGGCTGTACTCTTCTTCTGTTTCTCTTTTTACTAAAATGTCCTGTATGTAAATCCTCTTACTCCTCATGCCATCGAAAACCTGTTCTGGCTTCCTGCAAAATGCCTACGTGATCTCTGATGGTAAGGAGCTTTTTATTGATGGCACTTGTGCCACTCCATTCTTGCAAAAACACAGAAAAATACCTACTCTGAGAGGATTTTAAAACAATTCTGCTGCCACTTCCTTCCTTCACAAAATTATTTGGACTTTTTTACATTCACTTACAAAAGTGGCATTGAGCCTGTCATTCTGCAGTGGCTGGGAAGTTTATGCACACGCTAGCTTTTCCTGCTGTCTCTGTACCTAACACAGCAGTGCACCTCTCCAGCCCCTCTTTTAGCTTCTGCCTTGGAGGGAAAGCTAAATTTCTACTCCCTGCAAGAGCTGAATTGAATTTCTTGGGAGAGGCTGTTGGGGTTGGACTCTATTCCTGGACCGATGGCACTTCTCCAGAAAGTCATCTTCAGCCCCTTCAGTCTCCTCCAATGTTGTTTTGTCCTCAGCCAGTAACATCAGATAAACCCAAGATTTTTATACAATTTTAACCCCAAGGAGACTATTTTCTTCCCCAACTCTCTGTTGGTTCAACATGCTATTTATTCCTCCACTCATCCACTTCCTGAAGTGCCTAATTAGGGTAAGACCAGCCCTGTAAAATGCAGCTCAGCCCAGTGTGCCTTCTTTTGCTTACAGATTTTCCCTCAGACCTCGCAAAATCGCAACCAAGACCACAGATCTGGGTACCTACATTCAGCTGGAGGTTAAGGTGCCCCTTTTGCTCAGGCTGGTTGTTTGTTCCTCTCCAGGCACGGTGCTGTCCCTGGCTCCGTCAGAGAACTCCCTTGAGTGGTACCATCCACCTGGGTAGCTCATCACATGCTCTCCAAGCATTTGTAAACTCCCCCAGTGGCCTCGTATAGCTCAGGCTTGTTAGGTTGCTTCCCACTGCACAGAAGAGCTATTTCGTATATTCACTGATAGCTGGGAAACATAAACATTCAGAAGCAAAACATTACTCAAAGTCACGAGGAAGGAAGGCTGCAGTTGTAAAATCTTGTGCGGAGAAGCCCATTTTCTCTCGTGAAGAGCTCTCAGGCATATCAAGCTTGTGTTTTGCTAGAGGAGGCATCAGCTGAAACAGCAGCAGCCAAAAGGCATTGATTCGTTTCATTTATTTTTAACTTTCCCATTGAAATGCCTGAGGGAAAAAGAAAAAAAAAGAAATCGCTTCCTCAGAGAGCCTTTCAGCTCTGAGAAAGATACCTGCTGCAATCTAGAAATGAGCTTGTTCTGGGAACAGCCAGGCCAAGCACTGCCCAGGGGGCTGTAGTTTGTTCTTCCTTTCTCTATTTATTTTGACAGTGAACACGGCCACCTCTTCCAAAGGCTGTTGTCATGGGTTGGCTTTTGGTGGGTTGGTTGGGGGTTTTTGCTTTATTTTTTTGGTGAAGAGCTGAGCAGGCTCCAGCTCATGGGAGTGGACCACAGCAAGAGCTGGGAGAGCTTGCACCACGGCAGCCTGGGCTGCGTCAGCCGGGTGGTCACAGGGATGCCTGTCATGTGCTGCTGCTCAGACAAAGATCCCTTTCTTCCCCTGCCCGGTGGGTTCTCCATCAACGAGAGGACCTTGTCCTACAAACAGAAATCAAACGTCCGTAATTGCAGTGTCACTGATAAAACATGACTTCTTTACCAATTTGTACAAGCACTTTGACCTCTTGCCTTGGCGCAACAGACTTCGAAGACTTTTTTGTCTCCAGCTCTTTTTAAGGCTGTGCTGGAAAATGCTGTAGGAAAGTTTATTTTGGGAAGTATTTTTGATCTATCTCAAGTGAGAAGCTAAGCTTGTGTGCACTAACAGCCAAAATTGAGCTGAATTGTCTGGAATGATTGCTAGCTCTAAAAGAAATGTATTTCAGGTTGTGGTTTACTTTTTGCTTAAATTTAGAACTACTTTTGCATGAATAATTAATATCATGTGTTTTCAACAAAGATGAGAACAAAATTTCTGCCCCACACAGCTTCCATTCCTAAAAAAAGGTGAAAAATTTAAGTAAGAAGGTTGAAAAGCAGAAAACATTAGTGCTGAATAGCATGGCTAAGCAGCTGTGTTATTTTTTTCTTCCCCCAATTGAATTATTGCTATAACTGTTCTTTCTAAGTTAAGATCTCACTGGGGGAAGGAAGAAAGTTTCTAGGTTTCACAGCAGGAAAGTATTTAACAAGAAGTTAATGCAGGATAATGAAGGGGTCAGGAAAACCGTAAGTACGAAAGGATTGTCCGGAAGGCTGCAGAGAGAAGGGTGCAAATAAAGATACTAAATAAGAGAGGAAATGTACAGCAACCTTTTGATTTTAACCTATCTCTTCAGTGCCAAATACGTACCCTCTGTGCCATGGCACATTTCCCTGGGCATAGCAACCAGCAGCACTCCTGCTCAGCATCCCAAGCTATCAGAGAGAATGAAAATTTCTTGTTTGTACACGTGTTCTTCTTTAAAGACAAATACCTTACCTGTGACAGGATTTAAAATCGACAAGATACACAGGAAGACAACACCTTTTAAACACAAAGCTGAACTGAAAAAGGAGAGAAGCAAGTTTTGGTGGGATTCTGGGGTTATACTTGAAGTTTCTGATATTTAACTCCTACAAAAGGGAAATGTATCAGAACAAATTAACTGGGCCAGCAGACCACTTAGATTTGCTGTTGTTTTCCAGTCAATAGGTCACTTCCCTGGGTTAGGGGTTGTGCTCTGCCAAACAGCAGGATTTTCTAGCTGGTTCTATATTGATGAGAAAATAATTCTCTAATTCTATGATGCCATAGGTCAGCAGTAAAATAAGAAATTATTGTATTCTTCAATACTGCCACATCTCTGCCTTTAAAATTCTTAGAATGTTAGATTATTTTTCAAACAAACGAGATATTTTTCAAATATATTAAAAACCCACCTCAGCCAATTTTTTTTGCAAGGGATTTTACAGACGTTGTCTTCTGAATTTCACATGAGGTACTAACTGTGCTGGTAGTTAATTCAGGTTTAGCAACTAGAGAGGGATTTTCCCATTAGCTCCCTTTAGGATCAGGCTTGGACAATCAGAAGTGTTAAGGTCATGGAGACTATTTCATCATGGAGATGTAGGTAACTGTGATCTGTGTAATTGTGTTTGCATATCCATGGCAGTGAAATAACTTGTCAGCTTTAAACACTTCATACAATGGATGAAAGGCAGCATTAGTAACTCTGAGTTCCATGAATAATCTGCATTTCTGCTACGAGTTAAATGAATTATTAGCAATAGAAAAAAATGCTGTTTCATCTACCAGTTTCAGGTGATTTTATTGCTCCCTCATAGGGTAAGAAGATTCCATGTTCCTTGTTTCAGAGATAAATGTTTGTTATGTGTGCAGTGTCCTCACTTCTCAAAAAGCAGATATCACAGGCTAAAATACCTGAACACCGAGGAAAATGACAGCTCTCCCCTTTCCTTTTGCCCTCAGCAGAAATGAAATTTTGGCTAGCTACTGGCATTTTTTTAGGAATTATGCCTGCTCAGTTATTTATTTTTATATTGCTGCAAATTTTTATCCTGATTCCTGCAGAAATGAGGCTTATGCAATCCTGCTGTGTACGCTTGTATCTCCGTCACTTCCACGCCCCCGAAATCTTTTGAACCTATTGACAAATTTCAGCCAATTGATCTCTCAAAGAAAATCAAGTTCCTACGAGCTTTGCGAAAATACCCCGCTCACAGAGAGGTTTGGGCTGCGGTGTGAACAGGCACCATTTCAGGCAGCAAAGATCCCACTTGTAGGGAAGTGTTTATTTATAAACACCTGCCCATGGGGAGCACTGCAGGGAAAGCTTGTTCCTTCTTTGAACAGGAGTCGATTGAGTTTGAGGCTCAGGCCTTTCAGGAGCCAGGCTTCAAGGTACTGATCATGTGGGGATACTGATATGCAGTAGTGATTTATCACCTTAACTGCATTTAAAGCAAATGATTTTTAAAAATGCTTAATTTTCCATTTCCTTTCCTTTTTTTTTTTTAAAGGACCAACAACTGCCCAATAGCCTGTCTCTTGAGTCCAAGATTTTACGTCCATCACCCTAGAAGGCAACCCTTGACCTTTAACACTGTCACTTTTCTCTGTGGATTTTCTGAGGTTAAAGTTACAGAATTGCTGAAACAGATAACAGAGTGCAGAAGGCTGAAAAGTGGCTGGGACAAACCTCCAGGGACAAAGTTAATCTGTTGGAGCATTTCCTGTGTGTACTTTGAAACCTCTCAATCTAACTTGATCAAAGCATGAGCCGACATGTTTCAGCTCCCTACTGAACAAACAAATTTGCTGCTTATCATTGTTGCCACCTCAGTCTTTAATTTACTTTACTTAGTAAGCCAGTACATGTTAAATGAGCAACCTGGTTACTACAAATGCTAGGTGCTCAAAAGAAGTAGTTTGCCTGACTTTATATAGCACAGCACATCAGAGACTCTCCTTCCCCAGAATCTCAGTGTAAAAGGAAAATTAAGTTATACATAGCGTGGACAACAGTGGCCTCTTTGGGACTGCTATATCCATCAGCACCCACTGGATTTTTATACTATCTTGGGCTTCCTCCTTTCTTTTTCATTAGCTCCCATAGGATATATGTGGACTGAGAAAATAAACAGTGGTGTTTATAAAATGCTTTCGTTAACTCACATTTTCAAAACATCTAGGGATTAAGAGATCATTTTAAACATCATTGTTTTTGTCAAAAGTCGTAACTAATACCTTTCTAAATGTTCTGGTAGCTGGGATTTTTATGTTTTTGGGTTTTTTGTTGTTTGTTTGTTTTACCTGAAAAATACCTTTACTCAAGTTAATAATCACAATAGTAAAGACTATTGTGAGGTGTTGCATGAAAAGAGCATGGCTGGACAGCCTGACTTGTGTAAGATAATGAGGTACAGTGGCTGCTTTTCTGTTTTTAAAACAAAACAACTTGGCAAGTGTTTTTAAACTGTGTCTTAAATATTTGCATTGTTTTCCACTTACTTAAATCCACTGGCCCACATTTTCCATCATATATGCCTTTCCTTATTCTCGGGGAAATTGAGTCTGAGTGATTTGATTTCCTTGTCAACTGACCTTCAATGCTTTTCCTGTGTGGCTGCAGAACCCCTGAACTAGGAAATTACTCCTCTCCCTCCAAGGTATACGTTTCTAGGTCTACAATGCAAACATTGAAATATCCTGGGCTAGAAAAAATAATCAGTCAATAAACCAGCCTCTCAAATCAACTTTCCTCCCAGAGCAAAGCTGAAAGGGAACTTTGCTTGATATAGGTAAGTACAGATATAAACTCTTCTTCATCCCAACTATGGCTGCTTTTGACAGTTTCTCTCCTTCTTTCAAGTAAAAATAACTTCTTCAAACATTCTGCAAGCTCAGATATTAACCATAAGCGGTTTTTATTCCACTTCTGCATCATCACTCATTTAAAATGCAAAACGCTTAGACAATGGAAGTTATGATGGAATATTTTTTAAAAAGTCCAGCCACGCATCTCCTCTTAGAATTAATGGGACACATGTGACACCCTCCTGCACAGCTCCATAAATGTCATTAGAGACTTGTGAGCATCTCAGTAGGAAATGACAGGGAAGCCAGACACATATGGCAGTGTCTGCTTACACAGATCAACCTCCACACACGGTTTTACTGATAAATGTATCATGCCTTTCCCCATAGTAAGCACAGGCCAGGGATAGTTGAGTTCAGGCTTTTGTGGATCTTGCGCTTGATCTTTTGGTTTTGCTGGCATGTAAGACTATTTCCAATCCACAAAATTCCATCACAATTTGAACTTCATTGATTAATTTCTTTGTCTGATGTTACTAATTTAAAAAATCAGATGACTTATTTTTCCACCTATGTAAAGCCTGTGCCACAGACACAGAAAACTTCTTGCCTGAAAGGTGAGTTGGCATAAATGAATGACCTGCATTTTTGGGTTAAACGTAATGAATTAGCTTTAGTTATTGCAAGATTTGTCATTTTGTCACCATGCTTTTAAATTTGTCGAACGAAACCTAAGAGCAGCTGGTTGTGCTATTTTCAAGAACAAATTTAGGCAACAGAGCTGGGTGGGAAATGAAGAAGATGTCTAAAAGTATTCTCCAAGTAGGGAAAAGAGTGAGTTTCTTCTGGACTAGGAGGTAGCCTGGTGCTCATTGTTCACACTGAGAATACTGGAGAAACAGATTTAAACCCTTTATTGGCTTGAGCTGGCTTTCTCAAATGCCAGGAGGGATTCCCTTGACACCAGTTCATCAGCTGCTCTGTGATGGGTCTCCTTAAATGTCTCTGGCCATATAAGTTGCTTGTTCTTCTCTGAGAGATGTTGTCTGTGTGGGTTTGAGCACTCCTCTGAGATGAGGAAGACTCAGATGCATACTCCTGCTTCAAGTGGTTTTTATTTATAAAATGTGGAAACTACTCCAGTGGGTGGGCTTGGAAAAGATGCTTTCTCCTTTGCTTCAAACAGTGCTCATCAGGAGCACACCTAGTCCTGAAACTGAAATCCCTAGACCAACTCACTGACACATGTTGGCTCACAGAGCAACAGAAGATGTTATTTTTACCTAAAGGAATGACCATCAACTGCTCAACTGTACAGGAGGTCTTATCTCAATGAAAGTCTGATTGGATGGCTGGGAATTAGAGAAACTGCACAACCCTGGCTGCTAAAGAAAGAGGAGGCAGAATTTGGGAGCCTTGAACTCTCCTTGATCCTCCTCTTCTGGATGAATATTATTTATAATTTTCTAGACAGTTTTATGGGTGTGCAGACAGAAAAGAGAAAATAGACAGGTGAAAAAAAAAATTCTGGCTATTTCTGTGATAAGGCCACCTGCTAGTGTCTACTCAGGGTGGTGGCCTCATTGTGTGTACCGCTCTCCTTTTCCTCTCCAGGCAGCCAGTATTTCAAATGTCTGCAATTTTCCAACAATGAGTTACATTAAGTTCAGACACCAGTTTTAGTCTTCAAAAATTAATCTTTGCAAAGCATCTTTGTCAGGAAAACTGCTCTCCATTAGTAGGAAATTATTCAGAAAAAGGAAGACAATTTGCTTATTTATGTAAGAAACTGCTGTACAATTAAATACAGATATAGGTCAGCAAAATAAGTTCTTTGATCTATTGCTGCAAGAAATCAGTGTAAATACGTTTCCTGATAAGAGTTGCTATAGCGTAATTGCATTTTACAAACTGTGTAGAGGGCTATTACTCAGGAAATGTGTTTACCAATATACATGTCCATGCTCAGTCTCATGGCTGTAAGGTTTGCTTTTTCTGATATTTATAGTTCTTGCACATTTTTAAATAAGGTGATTAAACTCATGAAGGGATGGAAGAGAGTACAAATAGGGAAAATTGATTCTAGAGCATACATACCCACTATTGAAATACAGACCAGTTGATTGTTTTTAAACAAACATAGGTTAGTGGCATTTGAGATTAAACTACAAGACAAATATTATGAGGGATTAATTTATACTGTTAGCTTTGGCTGTTTTGGGTTTCATCCTTTTGTTAGAATAGATGAGACTATGACTCCATCACAGCTGTAAAAAAAAAAGTTTGTTCTTCATGGACTTCTGTCCTATTTTAAGGAGAACAATACAGACTCTGGAAATTGAGCCCCTCCAGAGCTTGTACAAGCTGCTAGTTGAATGCTAGTGGTGTGGAATGCTCACTACTTCCTCACCTTGGGGTAAACTTATCCTGAGCTTCAATGGGATTGCTGATATAGGAAGATGGGAATGATCACAGTGCTGTTAGAACTCCAGCCATGATTCCCTATTTACTAGGGATGCTGCCATAATGAAGGGCATTCAGGTAATTCCTTTCAAGGTTTGTGAACCAACCTAAGCAATGCCTGCTGGATAGAAGTTATTCACTTAGGCAGGACTGAGCTTATTAAACATTGTCTCAGCATGAAAATATGTATATGAGTGTACACGTTTAAGCAAAGCCATCTCATCAGATTTAATAGGTACGATATGAAAAGACCATTGTCTAGTTAAAATCAAGAGCGTCAGAAAAGTGGTTGCGTTAGTGTTTCTTTGTTCTAAAGACCACACTGTTGAACCATCAGAAGCAGAAATGCTGCAGGATGGGAAGGGAGCCCTGACAGAGCAGTAGTGCATCTCTGCACTCCGGTTACAGGGGCTGTGATTCTACTAGTTGTGGGCTCTTGGGCATGGTATTCATGACAGGGTAAACAATCCTTTTCAGGCTGGTGTGGGATGTTCACCATCCTTGTGGTCCATAGTAGACAACAGAGGGAAAAACAGTGGGTCCTTCCTGAGAGAGAGGATGTGGTTCTGGGTTCATGGCCAGAGTGGGAGGCAATTCCCACATCCTGCCTTATCGTCGGGTTCTGGGGCCCAGCATGTTGTTCTGCACATCATGTTTTTGTAAAAGAAAAGCAATTTGTACAGCTATCTTCTCTGTATCAGCTTCAGGACCAGGCCTTCCTGGGAGAGCCTAAGGGAAGCTCTTGCTTTTTCTTATAGGAGGTACAACAAGAAGTCACATGCAGGGCAGCCTGAATTCAAAATGAAATTGAAACCCAATTTGTCTTTGTCATTTTGGGGCAGTAGTAGGAGCCATCACAATGTCCTCCATGCTCAATGCACAGGCAAAAAGGTGTTGCAGTGTGATTTGGGCCCCGCTTGCCAGTCAAGGTCTAAAAGTCCAGTGGGCCTGAGTTGAGTCAGAGCTATGGCACTCAGAGTGCAAGGGTCACTGTTCCTTTTTAGTAATATTTGGTGCAAAAGCAGGTTTACACCTGCTTTACAGCAGTGGTTTACATGTAAGTCAATGACAGGGCAGAAAATTAGGAATGAGAATGGACTCCACCTTGTTCTTGCTTTGACTGTAATGGAGTAGGGTGCTTTAAAAGGGTATTAGAGTATCCTCTGATGACAGAAAACTTCATAGGAAGCAACACACTTCAGGGGATGATCATGGTCTGGTTTGAGATTTAGGTGAGCCTGAGTTTTATGACTTTACTGTTCCTGTCCTCATTCCTCAGGATATCTCCCTTCAATTCTTGGGAAACAGTACCTCTGTGTGATTGTGACGTGGAGATAGTAGTATTTGCCTTTCTTCTTCACTCGCTTTGAGATCTACAGGTGGAAAGCATTTGGTGGGACACTCTAAGTTCCTGGTGGCAGTTCAGGTTGTGCAAAGCTAAAAATAGTTGTTATTGGTGTTGTCTCTGGTGTGGTTGTAGCTCCCAGGGGATGCAAGGAAAACAACTGCTCCTTAGAGGTATGTAGGATTGTCATTGCCATAGAGGAATTTTCTCTTTTTTTCTCTTCATTTTTTTCTTTACTTTTTAAAATACTTTGGAATATTGAATAAGAGGCAGGGAAAGAAACCTGTAAAAGAATGCATTAAGAATATATTTTAAGCAGATACCAGGAAATGACAATGTTCAGGTTGCACACAGAGTCTGAATTTGGCTGCCTTGTGACAGTACAGTCTCTAATTACATGAACAAATACAATTTTTTAAATCATATGATATAAAAATATGGACTACTTAAAACCTTAGACAAACATGAAAGTCCCACCAAATATGCTGCACTTACTCTGCTTTGTTGTCTTGTGGGTATGATACTCATTTTCTACAAGAGTTCATTGATGGTACAGGGGGTCTGCAAGAGAGTTCAAATGCTCCTGATTGCAGTGCTTTCCTGAATGGGGATAGATGTATTACAATTTTAAAATGCTTTCCTGACTCAAGCCCAGGAAGATTGCTGGCAAGGGCCATAGCTGGAGAGCAGAGGCTCTTGTCTGGGAGCAGGATGTCCCCTTACTATTAGAGGAGCAGGACTTATCTTTTTCAGATTTCTGAAGAGAAGAAAGAGAAGTCTAGAGGGATTTCAGAAGAGAAATCTGTAAAAGAAGAGTAGTCTGATCGAGATAGAAAATTGCTTTTCCAATCTGTGCAAGGCATCTAACCTGAGCCATCCCTCTTAGGGAGGAGAAACTGAATGAAAGGCTGCAGATACTAAAAGGTAAGGCTATTGATAAGGTACCTGAAAAGGACAAAAAGGAATTAGGTGTCTGCTTCAGACACACATCAGGCTTCTCCTTGCTCTCCACCCCAGCAGTATTACATGGAGGAATTCTTCCTTCTGTACAAGCAGTTTTACTCGTGGCTAAAGGCATTAATGAAGTTTGAAACAGATCTTTAAGTCCTGTTTCTTGACTGCTCCTAAAAGATTGTATGAACTCAACCACATAGCTTCAGTTTCCTGAATTCCACCTTATTTATCTGTGAGACAGCCTTCTGCTTTCAATGTTACATACCTAACACAGCTTCGTGAGGACAGACTTTACTTTTTTCCCAGCTGGGGGAAAAAAAAAAAAAAAGAAGTGGTGCAATCATGACATTTTACAGTTATTATCATTTGCCATTAAAAGAATTGCACTTTTGCATGTGAGAAAGGGAAGAAGGAAAGATGCTCATTAGCAGCTTCCTTCCTAAGGCTATGAGCTTCCAGGGGCTCCTCTCTGGAAGTGTGAGCACAGCTGCAGTCCCACGGCAGCCTCAGCTGATGGAACAGCTGCATCTGCAGTGCGGTGCCTCCGTGTGCCCCTCTCTCACAGCCCTACTCCATCCCCTACGCTGGCTCAGATGTTCTCTACTCCTTTGCAGAGCCGTTTTGAGGTGGTAACGTGGAAGAAAACTACCAGTTAACTTTCATTTTTTTGTGTGTGTGATGATAGTTTCTGCTAAGGAGGGCTCTGTAGTGTGACAGGACATTGTTCGAGGGGCCCTGGAGGTGCTGCAGGAGAGGGGCAGGGCTGTAGGACAGGGCAGCAGAAGTGGCTTTGGTGGCCAGATGCCACGCTGACTGTGGGTGGCAAGGAGCCACAGCCTTCTCCTCCAAGCTAGAGTTTTCTGGTGCAGTGATAGTTGCTGCTGAGACTGTCTGGCTTCTGTACAGCCTAACAAACACCAGTGTTGTCCCAGCTGGTGGAGAAGTGCAAGGGTGAGAAGTAGTCATGGGTAAAGGAGAGTAGGATGCTCTAAGATGAGACTACAAGAACAGCTTTAAGAGAGAGGACTTCAGGAGTGTTATGAAGAAAATGTTGTTTCATGGCTCATGGCTCTCAAAAAGTTGACTAAACTGGAATTTTTAGCAGAAGTTTATCTAATCATCTGGATATACCACTTCCCTGTAGTAGAAAGGGTCTGGTTTGCTCACCTCTTAAACTCTGCAGATAGTTCTGGTCCTTCCTTTCTTCCTAAGAAGGGATGAAGTAGAATTAATAAAGGTTCAGAGAAGGGCAGCAAGGGTGAACAAAGGTACAATGCACCTCATCATTTTCTAAGAGGAGACCTTAAGTAGAATAATCACCCCTGAGTCTGGAAAAGAGTGACCTGGCAAGGGCAGAGAGGGGCTGTTGGTTTGTGGAATTTCACAGGATTGTGAATGACATGGTCAGTGACTAAGAAGAAAGTGAAAGGAAAGAAGAATTTCACAGAATCACAGAACATGCTGAATTGGAAGGGAACCATAACGATCATCATGTCCAACTCCTGACCCTCCACAGGACAGCACCAAGAGTCACTCCATGTGCCTGAGATCATTGTCCAAATGCTTCTTGAGCTCTGTCAGGCTTGGTGCTGTGACCACTGCCCTTGAGAGCCTGTTCAGTGCCCAACCACCCTCTGGGGGAAGAACCTTTTCCTGATATCCAACATAAACCTGCCCTGACACAACTTCAGGCCATTCCCTCAGGTCCTGTCACTGGTCTCTACAGAGATCAGTGCCTGCTCCTCCTCTTCCCCTCATGAGGAAGTTGTAACTGCAGTGAGGTCTCCCCTCAGTCTCCTCTTCTCCAGGCTCAACAGACCTACTGCCCTCAGCCGCTCCTCATACGGCTTCCCCTCAAGGCTCTTCACCATCTTCATTAGATTTCACTATGTCTTGCTGAAAAGGGGGGTGAACACCCTGAAAAGTTATAGAGACAAGATGATTTAAATTGAAAGAGACCCCTGGAGGTAATCTAGTACAAACATCTCTCCAAGTAGGTCCATCTTAGGTCAGGATTTGTCTTCCTTGGTTTTGAATACCTCCAAGGATGCAGATCCCACAGCCTGTCTGGGCAACCTGTTCCTGTGTTATCAGGCTGAAGATTTGAAACAAGTTAAGAAAGTGTTTCATGAATTGCATTATCATTGCATATGTTTTACTCATAGGATGATATGGGGTAGAAAGTCTGAATTGATTCATGAGATGACCAAAANAAGGGATGAAGTAGAATTAATAAAGGTTCAGAGAAGGGCAGCAAGGGTGAACAAAGGTACAATGCACCTCATCATTTTCTAAGAGGAGACCTTAAGTAGAATAATCACCCCTGAGTCTGGAAAAGAGTGACCTGGCAAGGGCAGAGAGGGGCTGTTGGTTTGTGGAATTTCACAGGATTGTGAATGACATGGTCAGTGACTAAGAAGAAAGTGAAAGGAAAGAAGAATTTCACAGAATCACAGAACATGCTGAATTGGAAGGGAACCATAACGATCATCATGTCCAACTCCTGACCCTCCACAGGACAGCACCAAGAGTCACTCCATGTGCCTGAGATCATTGTCCAAATGCTTCTTGAGCTCTGTCAGGCTTGGTGCTGTGACCACTGCCCTTGAGAGCCTGTTCAGTGCCCAACCACCCTCTGGGGGAAGAACCTTTTCCTGATATCCAACATAAACCTGCCCTGACACAACTTCAGGCCATTCCCTCAGGTCCTGTCACTGGTCTCTACAGAGATCAGTGCCTGCTCCTCCTCTTCCCCTCATGAGGAAGTTGTAACTGCAGTGAGGTCTCCCCTCAGTCTCCTCTTCTCCAGGCTCAACAGACCTACTGCCCTCAGCCGCTCCTCATACGGCTTCCCCTCAAGGCTCTTCACCATCTTCATTAGATTTCACTATGTCTTGCTGAAAAGGGGGGTGAACACCCTGAAAAGTTATAGAGACAAGATGATTTAAATTGAAAGAGACCCCTGGAGGTAATCTAGTACAAACATCTCTCCAAGTAGGTCCATCTTAGGTCAGGATTTGTCTTCCTTGGTTTTGAATACCTCCAAGGATGCAGATCCCACAGCCTGTCTGGGCAACCTGTTCCTGTGTTATCAGGCTGAAGATTTGAAACAAGTTAAGAAAGTGTTTCATGAATTGCATTATCATTGCATATGTTTTACTCATAGGATGATATGGGGTAGAAAGTCTGAATTGATTCATGAGATGACCAAAACACCAAAAGAAAAGCACTTCCAGAGCTGTTAAAACTCTTAGCACAACATCTGGCTTGAGCGTTCTGTAGGGAGCAGATTGAAGTGAGGTATGAACATCCCGTGGTGGCACTCACCATGGTTTATTTGTCCTCTTCTGCCCTGTAACACCAACTGTTGACCGCTGTGAGAGGTGAAGTGCTGGCTTTGATGGGCCTTTGAGCCACCCAACATGATGGTCTTTGGGTCTGATGAGTGGGTAAACCCGGCAACACATCAGGTAGGGTGAAAATGCATTGGAGCCCTTAATGCTGCCTTTAGTTCCACAGAAGGACAGCTGCCCAGGCAGGTTTGGACCTATTTCCATCAAGCATTAAAAGCTGGTTTCATAACATGTATTTTTTTGTCAAACTTTGTGAATAAAACAGTGCAGGAAGATGTCGTGACTAACGCGAAGCTTTTTATTCAGGCAGCAGATGAAGTGGGTTAGTTTTAGAAAGGAGTAGGAGTCAGAAGAACATTCAGCTTAAGCAGACAGACCAACCTTGGTTAAACTGAAGGGAAAAGCAGTGACACTGGGCCTTGCATATCTGATGTGAAAGACTAGGAATACAATACTGGATTTATCATTCGGGTTATACATTATCCCAGAACACTGTCATTTTATAGTGGTGACATCTGACCACTTGCTGTCAAGAGATAACCTGAAAGTGCTGCACGATTGGAAAGCTGTTCTTTTCTTGCTGCAGTTATTTTTATTGACAAGCTTTCAGCCACCATGGAAGAGTCCACGGGTACTCAACAGCAAAATACCATACACAACCAGCCAGAGTAAGATTGAAGGTATGAACAATGAAGAAATGAACACTCTGCTGCCTCTCTGCACACAAAGCTGCCTGTTCAGCCTTCAAAAACAAGCAAATAAAATTCACAGATGTTTGGATTCATAGATAAGATGATTCCACAGTGCAGGGTTGTTCCATTTTTCTGAAATGAATGTGACACATCTTGTAGGAGAGGTGCTTCTCTCTGCAGTATGTCATCTGCAGCAGAGCCCCCTCACACTCACATCAGACCCCTCCTTTCCCACTCGGAGGAGTTGATAATTTCTTTGTTGCAGAAACATTAATTGATTGCTTGGGGGGAAAAAATACATTGAGAGGGAATGCAATGCTTTATTTATAGGTTAGTTGTTGCTTTTCTTCCTGTGAAGTGCTTTCACTTCTGGTGGTTGATTATTAAGAGCAGTGGTGTGATCACAGACTCTGGGCAAGGTCTTTTTGGTGTCTTTGTCTTCTTGCTCTAGTTTGTGCTGTTCCCCATGCAGATTTTGGCTGCAAAGGGAAGCTCTGCACCAACTAGGGTGGAAGCCAGAGCCCAGGATGGCACCGAGCAGGGGATCTGCAGGGCAGAAGGGCTCAGTGAGCAGGTCCCAGCCACAGTGCCCGGATCTGCACCTCCCACTCAAGGCTTAGTGCACCCCTGTGTGCCATGGCTGAGATGTGGTGGATGGCCAGCTGGACTGAGCTCAGCCAGGTGTCACCACAGACACCAGCTACACCAGTTCACCCAGTACCTACGTCTATTTGTGAGCAAAAAGATACTCTCATTTCCCCTCCCCATGCACTTGCAGGAAAGCAGGAAGCATACTGTGCATCCAGTGGATCTCCACCTCAGGTGAGTGACTCTGGAGGCAGTACCTAGCTTGGACGGCAAAGAAAGAGCCCTCTGGCCCTCTGGATACCCAAACCTGCACATGGCAGGGATTGGGATCAATGAACATGCACATTATTTTGTTTTTGCAGCACATATCTTCCCCAAGCTTTTTATTCTTTTTTTTTTTTTTTAAGAGATCTCAGTTAGAACAAGAGAAATAGCAAAGCTTTTAGTAAGATCAGTTTCTCTAATGACTCACCAAGTGCTACAAAGTCAAAACAGGTTGCTTGTGCTTGAAAGGTATAAAACAGCCGTGTCATTTTTATGGTTACTGTACAAAACACTGCATATATGCATGCAAGGGTACATTTTAAAATCTCATAGAGCTTTTTTCTTTTGCAGCTAGAGGCTTCTTTCTCCTTGTTTTTATTCATGTGTCATGATTTGTATTAAGCATTATTGCTTTAGCAATTAAGTCAATTTCCTCACTGCACTCTGCCAGTCAGTTTTACTCCTTTATACTCCTAAAAGAAAGGAAAAATTAATTTGAGGCACCAATACACCAAACCAGTTCCTCCTGCAGTCCTCTCAAGTTGTACCATTGGTGTTAGCAGGGGCAGTTAGTTCTGTGAGCACTGGGAAATGAGTAACCTCACATCCGATAAAGACCTATGAATCCACTTCATCCAAATTTCTGTTACATAATACTATTTTCAACAACATCAGTACACCGACATTTCTTTAATGTCTTTCATTCCAAATGAAATTTCACCACCATAGTGGAAAATATGCCTTTATTTTTGTAATTACACAAGATTTGACAAGAAAAATATCCCTTTCAGCAAAGTCTGACAGAAGAAAACCAAAATTCCAAGGAAATAAAATATCTTGTAATGCAATTAGAGATTTCTGCAAAAAACTTTTGAGAGAAATACTCTCATTTCTTCTGAACCAGACAGCCATTTTAGAATTTTCCAATAGTTTCTCAATCTCTTCCCTCTTTTATTTTTTTTCTTAGATATTTTATTTTAAGGAACAGGAAGCATCCAGGAGTATTCAAGCCCTTAGAAGATACGAATGAATATAAATAGTAACATGATAATTCCTTGGATGAAGAATATTCCTTTTGCAAGTTAGAATATGTCTGTGCTAGAGTGCCTGGGTAGGTCCTGAGGTGGATGATCCACGCCAAGCTCCCACAGCAGCACATCTACCCGTATCTGGAGTAGAACTCACCTGAGCTGGAGACAGAGGATGCTCTGGACATTCCTGAATGGTTTCTGGAGCTGCCTGAAATGGACTCCAAAGGGAGTTTATCTGGAGAATTAAAACAGTGCATACGAGAAATAGCTCACATCCTTGGTTTTTCTTTGTACTAAGGTACATTACAAAGTCCCCATTAGGACTTGGTAAGAGATAGCATACACTCTGAAGATGAAATGGTCTTTTTCCTCATCTTCCTTCATGCTGGGGAACTGTGCCAAGGGTTTGCTCGGGGCAGGGGGGGCTTGTTCTTGCCATGCTGGTTACAGCTTGAGGATTGTTATCCTGAGGATGGGGATGAAGTCCAAGTTTTAACCACACTCTTCCCTTGCACCAGTGGCTTCACAAGGGCACTTCCCCTTCCTGGGCTGTGACAAGGGGAGGTGGCATAAGGACAGGTGGGGATTCATCACTCCCATGTGGAACTGTGGAGAAAGCCAGCTTCAATGGCTTGCTTTCTACGCTGTAGCTCTGTGACCTACACAAGCTGCTAGAGAAATGGAAAGAGTTAAATGTGATGGTTTATGGGAGTGCCTTCCCAGCTTGATGCAGGTATTTCCTGCCCAAGAGCTCAAAAATGGTAATTCATAAACCAGGACACACATTTCTTTCTGCTCATTAAAAAGGCAGTGATGACAGGCATGATCTCCAGAGTGGCTGTTCTGTGCCTTCTGTAACTTTAGCCTGATTCTGAGCAAGAAGGCTTGGTGCTGCTGGGTACCAGGACACATGTCCAGGGCCCAGCCACACACATTGTGGGGGAGAGAGAAAGAGGTCTGGATGGCTTTTTGGCCCTCCAAGCCCTACTCCTGTTCTCATCCTCATGTGGTCACAGAAGTCTTCAATTAAAGCAGTCTTCAAGTTATAGGAGAAATGTGCTGACCACGTCTCGTGCAATGCCACAGACTGGGGACAGCCCCAGGAGGGAGAAGTTGTACAGGCAGAATGATGGAAAAGTGGGCTGCTTGTCCATAGATGGCTGACCTGCACCCCAAACTGCCCCAGGACTGACCCAGTAACTACTCTAGGCTCTTGCAGAGATGGCTTGCATATCCTCCTCCAGGACTACAGAGCTGCTCTACTTCGAGATTTTTAAATTTGGGTTTCCCCACAGCCAGACCTTTCTCAAGCTGCTTAGCTTTTTTTTCTTAGTACACCCACATAATTACTCTAGCACAAAGAGTGGGCTTGTGAAGCAGCAGCATTTTAAAAAACCACAAACTCTGATCTCAAGGCAATCTTTCCCTCCCACTTCCTCCCCCTTCAAGCAGGGGTGTCAGCCGTGCTGTTTCTTTCAAACTTTCTCTGAGTCATCTCATCAGGCAGCTTGTAAATACTTGAATGCATCCATCAATGTCAAGTCAAAGTAAGTAAGTAGCAGCACATGCTGTGCAATGGAGTTTCCCTTGCTCATATTTATCTCTTTTTCAGAGGTGAAGAGGTTTTAGGGATGATCCTGTCTCCCTGTATCATGAACATATATACACAGATGTCATCAAAGATGTTGTATCATCATGAGAACAAGGCACAAGATATAAGATGAGCTTCTTAAAGGAGAGAAAGCTTAGATTCTTCTGAAATTCCCACTGTTGTATGATCCAGAGTGGTATGCCTTCATGCAAGATGCTCCATTCATTTCAAGACTAAAACTGGGAAATCTGCAGTACCAGCAGGCCTTTGAGAATCCGAGTATCTGTCGTTGCTAACCATTTTGAACTAGCTGGTCACAGCATTATGAACTGTTGCTAGAAAAATATTATCTTTTCGTATTACAAGGGTGTAATTTGCTGTGTCATCGTTGCATACCAAAATCTAAAAAGCAGAATATGATTCAGAGGGTGTATGGAACACAAACCGCCTCCTCGGAAGGTGAAAATCTCTGCTGAAGAGTCACAACGCTCCCAAGTATGACTGATAAACATGTGATTTTTGTCATGAGCTAAATGGCAAAATATGGACCCTGCACCAAGGCTTTGCTCAGCACGGTGCATAATTCACTGATTTTTCTACTAACTGGCTGGTTTATGGTAATGAAATCATTATAGTGGGAAGAAAGAAAAATTCTTGCAAAATTTCTGAGTTATTCCCTCCAGATGGTTTGGAAGGAAGATCTGGTGTCATCGTGATATTTGCCTAATAAGTACGAAATGGTTTATGGAGGTGGATGAGTGTGCTCTGAAATGTGTGGAAGTACGCTCCTCCCCAACCCTTCAACCCAGACAGGTAGGCTATGTGTGAGAATTACACTGAGAGCCAGGAACTCAAGCTTAGTGCTGCCTCACGGAGTAGGCTGGGGGACATTGGCTGAGGAAGAACAGTATCCTGTACAATAGGAGAGAAGATGTCCTGAACACTCTTCCTGCTCTCTGCTCCAGCCTGCAGTAAGAGCTGGGCAGAAGGGATGCTGTGAGGGATATCTCACTCATATCTGCTATGCTTTTAAAACATAAGGCTTTCAGATCTCCCTCTAAATTCAGTGGCCTGTCAGAGTAAGACACTGGTCAAATGGAGCACAGATAGTAGTACTGATCTGCAAGCAGTTTTTCCCTGCCATGACCAAGGGACATTTCAAGGGTTACTCTTCCATCTTGTTTCTCAGGGAGTGCAAGCTGAAAATCAAGATAATCGCACTGCAAAAATGCTTTCCATCTCACTCCTTTATTTACTTTTTTTTCATGATTTCCTTCCACTCCCAGGTGAAGGAATGTAGGCTGTTTGAAGAACTGATCTGATGGGGTGGGGCATTAACTTAATTTGAAACATTGCTGAATATTTAGTCATATTCTGTAGGAGTATTAGAATCAGAAAATTCTTGGATTCCTAACAAACTCTGCACGTGTCCACAATCTCCAGAAAGGGAACAAGTGTTTAAAAACAAGGCTCGATACACAATTCTGAAGTAATTTAAATATAAGATATATATAAAATTTAAGTTAAAAACATCTTGCAGCACTACGTTACTGACAGCTGAAAGTCAGACACCAACTGTGATGGCACCGATCTGTAAAGTGCTTTAGGGAAAAAATTGCTAACTGGTATAAATCTGATTTTAAAATAAAGATAGCAGAGAGGGAAGTTTGAGTTAATTTAAATAGGAACATGTTTCTTCCCAGTGGTCAAATTGGTCAATGCACGGTGGCTCTAGGGAGGGAGCTTTCTTATTTTTAAATCTGCTAGCCTGTGCTGTGGCATGTGGCACCTTGCTTTGGTGTCTAACATCTGCAAATTAGGATGATTCCCCAGATCTGCTAATGGCTATATCTGCATCAGAACCAAGCTCCTCTTCTCTCAAAGATTTTGTGTTTTCAAATAAATTTTCCAGTTGTGGACAAGGATGAACACGAGAGCTCAACTGACTATTTAATGCAGTGCCTACAGGAGTGTTTTCAGTATGGAATCACTTTATCTGCCATTGTTAGTTACCATGAAAATATGTCTTTACATAGTTCAGATGTGGAGTGCCTGTCATTGCAGTGCTGATGTGACCCTGATGGACAAGGGAGGCTTGTGAAGGCTAGTGGCAGCTTTCTTAGCCATCCAGTCCACATACTCCCAGATGGAGATCTCCAACTGAAAAATTCACTTAGTTTTTCCTCAGAGTAATAGATATCTATGCCTTTATTTATTTTTTTTTTTTTGAAAAGCAAGACTGTCTGGTTAGACGATGGTTTTATAAATGGGTGCATTTCTTATTCTGCAGACTCAGACTAGAAATGGAAGTCACATAATGTATGCCAGAACTGGACCCAGCATTTTCAAAGCAGGTCCACTAATAGTTCACAAACACTGGGTTTTGGTTCTTTTAGTACAAGACTTCAGAGGAAGGTAGAGATTGCTTGTAAAGCACAAATACTTTATGGTGAATACACCTTCAATGTGTGAAAAATGGGCTCAAAGCTGATGCTGGATGGCAAATCTGAAATTGACTTATTTATCCAACTTCCATGTATAGTCTTCCAGCTGCAGGTCTGAAGTCATAGTCGATATGTAGTCATCTAACTACTTTCTTGATAGGCATAATGAAGTAATTAGCTGCCTAAACTCTATCAGATATCTTTGCCTCCATGTGCCCACAAAACTGCTCCTTTGAAACTCTAAATACAAACCTGGAAGTGACCTCAGGCCTCAGCACTGTGTTCACAACCAAAATGAGGCAAAGGCAGCTCCTGTGTCAAAACTTCCCATGACTTCCATCGTCAAAGGCAAACTGGCTTTCAGGTCCTAATGGTCATTACCCAGTGGTTGAGATGCAGCCCTCCCACAAAGCAGTGCTCACTCTTACACACCATGTTGGTTTCAACACGAGATGTTGTACATCTCATGCCCTGACTTATCTTTGTGCATGTTGTCTATGAATAATTCAGGACGTCTCCAGACAAGTTTACAATTTCATTCCAAGTGAATAAGCAGCAGTAACAAATTCGATGCAAAAGTGTAGCAACAGACTGCATAGCTCGTGTAAAGCAAGGAAGGTTTCCATGGACACACTTTTGCTCTGTTTGGAGGTTTTAAGTGAGAAATACAACATGATTGTGACAGGTTAAGGATATAAGAGAAGACAGACTGTTCCAGAGAGTAGCATGCATCAGTAATGTTCACCTGGTCAGTGGGGCAGGCGTGTTTAATGAGTGTCGGAGGCAGCTGGCAGTGTAAAAGTTGTGCAGGATGCCCATCCCTGCAGTCCGAGGCTGGTCTGAGCTTTGCCGATGTGCTGTGACAATTAATCACTATTGGTGTGACGACTCACAAAACTCCTCCTGTGACATGCACTGCACCCTTGACATTGCAGGTGTGCCAGATGCTCAGAGCTCAGGTGCCAAGTCACACTGCGCAGGACATGTGCCCATGCAGATAGACCTATACACATAAATCCTTTGGGAGTGTAGACACTTTGTTATAATTTTGCATTGTTGCTGGATATGTAGTTTGCTGATTTCGTCTTTTTTAGCCAGAAATTTTACCAACCAGTTCAGAGGATTTTGCTGGAAACAAGCAGAATTCTTGTGACAATGTGTTTGGCGAGGATAACACTCAGCAGATTTCAAGGACATTTTGACAGGAAACTTTAAGATACGTTGTCAGTGTTATAACAAGAAAGAATGTCCTCCTATTAACATGTATCTAGATTTTCTCCTTGATTGTTTGGTTAATGATCCCAGCCTTGTTAGCTGCTATCAGGGAAGATCCAGCAGCTAGAGACCTGAGATGAAGAAGATGAAGAATCATGGATTTCTAAATTAGAAAAGTTCAAAGGTAGAAAGAGGTAATAAGGAAATGAAAAGAAAAATCTTTGTGATCATCATCCAAACTCTAGGGGGAAACAAAGAAATCTGCTGTGGATAGGAGGTACTCTCCATTCAGCCCTTCAGGTCAAAGGGGTTTATGAAGTTTTCTTCATTCAAGAGAGAAAATAAAATTACCATAGGTTTAGGAATAAGGAGAAAAGCCCTGAATGTGGTGCTTGGGTCCTTGTTGGCCTTAAACAGTGGGGAAGAGAATGAAGGTCTTTGGGCAGAATGGCTTTACCCTGTCAAAGCTTGTCATACCTAAATTACTTGATTGTTGCTGTTATGCTTCTCCCTTGTACTATCCCAGTAGCTGAAAGCTGGGCCAGCTTTATAGGTGGATTTGTGACATTGTTGGGGTTTGGACTTTTAAAATCTTTTGTTCACATGTTTTTCAACACAGGTTGTTTCTTCATTTCAATGTTTCCTGCAAGTTCTGTGAGCAGGGATTGTCTCCTGCTATATTATATCCTCCTTCTGGTATGAGAGGTCCTGCACTGGGGTGCCTCTCTTGCACAGAGCATATCTTCTTATTTTTACAACCAGCTTCTAAAGGTCTTGGTTATCTTTTATCTGCTATTTAGCTAAAGAATCTCCAGCAACGAATCCTACAAGTTTCCAGTTATCTGCCAAACTAATTGCAGAAAGTCTCATTAATTTCTTTGGGGCAATTACTACATAGTGAATAATGCAGTAAGTCACTCCAAGCTCCTGTGTAACGTTTTCTTGCTTTATGGATTGTTTCCTAGCATGCCTGCAGCAGAGCTGTTTATGTTGTTTTCACTTTGTAATTTTGTGCATGAAGAACTACAATAAACATAATTAAAACCAAATTTCCCTATCTCTCCTCCTATATTTCTTCTTGTGACTCTTCCTGTCTCTTAATCTTCTTCTTGCTTTTTTTCTCTCAGATTTAATTTTTTTTCTTATGTTTTCTGCTTTGTCTTTTGCTTATTCTCCCTTCCCAGTTTCTTACTGCCCTTTTCCATATATCATGTGTTTTCAGAGTCCTCAAAGGGCCTACACTTAGTAAAAGCTGGGGTTTCCAGAGATGACAAGTTTGTGGGTAGATGCCAGTAATATTTGAAGCTGAAACAATCATAAACAAAGATCTACAAACTCTTGCAAAACTGGCTTGTATGGACTCATACCTGTGAATGACATATAAGCAGACTGTCTGCATTGCTTGGATTTTCCATTTAAGGTGATCAAATGTCATCTTTCCACCATTCATCCAGCTGTCTTATTTTGTATCAATCAGTACCTTTCTTTTTAAGGAGATATTTGTTACAATATGGAAAGCAGAGGTGGATTTTATTCCCTGAAATGTCCTTTCTGCATCTGGGTTTGTGAATGTAGCCTGTCTGTTAGGGGTCAAGACTTTAGGGCTCCTCCAGGGTTTGCTTCTAGGTGATCATGGGTTGACCAGCTCAGGCTTGGTTACCTGCTTTCCCACCTGCAAGATGAAGATACTGAGTTCTTTGTAAGTTACTTGCAGTTGTACAGGTGACAAAGGTCTTTACTGTAAAAAATGCTTTATTCTTTTATTTACACTGAGAGAGCCCTAAACAGTTCTTGATGAGTGTTCAGTCCTTGCACATAAAGCAGGTAAAGGCTGACCACTGGGATAAGAGAGGTGAAGTTGTCCATAAAATTTAGGAGTTCATCTGAACAATATGAAGAAGCTGATGAGCATTACCCGGTGGGATGTTTTTAATTACTTCTTCCTCAGCATCTCAGGAAACGCCATCATGTCTCATTATGCAGTTTCTGTTCACTAAGTGGGAATAATTGGCTACTGGAATGACACTGCTTTATATAGGTACTGTCCATGATGCTATGACAGAAAGTGTATCCCTTTGTTAGAAAGAGATGACATCCTGGCTGTGCTGAACACCACTATCAGTTTGCATTTTTCTGTCTTTTTTTAAGGGTTCCTGTAGCACAAACTTAGAAATTTTGTTTGCCCAGTGGTAAGGACTGTAGGATTTGGCTTTTAATGAACATGATAGAAATTTCACCTTGTCATCTTTCAGAGATGTCATACTTGAGGTTTCAGGACAATGCTCCTGCTCAGCACAGATTTTATTCTCATGAATCCTGTTCTGACAGACATAATGAAATACAGATTAATGCTGTCATGCTAAAATGTTCTCTCATGCACCTTTGCTAAGTTTCCATTAAGAAAAAATGTCTCAAGTTGTAGAATGGGATTATATTTTGTTCTTACAAATTCTGTACAGCTTCCAAGTTGCTTTTAATGTTATTCAGCAATGAAAGAAAGGAAGGTTAGTGTTGTCCCCACTGCCTCACCTTCATTCTTACTGCTATTACAAAATATCCCAGATGAAGAAATAAATCCAACAACCAAAAATTCCTAATAGCCACTTGAGCAATTAGTGGCTGAGAGGTGAAAGTGTTACCCGGTGTAAGCTAAGAGGAAGAAAAGGCAGCTCTTCCTAGGTTGCCTGCAGCAGGTAACCAAGAGCAGCCTGGGCAGAAGCTTCCATTCCAGCAGTTCCTGACACTGAGCATCAACTTTCCCTTCTTTGGAGAGGCAATCAGACCAAAGGGTATGATATCCGTGGTAGAGGAGGTGATATTTTATGAACTGTTAACAGAGTAGGTCACAGAGGAAGCTTGTTCCTTTGTCCCAGTGCCCAGGCAGTGCTGGGGAGGCCTTTGTAAATGTACATGTACACGAGTGGTGCCATTTGGAGAGCAGAGCATGGTTTTCCAACAGGCTGTATGTGGCAGTCAGAGAAAGCTATATGCAGCCCAGTGGGATATATATATATATATATAGTGTGTGTGTGTGTGTGGTCTCTAGAGGAATTGAACTTGGTAAGGAACTTTTTGAGTCCAGTGGTCCACTTGCATAGTATTTTCCCACATATTTTTGTAAAGGATCCGTTTGGTCAATTAGACAGTCAAGCCCTCTACTCCTCATAGATACATTCAATTTTATGTCCCACAACATGACTAAGTACAGCTTGGCCTGACTGACTATCGGAGGGCAAGGATGAAGGTGAATTAACTATAGGAGCTCTCAGACACAATTATAAGAAGGACTCTGAAGTCCATGAGGGCAGCTGGGAGAATTAAATCTTGTTTGTCACCAGCTGAAATGGGCCCACGTACAGGAATTACCACCAAATGACACTTGGCTTCATCAAGTCCTGAGTATCTGCACTTGCAAATTGCATGACACAGGTGGCTCAGTGTAAATACAGATGCCACTAATTCTTTAATGTTGTAGGTATTTAAAGACTCTCATAGGACTAAATATGGCAGCAATCTTCACCTGACAAACTCTTCTACCTGTTTATTTCAAAGGTTCTTGGCTCACTAGAAGGGAAGAGATCTAGATTTCATGCAACATTTTCCAGTTCTAGATTTGCTGTCTGCAGACAGACTTCCCCTGGGCTTTGCTGGCTCAGGCCCCTGGAGACCACGTGCATGTGAATTCTAACATGGATGTTTCTCATAGATCTCCAGCCCAAAGTGGGGGGTGAGGCACCTTACAGGGGTGACCCAGGTTTGATCTCATGCTGCACCACGGGCAAGGCAGGTCTCTGTTTCCATTTTAATCGTGTCACTGTTAGCCAGGGCTCGTGTCTGCTTTCTCTCTCACCCCACAAAGGGAAAATGTGTGCCAAAATGCTTCCTGTTTTTCACTGCCAGCTGAGTCGTGTGCTCAGGGTGAAGCTCATTAAGGCAGTGTGTGGCATTAAAAAAAGGCAGGCTCCGATGGTGGAAACAATGATGTTTCAGCATCCTACTCATGAGTGGACTCAAGTGGAAATCAGGCTGTGGAGCACAATCAGTCCAGAAACAAAAACTGAAAGGGGGAAGGCAATCACATTGAGCAATTTAAACACACCAGGGAAAGTGGGCATGTATTCCACACAGACAGTGTAATTGTTCTTCACTTCAAAGTAGGAAAAAGAGCTTATAGGAACACCTAATGGCACAAAATTGCTTATAGTCAGAGGGGTTTGTCTTCTTTCCCACAGTATGAAGGGGTTGTCCATTTTGGCAACCCTTTTCTGGCTGATAGTGTCAACACGCATTATAAAAGCATTATCTTGTTAATTAACCTTCTAAAAAAGAAACCATTTCTTGACAAAAGCACACATCTGTGTCCTTACCACACTTTTCTGTACTTTATATTCCTCAGCATTGATGTTTCTCTGTCCCTTTGTCTCACCTACCTTTTCCTAAGCTTATTCAGTCTAAATTGTTTGAATAATGCTGGTCATTTTGTCCTGTAAGGACTTATTTTGCTCTCAGAGCAGGTTACAGGGCTGTTATGTCTAACTCCAATCTCACACGTGGAATACAAGACAAAGAAAAACTGTCTGGTGCTTCAATCTCTCTCCTTTCTTGGTGGCTAATACAAGATTTCATAATAATGTTTATGTTTAGAATTTCTGCAGTAATAAGCAGATCAGTATCAGTGTGTATGTAGTAAGTTTAAAGAACTGTTAATAGACAGTTGGATGGCTCAGGAATTTAAAACCCTCATTACTATGTCATCAGTTCAAAGTCAACTCAGTTTACCAGGGATCCCTGATAGCATCAGTCTATCCTTCCCAGATGAAGCAGGTATGCTTGTCCAAACTTGGAATGGCAGTTCCACAGAAAAGTCAGGAATCACAGGCTTTTCATTCCACGATGTCCTACAAAACATCCCTTTGGAAAATGGTATTTGGTCTGTTTTTAAAATTTTCAATGTTCATTTTAAAATTTTATTTGGCTGGCAAAACATTCATAAACAGCCAAGATCAAAAATATGCCAGAAAGTAAAATGATGTAACAATGAAATATAATAAATAACAATTCTTCTTAGGGAATGGATTCTGAAAATACATACTATTGTTATGGTCAAAAAAGGACATATCCTATAATAGTGTGTCATTTTGGTTATTTTCTCAAAGGGAAATAAATATGAATGGTTCTATTTTGATCTTTTTATAGAAAAATAGGTCTGTAGAAGCTGTTGGAGATAAACTTAGGTAACGTGTTTTGAATGTCCTTCAGATTTTGTATGTATACAAATTCTTTATGAAGGAGGGGGAGGGGAAGAACTGGTTACTTTGGAGTATTCCATTTAGGATGTCCCAATAATTTTCTACATGATCTTGGAGTCATTTTTCACAGCCACCATTTGTGATCTTGCAAAAAGGACTATGACAAAAAGGAATTGAAAAAGATAAAAAGAAAGATACAACACACTGTTTCTCTAAGTGTTTATACAACATGGTAACTTGTCTGTTAAACAGTGCTTTCCCCTTACAAGTGCTCCATAATGAGAGTGTGGGTCTTTAAAAACACAGTTGTAGGTTTTAGATATTTTCCTGTTGAGACCCACCAAGTAAGGCCAGAGGGCGAAAACGTAACTTATTGTTTGTCTGCCTGTTCCCCCTTCATTGGGAAAAAACAAAAGTTATCTGCTGGTGATTGGTTTCTGCCTTCCAAAGCCAGGCGAGCAGTTCAGAGATGCTGATTCTTTCCTTCCCTCTGAAAAGTCACTTTGTGTTTATCTGTGTTGCTCTCCCAAGGGAGGATTTCCTTAATTAATTGGATTCTGCTGGTAAGAGTGGATAAGATAAGGGTGTGGTAAGTCCAGTTCTCAACTGGTGAAATGCTCAGGACAGTGGTTGTACTTAACCCTACATTAAATAAGGAGAAATATTCATCATCTCTTTGACTTTGCCAATGTCAGTAGGAATGTAAGTGCCAATCTAACTTAAGTAAGAGAGAAGGAGGCAATTTTCTTAAACCACAAAACTTGAATGTGAAAATCTCCACTTTCATTCTCAAAAAAAAAAAGTCTTTTGCTTTATCACTTCTTTTATTGAAGGTTTCTTAAGCTGTGACTCTTTTCTCTAGTGCCATGGCTTTTCAGCATTTTGTCTACGAACCCTTTATGGTCCACAAAGTAGGGTTCAGAAAAAAGTCAATAAATTAAGAAGGTTCATATATGCTCTTGAGTTATCTATACACATGAATAGTTGTGGCAAATTAAAAAGGTTTGGACATACATAATGCAAAAAATTGCACTTGCAGTCACTGAGAAGTAGAGGAATCTTGGACATGGGTATCTGGAAATTATAAATTCAGTCCAAAACACCTTCCCATAAGCTACTTAACAAGTAAGTTAAAGTGATATAGGATTGTTTCATGATACTTTTCAAAATGTGCAATGAAACTGGTAAATTGATTTTCACTTCAGGGTACCTGGGAAAGCCAGACAAATTCAGGATTTCATACACACAACATGATATGGTCCTACTTCCCTGAGGTGAGAAACCTTACATGCTTTTTGAAGAGGTGTGGACAGACAGACTTTTTCCTTTAGAAAACTCTTGTTTAAAGAAAACCAGTGAAAGAAATTGCTTGCTAATGCTCTTTCAAAAAAGAAAAATGTAAGGTGGAATTACTCCATTCCAACCATCAGATTGTAGAGTCCTATTTTTTCTTTTATATTCTTCTGAGCTGCAATAATGACATGTTTCTCCTGGTATGGTATCTGACATCAGACTCATCCACATACTCTGAATGCCAGGGAAATCTGATGGGTTTTGGTCATCTTCTGACATTCCTCTGTATCCTGAGGCTGGAATCAAGCCTTGTCTATTCCCTGGTAACACACTTTACAGCAACAGGCACAAGCTGACCTGCATGTTTCTGTAGGTGAACTGCCCTTTATTTGGAAAGCTTTGTCCCACTGTGTAGAGAGATGTTTTGGCAGTTATTATTATTATTACTATTGATTTTTTAGAAACAGGAAAACTCCCCGCACCTTTTCTGCACGACTGCAGTTTCACTGTGTCCAATAAAGTCCTCACGTTTTTTATCATCTGAGTGCCTAAATTAAAACATCCTTGTGCTGATGGTTGTGTGGTTTATACTCACGAGTGCACACACATGAACACACAGAAATATGTGATCATAAGCATATTAAAGGTGAATCATGAGACATATAAGTAGAAATTACTCCCTTTCCCAGTGGTTTTAACCAAGGGCAAAAAGGAAAGAAAACCACTGTCCCATTGACTACATCACACTGGTGACAAATGTAGGTGTACAGCAATAAATGCCTCGTGTTAGGCTGCTACATCTCCAGTGATATCGTGCATCTGACTGAATTCAAAGGATGGTTACTTCTCTGCTCTCGGAAAGCCAGCAGTCAGCTGTTGTTACTGAACTCTGACTTCCCTTATAGCAGGACAGCTCCCTGGTGAGATTATGATTAGGTAGGAAATAATTTCCCATCGCTAGTTTCTGATTTCCACTAAACCAAGAGAGGTAGAGCGAGGACACATATTACCTTCCACAGTGAAGAGTGCTGCCTTTCCAGGTCAGTGTAGCTGTATATTAGGGTGTAGATTTCATGCAAAATCACAGCTTTAACTTAAAATTAACTTTTTGGGTCAAGGCTTTGAGATTTTCAGACTGGCACCTACACAAGTTGCCCCATGGCCAGAGACACTAAGAGACAGAGATGTTGGAGTCAGGAGAGTTACACGCATAGAACTTCTTTGGAAATCAAGTAACTTGTACCTCTCTATCCTACAAGAGCAGGCACACATGCTGGATGTCAGTGGAGCAGCCTCCATGTGGACACTGAAGTACACGAATCTTTGCAGGATTGAGTCAGTTGTTTTGTGATGTTCTTGCCTTGATCTTAACTTGAAACCAGTGAGGCTTGCTTCATGTCAGAGATGAGGTGTAGAAATACTGAAGTTAGTGTTTATGCTAAAGAAATGTCTGAGTAATCTCAGGACAAGTTAAAATAGTTAAAGCACATGTTACCTTAAAGCATCCAAATATCATAATCTAACTATGAGTCATAATTGTCTAGTTCAGCAACTTAGAACTTAAAAATGGCTGCAACTTCATGAGAAAATCAGCTGAAACTGGGAATGGTGGCAACTTAGAGAATCCTTCTGGGACAAAAAAGTGATATTTTCTAGGCTTCAGCATCATTTCCCTTGTTTGTTATTTGCAGATGCCCATAGCTGAACAGTCTGAGTCAGTGAGACACCACAGCATCCCAAGAAAGTTTGTATTTTCAAAGGAACTGAGTAGTGATTTGAAATCCTTGTGATTGTGTGAGTATCTCTGAACTTGTTCTCACAACTTCATGAGAGGACACTGGAGGATCACATGAAGGTTGAACTGGAAATGAATTATGATGTCACTTGACACATGCATTAAAAGAAAATGACATTATGCTCAAACCAAGTCAGTTTACCAGGGATCTCTGATAGCATTGCTGTCCTTCCCAGATGAAACAGATATGCTTGTCCAGGCTTGGAATTGCAATTTCACAGAAAAGTCAGGATTCACAAATTTTTTGTTCCACAATTTCCTACAGAACAGTCTTTTTGAAAAATGGTTTTTTGTCTATTTTTTAAATTTTTCAATGCTCATTTTAAAATGTTATTTGACCTGTAAAACATTCATAAACTGCCAAGATAAAAAAGACACCAAAAAGCAAAATGATGTGATGATAAAATATAATAGATAACTCTTTTTCTCAATAAATACACTCTGAAAATATATTTCACCCTTATGGGCAAGAAAGAACATATCGTGTGAAAATGTGTCATTCTAGGTGTTCTCTCACAGCGAAATAATTATAAAATGTTCTGTTTTTATTATTTTTTCATAGGAAAATATGTCTGCTGAAACTCCCCAGTAAGACACATCCAGTGCCACAGACAGTACAAAGTGTGCTGATGATTTCCATCACACCTGTTGCTCACTCACAAATCCCTCTGAGAGCAGAGTCTGAATGGCTTCAGTGGAGCACCTGTGTTATTGGGTGCAGCAATGGGCTCCTGTCACTGCTAAAGTGACACGGCAAGGCCAGGCCTGGAGTAATTTTATTGGAAAAGTTCTTTTGTGCCTTCCTTTTTCAGTCTGATTTTTGGCTCCACACAACCAGGAAATTCAGCAACCTCTGTATCTTCATATATCTATACAGTATATATGTATATGTATATATACATACATATATACATGTATATGTATACATATAGTATATATATAGTGTGTATATCTATATATGTATACACTGCAGCTTGTTTTGACAGCTGTAGTACCATGTGATTGAGAATCTTAGCTGTCAGTATGAGGAGTGTCCTGCATGGAATTCTTGTGCAAAGGGAATTTTCTTGGGCTTTTGATATGAGCAAAGCATTCCTTAAATCCCTGCTATGAACACGGAGAGCATGAAGGAATAATACACTCCATGTTAAAATGATTTTTCCTCACAAAGTGAAAGTTTGGCTTTGGTGACCAAAGGAATGGTTTGTTCGAAGGCAACCTAGTGAAAAATGGATGAAACTCCGAGTTCCCTGTAGCCAAGTTTCTTGGGCTCAAGGACATCCTTAAGCCTTGAGTAGTAATTACAGAAAAGAGTTTGCAGTGATTGTTTCGATATCTCTGCAACAGAAAGTGTATATCACAACATGCTTTATGAAATGCTCCCTGGGTAATGGTTGGAAGTTAACTTTGCAATATAAAGGTAAAAGTTCCCCTCCTGTTTGAAGGGTTTCATGAAAAAAAAAAAGAAATGGATCGCCCACTGACAATTTCAAAGACCAATTTTAACAATATCACACTTTTGTTTGTTTATAGTAAGGCTCTTGTCTAAACTTGAAGATTCAGGGTTGTTTTGCCCTGGAGTAGTTTTGTTGGCACTGTTCATAATCTTTTAAATTCCAAGCTAGATTTTGGAGGACAGTCAACATATTACTTCATAGGAAAGCTATTATTTCGTACGAATAATCAGCACTCCGTTCTGCAGGATGGTGAACGGGAGGCTTTAGTGCTGAGCCGCTGCTAGGAATGCCGACTGCGGTTTTCATAATTTGCAATCCAAGGTGGAATAAACCGTGGGCTTGGGCTGCCTGAAACCTTGTGCCCAGGTGGATGGGCTGCTCACTGAATGAGTGCCCTGTGGAAGAAAGCCAGTGGAAGCCTTTTTGGGCATATGGACGTCTATCCTCCCCAGCACCAGGTACACCTACAGGCAAAGCAGCTTGCAAAAGTGAAAAGGGCTGCTGTGTAATCCCTTGCCGTGTGGAGGATTAGTGCCTGTAAAGTGACCAGACTGCAGACGCTTGCCCAACATCCTCATGTCCACAGCAGTGTCGCTGCAATTTTTGTCCATTCCTAAAGAAATCAGATTCTAAAATGTTAAAAGGTTGATGAAGAAGACCAGGAGAAAGCAATTTTTTGTTTTGTTTTGTTTTTTTAACATGCCATCCTTTTCAGGTTGTCAATCCACAGATACCTGTTCTGGTCACACTTACAGGGGCTTCTTTTAATCCTGACTGAAAAATTTTCATCTGTTTTCTGAATTAATCAATCATAGACATGTAGGGATTTCAGTGCTGTAAGGTTGCTATTATCTATATAATACAGCCTAGATATCTTTACAGATGATTAATTGTAGTGTAAACCATTTACCACAACACCCACACAACTCCTATGTGAGACACTGATAGTGTTGGACTCTCCCAGAGCACAGGAGGCTGTTGTATAAAGAACCCAGTGCACAGACCTAAAATGTTGAAAACGATAGTGCACTGTTGGTTATGGAGCTGCGAGCAGTCATAGCAACCTGGAGAAAAATTAAACCGCATTTGGCACTGCATCTGCGACATTAAGAAAATGTGATTATTTCTAATGGCAGGCTATGAAAACAGTTTTCATTCCAGGACTTTCCAGCATGCTCCCAGGAGTTTGGAATATCTCAGAAATTACATTTTCACGCGAATTGTGAAGTTCATTTATGTGAGTCTGAAGTTCAGGCCACAGGTATTTGCGCATGACCTCAAAAGTCGGCAAATACACTTGTGAGAGCACAGGTAAAATGAACACTTCAGTGCTGATCTGAGCTATTTTTACCCAACATCAGATGTTTCCACAAATCGTTATAATTAGTCTCTCTAATTTTTAATTTTTTTAATTTTTTTTCCTCTGACTTGAATATTCTGGTAGAAGTGTGGAGTCTCAACAGCTACTTACTGTTCTGGAGAACAGAAGAATAGGATTCTGCACCTAGTGAATGCTAAGCTTTTGCACAAACACTGTGGCCACATCACATCTCTTCCTGAACAGGCATGTTTTGAGAGAAAGTAAAAGAGAAATGCTTCATTGAAGAATTTCCAAATTAAATACTCCTCCCTTTATGCCACTGGAATTGAATGCTAGGCATATAGTTTTAATGCCAGAAAGGACTATTTAGGATCATCTTGCCTGACAAAAGGCACAGATTTTTATCAAGCTGGTTCCTTCCTTGAGCCTCTCACTGTTGGTAGGGTACACAGGTTCAATTTCAAGGCTTCACCTGAGAAGGAATCCAGTGTACCCTTGAGCAAGTGATTGGGTTGGAGATCTGGACTGTCAGGAGTGCATGCCTTTGCTCCCGAATGCTGTTAGCACAGCTGCCAAGTGTTGGATCTTGCTCTACCCTTTTCCCTTCGTTTAAAAAGCCCTCTGCTATCAGAGGTATTTACAGACCATGTTCAGATCCTCTTTTACCTTTCTGGGGATAAACGAAGCAGACTGAAGTCCAGGAGTCATAAAACTCCCCCTCCGAAAAAGGTTAAACTTTAGATTGTTGCTCCCTCTGAAAGGTGACTGTCAAAACAGTACTGTGAAGTTTCATGATTATGGTTTTAATGGTTTCTATATAAAGAGCTTTGGTTTACTAGTTAAAATACAGTGTGACTGCCTGCCAGACCTTTCAGTTTTATCATAGCCTCTGAGGGAGGTTGAGATTTTTGCATCCTGTCTGTCATCACAGAAAACACAGATTTACAGCAGTAAACACAGATTAAATCAGAGCAGGGACTGAAGATCAGTGTCAAGGTCCATGGTCTACCTCCCTTTCCCTCTAGAGGAAAGGGATCACACCCTCAGCGACATCAAGCCACCTCATGCCATGTGATGTATCTCAGAAGTTTCTCGGTCCCTCCATCCCCTGGGTCCTTCTTTGGCCCTCCCATCAGGAGCCGTGTCCAGTCCATCATCTCCTTTGGATCCTCAGCTACCCCATGTGGTGATGGCACCATCCATGGCCTTCCTTGGGTCAGCAGCAACCATCACCACACCCAGTGAGGCCGAGCTCACTGTTAATGAGTCACAAGATGGAGCAGAGGTCTGAGCCCACTCCTTCAGCCATGCCAGCACTCTCCTGCAAATATCAGGCAAAACAGCATGTCTCAAAAAAACCCCCAAATAATTCAAATGTCCCTTCATGCAAAAAACAGCAGTTTTGTCCAGTGAGAGGATTAAACAGTGTTTTTTTCACAGCAACACTGCCTTTTGAGGCAAAGAAGCCTTTTTTTTTTTCCCCTCTTCTTGCAGTTGGTGGGTGTGAGTAGAAAGAAAATTCCATGCTTTAAAGATAGGAGTTACTAAAATAGTGGATTAGATTGGTGACTGTAAGGAGCAAAACCTAAACACAGAATGAGGGAAAAAGGGAAAAAGAAATGAAGAAAAGCAACAAATGTTTGAAGAAAGAATACACAGTGTTTCCTATTATTATTTCTTCACACTACTTCTTCCAGTTTAAATCTTGCCTTTAGTTGTAGGCACCAATCCAGCAACTATATGAAGCAAGTAATTAGTGCTATGTATTAAAATAGTGTTATTAACTTGTGGCCATAGTCAAGAACAGATTCCTGTTCCTTTTTTTCTATGATATACATGTAGAATTTTATTTCCCATGTTGGAATATTTCTTTTACAGTTTGTTAATTGCTTTTTTCATTATGAAGAGGATTTGTACTCAGAGAGCTACAACAGGCCATAGGGCTCCAATAGCACTTAAAAACACAGTCAGATCTGCAACGGGAAGTAAAGAGATGAATTAAATTACCCCCAAATGCTTTCCAAGCCTGAAACACGAGCTGTGGCTGTCTTTTGACAAACTAACTTCTGCCTAAATACTGTCAAATAGGTAAACCTCAGATTCTGCCCAGAGCTGAGGAAATCCAAGCTCTTCTGTGTTAGAGGTGCACCTGCAAGACTCAGAGGTGCAGGAACAAACACCTCCAGTTGTCTTTTAACAGGTGGGGAGCTGGATGCAATCTCTTTGTAATTCCTGGATTTGCAGGGTAACAAGTGCAAGACGGCTCCTATTAGTCTTTAAAAAACTAACTAAAGGCAGTAATGTTTTCCTAAAGACATTAACCTTCTTCCTAAAATGCTGGGATTTCAGACTGCAATGCTCTAGACTGGATGTCATCACCATCTTTCCTCTGCCTGATGTTTTTACCATATGGGAAAGAGATTTTCAAATACATTTCACAAGCTGTGTCCTTTCCATTACCATTAATGATATTTAATTCTTGAGGATATATGTATGCTTGAATATTTATTATAAATAAGCCTGCATTATAGAGTTAGGGTCCATTTAAAAATGCAAATCATCTCTAAAAAAGAGATTTAATACAGACCGTATGCAATATTTATCAATTAAAACTAGTTCCAGAGATTCACAGTTGCATAATGATTTATAAATAAAAAATAATACTGGAGGATATGCTTCATTTAAACGATTTTATTTTCTTTGGATTCTGTTATATCTAATATTTTGGTAGTTAAACTGAAACTCTGCTATGTAATTTACATCTGAGAACATAAGCTTATATCCAGTTTCATTTTATCTTCTTCAGGACAGACACAAACTATATTCTGCAGATTCATAGGTACATTCTATTTGTGGGATTTGTTATAATTAACCTGACAGGGCACAAGAAATGCAAGTATGAATAGCCATCAGCAATCCTCCACCATGGCTAAAGTCTTCCTGTAAAGAAGTCAAGAATGGTATGGATTCTTTAAGAAGACCAAAGAGAGGCATTTTTAGGGTTCTAGCTCTCAGGGGTCTCTCCCTGCCCCAGCAAGTGTATCGCTACCACTGGCATTTATAGACACTGTTCTCTGAAGGCCATGAATATTTGTTGTAAGTGTTGTCCAGACCTGACCCTACCTAGATGGTGAGATCCAACACAATTCCACTGTCAGGCTGCATTGGTTCAAAAGAAAACAGCCGTTTGGTTTTTTCTTCTGCTGGTGTCTGAAATGTTGGGTGATATAACCAGTCTAAACTGAAAGAAAGCCTTCATAGGATTTACCAGATTTACCCTCCGGTACATATGAATTGGAAAGTTACCATTTGACAGTAGTTTGGTTTTTTGTTTACCAGGAAGAAAACATTGGGAAGTTGATATATTGCATTCACAAAATGTTTGACGCTTCACGAGCTTGCAGAGGATTGCAGTGTCTTAAAAGCATCTACAGATTCAGAATTTTGTCCTGGTGTTGCTCTGTAGCTCAGTTTACCCTCTTTTCCTGTATCTTTCTGTTGCTTCTTGTCTCAGTCTTACACTGAAAAACTTTGCAGACGAAGACCAGCTTTTGCTTCTGACATTATGCTGGAGTAGGGTATTCTTGCTCCATGAAACCTTGATGATGGATATACTCATAGCAAAAGGCCATTGTGATACCTGTTAGGTAATATAGGTCTGAAGGCTTTGAAGAGATTCTTGTTTGAAATACAATGAATCTTTTGGGGAAAAAATTCCAATTGTGATGGAAGTATTTGCAGTGCTGGAGAATCCATCACAATTCTCTGCAACTGATGACTGTTAATTATCAGCACTTATATCAATCATTATCACTTCCTTAAAACAACCCCGACAAAACCTACCTGTATGTTTACTGAGAATTGCAGATGAAACAGATCTGTTCAATTCAGTAATCTGCCAGGATGAAGGTATCATCATTCTATGCCCCTCCACTCCAAAGAATATAATATTTATCCAGAAATTCAACTCCAGGCAGATCAAAAGTTATTGGGGGAGATTTCCTTACTTTTCTAAACAGTTAAAAAACATTAGGGCTGAACAAATAATGAAATATGCAACACTGTGAATTTCATGTTTCCCGGCTGCAAAATGTCCACAAGCAGCCCATACATTATTTAATGTGGCTCTTCAGAATTGCTCTATGGAACTGTACACTTGTTTGTGTGCCTGAGAAGTAGAGTTTATTATTTTTCCTTACCAACTAACAGCTTGGAAAGTTCCCTGTAAATATTTGGGTCTTCAGAAATATTAACTGTGATGGATTGTATCAGTATTTTGGTAACTTTTTCAGGACTTAACAGGTGTTATCAGCCAGTGGAATTTATTTAGGCTTCAGCTCTGCCATGCAGACACACTCTTAGAAAATTCTAAAAACTAAAACAAAACAGATCTCCCTTTCTTGAGCCAGTCAGGCCTTACATTAGACCCCATTATTACAAATCATAGTTTTATTGGTGAAATCTATGGCCAAACCATGAAATGGACCCTCTTTACTAGAGCCAGACCAGCCCTGGGCACCTGCAGCATCTCTCTGTGTGTCCCACCAGCAGTTTGAGAGTACCCTGCCAAAAACTGCCTTGGTGAGGAGAAATAGGTGACAAGTTCATGTTCCAGTCTCCTCTTGACCCCCACGTATACCTGCACACCCTCTGACTTCACAGCCTTCAGCAACAGGTAAAAACTCAGGTAGGCAGCAAAGTAACCCCTCTAGATATTCTGGTCCACCCACTGCCTCCAGCTAGTTGGGAAGGGAGCGCTCCTCTGGAACAAGAATGTGGACTGGGTGCCTGCCAGGCACAGCAGCATCTAAGATTTGAGGGCATTAAGTAAATATTGCTCTTTACTAACAGTCCGCTGTGAAATTAGAGCCCGCTTTCTCTGATTGATTGTTTGTTTGTTTTTTAAGTACCTGAGACTGAAATGCAGCTAACAGGCATTCTTGGTATGGCTTGTATTATGAAACAAGAAATGATTTTAATTGCTCTAGCAATTCCCTTCCCATTGCTGTAAACAAAGTGATTTCCTTTAGCAGCAGTCTGACTCATGTCATGCTCGACAAAAGAGCTGCTGGTGAGGGGCTGCGTGGGGGCTGCAGCCTCTCCCCTCACCTGGGCTGCACAGGCTGGGTCTGCAGCCAAACAAGGGATGCTGCTGGGGCAGGGACCGACCTCTCGGCCCTTTGCTTCAACCTGTCCTCACCCAGCTCATTTTAGACAGACTCTGCCTCTCCCCTTTGCAACTGCTTTTCTTTACAAGCCATTTTAATGTTGCGTGTTTGGAAACAATTTTATTATAAAGAGAGGGAAGAGCACAGAGGTGGGAAAGCTCCAAGGGTCCTGCTCTGTCTGAGTTCTTTCTAGATCGGATTAAGTTTGTGAAGTTTGAAATTTTCTTCCTTCAACAGCCTCACCTTGAATATTGTGTGCAGTTTTGGCCACCACAATATGAGAAAGATATTAAGCTATTAGAGAGTGACAGAAGAGGGCAATGAAGATGGTGAAGGGCCTTGAGGGGAAGCCGTATGAGGAGCAGCTGAGGGCACTTGGTCTGTTCTGCTGGAGAAGAGGAGACTGAGGGGAGATCTCATTGCAGATACAACTTCCTTGTGAAGGGCAGAGGAGAGGCAGCCACTGATCGCTTCTCTGTGGTGACCCATGACAGGACCCAAGGGAATGGCCTGAACTTGTGTCAGGGAAGGCTTAGATTGGATATTAGAAAAAAGTACTTAACGCAGAGGGTGGTTGGGCACTGGAACAGGCTCTCCAGGGCAGTGGTCACAGCACCAAGCCTGACAGAGCTCAAGAAGCGTCTGGACAATGTTCTCAGACATGTGGGGTGACTCTTGGGGATGGTCCTGTCCTCCTGGTCCAGCCAGGAGCTGGACTTGATGATCGTTGTGAGTCCCCTCCAACTCAGTGTATTCTGTGACTCTGTGATCCCCCGTAAAGGAATTAAAGTCAAGACAGAAAACCAGTTGAGTCTAAAGGAGTTGGAAGGGGATAGAGTTGCAAGGGAAAATCCTGTGGATTTTCTCTTAAAATGTGCGGATCTAAAGATTAATGCACTCAATGCAAGACACAACTATTATGAAAATGCAGCTCTGGCAACACCCAGCTTGCAGAACCTCCTCTGCTGGTGTCGGCTTTGAGCTCACAACTTCAAAATTATAGATTTAAACATTTTATTATTGATTGCATAATTAAAGTATGAGTGAAGGAAGGAGCATGCAGCCAGTTATGGTATTTGGCTTCACTTTATGTGACTCAGAGGCACATTATTTATTTGTGTGTTGCTGTTGGATGAGATTGAAATGTGTCTTTAGACATGCTTTTGGCCCTTGGTAAGTAAAATGCCTTCGATTAATATCTAGTCTTAAGCCAGTAGCACAATTAGATGAACACTGCACTTAGGCTTTCATTTTCTGAATGCTTAATTATAATGCTGTAGTTAACTAAATGCCTGTAACTTTCTCCATAAGCCTAAGAAGTCTGTATTATTAATGAACAAGTCCTTTGCTGAGCCTTTTAAAACTCCTCTCAATGCTCAGGTGAAAAACGGAGACATGAAGAGAGATTTTCCCAGACATTTCAGGGTGTAGAAAGGACATCTCAGCTATTTTTTTTCAAATCATGATAATTCTCTGCAGGCTACACTCTGAAAATTATGCAGCTTAAATTGTGTAAAAACAAATTGACCCTATTTAAGAGACACAGTTTTCTACATTCCCAGAGAAGTATGTATTTTCCCTTCATGCATCTCTCATGGTGTTAGTGGAACTGCAGAATTGTATAGGTGTCCCAGTTAAAATTTGCTCAAAGACCTAAAAAATCCTTTGTTAGTGATGCATATCCATTTTAATTAAGCGAAGAAAACACGAAACATGCCCTCAAACTGATTTGTATAGTAGATGATACAGTAAAACTAAGCAAGGTACTCCTCAAAAGTCTGTAGCGTCTTTGAATCTGATGGCAATAGAAATAAAATCTTCCTGATGCAAAGGAAAGAGCTACAAAGAGCATTTGGGAAAAAACATACTGCAGATTCAATGAATTTTACTTTCTATTAAAATAAGACGTGAACAGGAATGATAACTTTTTTTTTCTTTTTGCTTGTCAAATTTCCTTGTCAATGTCAAATAAGCTGGATCTACATGAACTAAGAATTCTTAAAAAGATGCCTCAAGTAACTTGCAGTATTTACCTTGCCACAATCATAACAGCATTTTCACTTGTCATATAATGCTGGTTTTCTGTGGTGGCTGCACTTATTCAGCCCAAGATAAAGGAGAAGAGATGTTATTTATAGAAACTCCTTCCATTAAACTTGTAACTTGTACCCCGTACCGCAGATGAGCACCCAGCAGTCTGCATGGTTCAGATTACTCTAACTGTTCAGACACCAGTCTGGGCTTCATCCCATAATCAATAACCATCCATCCTTCGCTTTTATTGCTACCTAAGCATAACTACTGAATAGATATTGTGGGAGATGTATATCACCATCACTACTAAAACATTTCTGTTCAACATCCTGTCCATGACACAGCAACACCTTTTTTTTTGTTTTTGTTTTTTTTTTTGGTTGTTGTTTCTTTTTCTTGTCTCTGTGTTACCCTTTGAAAATGCTTTTGAAAAGATTTTCTATATTGATGAAGTGTATTTGCCCTTAAAAGCCTGAAAATTCTATCGGGAAACCTCGTGCAGCCAGTTTACAGAATGTTTTTACACTTGCTTGTTTTCTAATTGCATATAAATCACAGCCAACAACTGAACATACAGAGCCTCGGGAGGATATGATCTGAAGTCCAGATTGAATCAGATTGCAGATTTTTGCAAGGACTTTTGTTTTCATAGCACAAAACTCTGAAGCCCTAGAATTTACAATCTGTTACATATAGAGCTTAAGAGTCTCTTGGTATCAGTATTGCTGGTGTCAAGGTTAATTATTCAGTAATCAATTACATTTGGTTCAAATGATTAGCTTTTGTTTTCTGTTCTTCAGTTGTTTGCATACCTGTGCCAGCTGGGGTTACACCCCTGGTCATACAGATTGCATAGGATTAAGTTTCTACGTTTGAATTCCTTGATGCTTTTAAAACAGGACAATTATAAGCAAAGCACTTTTGGCTTTGAATTTTATGATGCAAAGTTCTTTGAACTAAAATTTGTCATACTCTAGGGGTTCTGTGAACACTTAAATACCAATTTGTACTCCTGAAGAGTTGGGGTAGTAAATAACAAAATCCTGTAATAATCCTTAATCCAAACTACAAGGAAATATTTTTTTAAACATGCCAATCTTTCATGGAAAACCAAATGGAATTTTGATAGCGTTGTTAATTTCAAGTTAGTGACCAATAATTGGAACCCCTAATTATTCAAGGTTGCTTTTTTTTATATTTGCTAAATTTTGGATATTTCTTGTGAGTTCTCTGGTTATTAAAGAGTTGTGCAGGAATGTTTTCTTGCCTTTAATGTAAGCAGTCTTTCACCCCTCAAATTCTGTTCAGAATTCTAAAGACCATTTGGTTCTCCAAGGTGAGAAGCATAAACTTGATTGTGAATAAGGTTGAGGGCAAAAACTTGACCTCAGATTTTGAGTTTGTTCAAAACCAAAACCCAGATGAGAACACTAGATTTTCTAGCACTCTGTCAAAAACAAACAGCATTGAGAAATACAAATTACTCAGGTGCCTTTGAGAAGTTCATGGTGCAGTCAAGGAAGATAATGTAGTTTTCAGGTCTGTGGGTTTAAACACAGACAATTTAAAGGAATGTCGATTAAACTGATCATCTTCTAAGGAAATATGCTCTGTAGCTTCTCCAGAATGAAGACTCAGCTGACATGTTGGATTTTCTAGTAGATATCTATCTACAGACCAAGAAGTAAAGTTCTTTTCTCAGCTGACCGTTTAGGCAAAGAGAATATATTTGCAGGAGGGAAGGGTTGAGAGTCTTGTGTTTTGGTTGAACTGGAGATGGTCATCTGTTCACAACAGGCCTGGGCTGCAGCAGTTCCCACGTTATCAAGAACTATAACCACATCTGGTTGCATTGAAGATGTCCAAAGTATCAAAAATTTATGTCTTTAAGCCTCATGCCATGACTATCTTGGTAGAATTTGGCGTTTTAAAATCTTGGAATTAAAAGTAATTGGTAAACTGAAATAATTAAAACATTCTAGGGAAATTGGGATTCAAAATAACTCAGTTCATTAGAATTAACTCTGTCTGGCACTGTACAGATTGGTCAATATAGATTATTATTCCATACTTATTTTCTGAACATGGTCTGAATAGTATCTGAATTTCCACAGCAAACTCCTGAGTTAGGAACTTTGTTTTCTGGGTTTGTTCAAACTAAAATCACATGTATATGCCTCATATTTTGACTGGGTGTATTAAGCATTCAGTTTTCAGGCAATCATGCACATCAGAGCACTTGCAGATCATTTCAGATATGAAGGGAAAAACATCAGCTCTTGGGTAACCAAAAGCTGTCCCGGGCAGGTATCTCTTCCTTCCGGGCTCACTGTATCATGTTTCTATGTGAAAAGCAACATCCTTCCTGGAATGCTCCCCCTTAGGGTAACAGCAAAGGAAAAAATCAGGTAATTTGCCTGTGAGACAGTGGTATGTCTTTGATTCATTGATCCTAAGGACAGTGCTGAGGCATCCTCAAGAATCTGATGGCTTAGGAACCCAAGTTTCAGCTTGCCAGTGGCATTTCCTCACTAAAACCATAGAAAGCTTGGAGAGTTTTCTTCTTGTTTCTTTTTCCTTTTTTATTTATTAATTTTTTTTTTAATTTTACTTCTCCCTGGTAGTGCAAATGCAGATTTAATGTTTTTCATTTGGTTGGGAATAACAAGAATTAGTCCTCCTCCCGCTAGTATTACGTTCACCTACACTATACCAGCATGGAGTCAGTAAATGATGCTGGTATTAAAAACTGAATCCTTTTCTTTTCCTGTATTTGGATCATCTGTGGATTATATCCCTGCAGCTGCACTGAGCTCCCAAAAGTCCATAAAGCTGCACTTAGTATTTCCACATGTAGTCTGATTGCAGGGGCACATTAAACACAAATATATTAAAAAGAAGGTTTCAAGAACAGGCCCAACACTCTTCTCTATAATTTGGAATGTAACTATATTCTTCTGTTGTTCTAGCTGTATTGATACAGCTTAAATTTATATTAATCTGAGTATAAAGTCTATCTTAAAATCTTCATTTATTTATGAGCAATGCTATAAAACAAGTAGTAGTTACTCTGGAATGTCTTTAAACTTGTTGAAACTGCAAAATCCTATTCAAGCTGTCTCTTCTTTACTTCAGTCCATTCAAAAACCAGAGTCTAAGACTTCCAAATACTGACAGAAGTGTTTGTTAGCTTCATAGAAAACATCCAAACAGTTCATGGAATTTATGCCTTGGGGAAGCATTTGTTTTTCTTGTTTGGTCAATTAAACACTGCCTTTCTTAAAAGAGGGTGTATTGTAACATCAGGCACGATAATAAACAGAAACACCAAAGGGTTGCTGCAAAAAGTTTGGGTTTATGTCTGTGTTCCAGTGGTGCATTTGGAGAACTCAGGCACTCAGGAGGAAAATGCGAACTGAGGAGCCTTCTGCAGAATTTTGCCCCAGATTATTCATAGTGAAGAGCTCCAAGCAGATAAAAAGCAGCTTTCTTATGAAGTCCATGGTGCTCTAATAGCAAGGAGTGGAAAAAAAAAAATTAAGCTACGTGATTATTTTTTCAGTGAAAGTAAAGGGAATTTTAAACACAAATGGTATAAAGAAGCTATCACGGTGCCGTCAAAAACATTGGGAAAGCTTTTCTGCTGAAAAGGAATAGATGTAAAGGGCATACAAATTCCTGAGCTGGATGGAGATTTAGAAAATACTGATTCAACACAAACTGATAAATTCGACAGCATACAATGATTTCACCAACATCTTTATGAAATATTTTGGTTTATTTCAATACAATTAAGATGCATGATGTTCACTTTATGCTTTATTTTTATGCTTACACTTTAGATTTTTTTTTTTGTAACATTGTAATAGAAAGGTCAAAATTATATAAAGCTGCAGTGAAGCACTATTGTAAGTCTGAAGGGAATCATTGGTTTTAAACTATTTCAATCCCACATAATCAAGGATTACAGATTTTGAAGCCTTGGACTTCCCCAGGAGGTGGGTCTCAGGTGGGAAATCACCTCTGTGCTGAAAACTCTTTAAACACAGGCTTAGTTCTTTGTCCAGGAGCAGGAGAGTTTGAGCACGTACTTCAGTGCTGTGCAAATCTGAAGACTCAAAAAGATTTGTAAAAGAAGTTGTAAAAGAAGCTCAGCTCCTGAGAAAAGTGGAATGGATCCATCCCAAGCTGCTGTGGGCACCTGCAGTGCAGCTGCCTGGAGGTCCTGTGGGCAAGGAGAGGGCAATTCACTCGGCTGAAACCTCTGTGATAGAATGAGATAAATTGTACCTGGGAGATTCCCAGTCATTTTCTAGATTTTACACACACAGAGGAAAAAAAAATCCATCCAGGAGGGAAATCTGGAAAGTAGTACCTAATCTACTTACAAAATCTTACAGACTTATAATCGCAGACAGTGTGTTTCCTTTCATTGGTGCCATTTACAGATACTGCCTACACAGACACGTAAAGCTGATCCAGTGCTTGCTCTTTGCAAGAGGTCTGGTCCTAGAAGTGCATTTAAGAAGACCTGTCCCATTCCTCTGTCTTTATGTGAATGGCTTTTGAATGTATCACCAATGGTTTAAAATGAAATATCAGGTGTAATCTTCAAAGTTTCCATACAACTGCTGTTGAGCTTCCTGCTTTGATATTATACCTACCTTTTGTCCTGAACTGTTTATGTTAAGGATGACACCGGAATGGAAGAACAGCCACACCTGTGCTCCCTCCCTCTCTCCACTGGGTTGGTCAGCACATATAGGGACCCTGGGCTGCAGTCTCTAGCAGGCTTGCAGCACACCACAAGTAAGTAGGACATGTTAACTGTGATTCTCTCACAAAGTCCTTATTAGGCTAAACCAGCAGATTTTACTCTCCTTTCTCCAGGTTGCTGTGGGAGTGTAAGTGATGCACTTCATTAGGGTTTGAAATCGTGTGAGTAATCCTATTGTTTCTGTCGTTCTGTGTAAAGTGTGTATAACCACCCTGCTTCCTCATGATGGTATGAGTAACCTCTTTTTATGACAGGCTTTTTCCACGTTCCCTGTTTCTTGGTCTTTAACTTGTGATTCTACTTCTGTAGCTTTGGATTGATTTGGGTGAGAGAGGAGGCTGGGAGGTAGAAAGAAGGAAGGATGCAAAGGGAGAACAAAAGCACTTTTCCTTTCGTCACCTGTAACCCTTATGGTTCAGTTTGACTGTGGGCTAGAGATCAGATAATAGGAGAAAATCACACAGACAAAATTCTTAAAGCTCAGACCACACTGTTTCACTGAGGGATGGCTCAGCGCTGTTGCAATGGGAGTGTTCTGGTTTCCCTTCTGCTGGGGGCCTGGGATGCACATGTCCCAGAGGAGCCCTGGTAAGAGACTTTTCATCTTCTTTTGTGGGCAAGTCTGACACGGCTGCACTTTGCAGACTAAGAATGTGCATGGACCTTGTGCATGGGCTTTGCAGACCATGCCTCTGGCAGGGTGCCTGTGGGAGTGCAAGGGGAGGGAATGGAGAGCCCCACACCTGCTGGTCACTCCTCAAGGGAAGTGAGAAACTGTCCTCCAGCTGCTGCTCCCAAGTCTGGGGGTGGCACGGGAGGCAACCTGGATCACTGTCATGCAGCTTGATCTTCCCTTTCATGCTTCATGTCAGAGCCAGGGAGAAGGCAGGGTGGCAGGGATGTTTCTCAGAGCTCCCTCTAAATGCTCCTGCAGCACCACCCAGCTCACAGGGTGTGACTGCTGAGGGGAGTCCAGGCAGATGGGGCAATGGAGGTGCTTTGTCCTGTTCCCAGGGGGTGGAAGTGATAGCTTGGTGAAGGTATCACCATCCTAGGGGTCTCATCCATACTGACTCTGGCAGTGCTGCTCCCACTGGTGGAGTCGAACTACTGAGATGGGAAACCTGGGGCCAAGAAATCAAGTTTAGGCAATGTCTAGAGTTACTTTTAAAATGAATCATAGTGTAGTAAGTTAACCTTTTAACCGGATATACAAATCCAGCCACGAGCCAAGCACTATTGCTGTGTCCTGACTAATTCCAATGTAAGTGCTGACTGTCTGTCTGAGTCCTTTCCTTGTCCTCAGCTACTGGACAAAGCTGCTTCTTCTGTCACTCATCATACAGATGTTTTTCTTTTAAAGTTCTTTTGAGAACTCCATGAAGAAGGATCTGAAAACTAAAGACTTGGACTGATTTTAGGCACAAAGATAACGTTGCTCTTTACTCATCTCCAGCAGTTACCTAAAAGCACTGAATGTATAACTTGGCTTAGTTATTTCAGATGATACGTTTGTTTTCCTCCTGCTGCATATGCCCTGTTCTTGCTGCTACTCAGTATTCAGTACTGCCAGCACATCCAGCACTTTGTAGTGCTTTTCCCAATGTGCTCCTGTGTTCAGCTCCCTCAGACAGAGAAACAGCCAGATTGGGTTCTACAGTCACATGTATTTTGCAATACTCTTCTGCCATTCGTTTCCATCAGTACTGACTGTCTCTACTGCAGTGTTTTTCGGAACATTTCCCAAATGTTCAATAAGAATTTTTGTTTCTGCAGTTTAAGGTTTGTTGCACTTCCTGGGCCTGACACAGTTCACAGCTTCTTGGGAGAGGAGGAGAAGCAGGTCTAAGGAAGAAAGGTTGAGTGTTAGCCACTGGATTGATGGATTGCTTTGCTTTACTTTCTTCATAATATATGGACATAAAGCAAAATCTTACATCTCACACTTTGACATTTCTGGCAAACATAAAATACAGACCAACGCAAAAAGTAACACATAGTAGGAATCAATCCCACAAAACCAACTTTTCTTTACTTAGTTGCCACAAAACCTTAATCTCCATATTGTTAAAGTATTTGCCTCTCTTCTTTCCTCCATACAAGCCCAGCCCACTTGATAGATAGTCCATTTCTTTTTTGAGTCTACTGTCTCTGTGGTAACATTTTTATTTCCAGGATGAAATGGTAGAAAGTCCACCAGTGACTTTTCACTGCTACTTATTTTATGCAAAATTTCCTCAGATGACATAGCAATGGGCATCTGGGCATCTTTTCTTCTGCGGTGTCTGGCATGGAAGGGTCTTGATCCTTGTTACCCATACTCAGCATTAGCAACGTACCAATGCTTAGTTGTCCTTAAATGATTGTTGTTGCCCCTGGCTGGATAACAGAATAAATGGGAGGGAAGGGATACCCTGGGCAAGTATTGATTGCTGTTTCAAGATATTGGCAAAAATGAGATCCACAGAAACTACACTATAACATTACAGTACAGGTTGGTGAGATGTGGTGTTCTGAATTGTTTTCAACTTTCCTGAGAACATTATTGATCTTCTTTAGCCAAGGGGGCTTGGTTTCCTAAGTGTTTTCATTACAGCTTCTGGCTCACCTACAAGCACACTAAACCAAGAATACTTTGGAGAGCTAAGTGGTCTCTGGTCTGCCTTGCCCTTGACCTGAATCCGCCTTCTAAGAGACTTCCTCAGCCCTGATGTCGTCAGCAGAGCACAGAGTTGTGTTGGAACATGAGGAAAATATTAGATCATGGAAATTAACTAAGTGGAAGGACTTAATCTAATTCCTTCATTCTGAGATTGTTGTTTTTTTTTAAAGTCATAACAAATTAGGAGGACTATCTAGAGCAGGGGGAAGAAAGAAAACAACCTTACCCAAAACAAAACCCTAGGAAAAAACCAGAAGTTCCAGGTTCATGGTGCCTTTGCCTTATGTTCTGCTGTGTCCTTACTGATGTGCTTTTAATATACACTATGTATCTTTCAAAATATGCTTTCCACTGTCTTGCATGGAGCTGTGAGTTCCTCATGTTAATGGGATGTAGTAGAAAACAGTTTTAATATTTCTGGTAAAAAGGATTGTACTGGATATGGTTATAGGCTGATGAGATGACCCAGTAGTGGAGCTGATAGTCTGTGATATTATATATGGCAGGAGTGGGGCTGGTTGAAACAACTATAAAAAATAGAGCTTTTATTTTAATTGTCAGTGAGAGATGATACAAGGCATTCACTGCAAACTGAAGCTTGTAAATACGTTGGCCATGTAACAGTTCTGAGAGGTTGGCAGTGGCTGCAGCATTAGAGCATCCCTGAACCTGAGGACTGATTGGGGCAGTTTCCCAGCTGCCCTCAGACAGATGGAGGAGTGGATGGATGCCAGACTTCTCTGTGTTTTCTCTACAGGTTTTATGTGACCCAGCAGAGCATTACGGCAGCAGCAGGTCCTGTACCACTCATGTAGTAAAAGCTAATGGGTTTGTTGCTGAAATTTTTCGGTTTTCTGTGTGCAGTTGTAAGCATCCCATTTATCTAACAGCTGTGCTATTGTTGTTTATGACCACTGACTTGAATGAGTTACCAGGAGCTGTTCAGAAAGGGCTCTTTGCCGCCTGCGGCTGTTTTCATCTATGCTCTTGTGTCCCTCAAAAAGAGCTGGGCTTAAAAAAGGTGTGACTCAGCACAGTTTTGTTGTGTCATTTATTATTATTTCTTGTGGAGAGCCTTGGGCATTACCTCAACACAATTATGAAACAGGGCCCTATTGTGGTTGGCTGAAATAAGCTGAAGGGTAGTCTTGTTATAAATTGAACAATGAGAAATACCAGCTAGAGACACTAAAATGAGTACAGAAAAACAACACACTCTTGTAGCCATCAGGGTTGGGTTAGTCTGCAACTGCCTCAGCTGAAAACACAGAACTACTAGCTTGTAAAAAGCTCCTTAAAAAAACCCCCAAACATAAACTTTACATCATATTTGTGAGTCAAACAGAAGCGAAAGTTGTGAAGCAGTTGAAAAAGAGTGGTTGCATAGTGATTGAAAAGGGGTACTAACAGACCTGGACTTGCATCTCATGATCCTCACTGCTGAAGAACAGGTGTATTTCTCCAGTTGGTGGTTGTGCTCCCAGTCCTGTCTTTCTCTGACATCACACTTCTGGAAACTACTTCATGGCAGGGCTGAGAGTGTGCTGGGCCTCAGACCAGCTGTCTTGAACATATCCACTGCCCTGGAGAGGATTCTCAGAATCAGCCCTGCTCCTATGGGAAAGCACATGGACACCCAGAGAGATCCCATTTCCAATCTCTGTGCTGCAGAACTTGAGCTCAGTTAGATCAAGAGCTCCAGGTCCTTCAGTTTGGCTCCACGGATGACTGTCTCCAAGCAGCATGTCTTGAAACACACCTGTGAGCACAGGAGTCTCTAGATGGGTACCAGGGGTCCAGTCAGAGTCCATGTGACCTGTGCATCCAGTCTCCCGGTGTTCACTGAATATACTCTATCTGGGGTCTGGTTCATCTCTCGCTGTTGAAGTTTTCCTCTAGAAAAAGCCTGATGAGTCCTGGTGGGTTGACCCTGGTTAGATGTCAGATGCCCACCAAAGCCACTCTATCACTCCTCTCCTCAGATGAACAGGGGAAAGGAAATGTAACATACGGCTCAAGGGTTGAGATAAGGACATGGAGAGATCACTCACCCATTACCGTCACGGACAGAAGAGACTTGATGTGGGGAAATTAGCTTAATTTATTGCCAATCAAAGCAGAGTAGCATAATGAGAAATAAAAACAAATCTCAAAACACCTTCCCTCCTCTCCTGCCTTCTTTCTGGGCTCAGCTTCATTCCCTATTTCTCTACCTCCTCCCTCTTAGCAGTGGAAGGGGACAGGGAATGGGGGCAGTGGTCAGTTCATCATTCATCTCTTCTGCTCCTTTCTCCTCAGCGGGAGGACTCCTCACACCCTTCTCCTGTTCCATTATGGAGTCCCTCCCACAGGACACAGTCCTCCATGAACTTCTCCATTGCGAGTCTTTCCCATGGACTGCAATTCCTCACCAGCTGCTCCAGCATGGGTCCCTTCCATGAGGTGCAGTCCTTCACAAACAGGTTGCTCCAGTGTGAGTCCCCCATGGGGTGATGTGTTATGCCAGCAAACCTGCTCCAGCCTGGATTCCTTTCTCCATGGGTTCACAGGTCCTGTCAGAAGCCTGCTCCAGTGTGAGCTTCCCATAGGTGACAGCCTCTTTCAGGCATCTGCTTACTCCATTGTGGGATTCTCCACGGGCTGCAGGTGGATCTCTGCTCCATCGTGTTCCTCCACAGATGCAGGAGCACAGCTGCCTCACCATGGTCTGAACCACAGGCTGCAAGGGAACCTCTGCAGCACCTCCTCCACTTCTTCACTGACCATGGTGTCTGCAGAGATGTTTCTCTCACATCATTTAAATCCTCCCTTCAGCTGCAATTGCTTTTGTGCAGCAAATTTTTCCCCTTCTTAAATATGTTATCCCAGAGGCACTACCACTGTTGCTCTTGGGCTTGGCCTTGGCCACTGTCTGGTCCATCTTGGAGCCATCTGGCACTGCCTCTGTCAGACACAGGGGAAGCTTCTAGCAGCTTCTCACAGAAGCCACCCCTGTAGCCCCCCCACTACTGAAACCTTGCCACATAACCCAAATACATGCTAGAATCAAAGAATCATGGAATGGTTTGGATTGGCAGAGACCTTAGAGATCATCTAATCCAACTCCCTTAACATGGACAGGGATATCTTCACTAGACCATCTCTAATCATAACATGTAAGTGTCTCACCCCTGCCATGTATCTGATAGGTCTTGTGTCTGCAAAATGCATTTGACTTTAGGGAAGCTTTGAAAGGGCAGCAGTGATCCTGCTGTGCGTATTTTCATGAGGGCTCCATTAAGACTTAAGTGCCATCAAGGTGGCTGAGGGGAAATCTCTTTGTTGGGATGAGAAGATGTGCTGATGTGACCATCATCGACTGGGTGTTGTAGACATGAGAACCCTTTTCAGGATCCTGCCATTCACTTGATGACCTATGATCTGCTATATAGATGGTGGAATTTGTTCTTTTACTTTTTGTTTGGAAGAAAATATTAAGGGTCTGAGTCTTACTGCCAGCTGACAGGTTTCCATTAACTTTGAGTCCACTCCTATTTGAAATGTTTGGCTATCTCTCTGCTAGAAGATGGTAGATATCCAGGAGTGATTATATTGTCCCTCTTGTCACTGTTTTCCTTTGCTGAACTCCAGCAAGGTAACAGTTCTTGATGTTCAAGTAATCCCTGAGGAAAAACAATCATTAAAAAAAAATATCTATTTCTGTCTTGCTGCAGATGTAAGGGTACTGACTTTCTCTCATTTCACTTTTTTGTAGCAATTAATATTTACATTGAGAGATCACTGGAAGCTGAGAAGATGTAGGAAAGCAAAGCATAATGATTTTTCAATCTCTGGATTGAGACATATAGGAATATACTCCTCAAATAAATACCACATAGTACAGAAAATATTTAGGTAGATGATATTTCAGTGGGACTGAGAAAATTTGTATCCTTTCTTAGAGCCAAAAAAAAAAAAGAAGAAGGAATGGAAAAAACACAAAATGGAATGGCAGCTCCCCTCCTCTCCTATATCTTCCCTCTTCCCAGATCCTTGTTGAAAAGGCTGGATGTGAACAGGAAAGGTGTGATCAGGCAAAGTAGGCACTGAAGTGGCATTTTGTTAAAGCAGTTCACAATCAGAAATGAACAAATCGAGGTAGTGTGACCTTTGCAGTGACCTACATATGGGAAACCTCCGAGTGAAACAGGTTGTCATAGCAGGAGTTGAGCCGTGGGAAAGAGCGCAGTAGGGTCCACGAGGAGATGTGAAACCCTAAATCAAGTATTTTTCTTCACCCTTTTTGAATTTAAGTTAGTCTTGTGGGGCACAGACGAGAAGGGAGGGTTGCCAGCCAAGGGATGATGGGTCAGGACATGGCAGCAGGGTGGAAAGTCAAAGCCCACAGCCACCCCAAGCACCTGAGTCCTTCTCTAGGCACCAGCAATTGCCATGACCAGCAGCTTCTTCTCCACCTGCTTGCTTCTACTGGTTTACTCTCCTGGCAGGTTTCTGAGCCAAGCCACCTTTCTCAACGGCCTCACCAGGCTCAACAGCCAACAAAGAGAAGTTGCAGCTGCCACGGTTAGGAGGGGAAGCCAGGAGTGCCTTTTTCAAGCTGTAAGGCAAATTTTGCTATTCAATGGCTGCTGGGCAACAGCTTGGACTTGGAATGCATTTAATTCAAACCATGCAATCTGAGTAGAGCTCAGAAGGAGAAGGGGACTTGAAATGGACATCACGAAAATAACCATATTGGGAGGAACAGAAGAAACAAAAAAGGACAGGAGAATGGCCTGACTGGTTCATGACATGTTTTGAAAACCTCCTGACAAAATCTGTTTTCTGTAGAAGACAAATGGTCATTTTTCTTACTGTCAATATCTGGATTGTGTGTTCCCTGTGAGAGATAATTGTAGGGGCTGCTGATATCAGTGGCACCTGAAACTGGGTAAAGCATGCCACTCAAAAGAAACAGAAATAATGTATTGGGTTTTTGGTTAGTAGGCAGAAGGAGGTGTTCAAGGATCCATTTTTATGTCTCTGTATAGCATAACACTCTTTCACACTGATGCAAGAACACAGAAAACTTCTGAGTAAATGTTTATTTTCCCCTGTGATTATGGTTTTCTCCTTTACAGTCCCCCTTTCACCTTCCTTCAGGTGTTCAAGGGACAAGACATTGCTGCTGCTGTTGCATAAAGTTGTTCAGCTGAAGTCTGTGAGGCCATGCTAAATGACCACAACTGAGTATCTATCTGGATTGGTTTTTTCCCCTCTGATTAATATCCCAGACAAATTCTTCTCACTACAGTTCCTTACATAGCTCCTCAAAAACTAAGAGACCTGTCTGTGTGTGTAGGCAAGCAGAAATTTGGCCAGGGCTGCCCTACTCTGGTGTCTGGTAGATGACTGCCACAGTGGTAGGCTGCACTGAAAAAAATAAAATCCTGTTTTATAATAGCAATGCCTTTAAACAGAGCACTAGGACAAACCTTGTGATGAACCAACCTTGTGAGTCCTTTAGAAAATCATAGAGCTCTTCTCTGCATTCTTCGTACTCCTGTATAAAATGCCAAAAAGACAATTCTTGCTCTTCTAGTGTTGAGATCTGCCTAGCCTGGAGGCAAGGCTAAAGGCAGATGAGGAAGCTTTGCTGCCACATGCCTGCAGCTCTGCAGCTTGGCCACAGGCACACAGATGTTTGGGAACATTTGGCTCAATGGGCCTGGGTCCCCTTCTCCACCTCCAGCCTCCACACTGGTTTGTGCCAATTCTGTCACTCTACTTCAGCTATTTGTGAGAGAGGCCTGATTATCCAAGGCACTACACTTTTCCCAATCCTTCCCATTTCCTACTCTATGCTGCGTTAGACTGAGTGTAACCTGATGCTCACAAACATACTTTCTGGAGTTGTATATAAACTTGTTCCTTCCACTCTCCAGCTGTAAAAGCTGTAGAACCAGACTATTCCTCTTCATCAGGATGAGTTCACACATTTGTTTGGGAATTGATTCAGTGATATGTAGGAGTTAATTCCCAAAGTCCCATAATTAGGTATATGTACCAGCACACCAGTTCCTCATGAGCAATTTGGAGGTGACAAAGAACTGCTCTATTGTACATTCAGCTGGGGATGTTGTAAAGATGTAATTTTGTGGCATCCTCTGAAGTGCCATTTGTTTTTTTTTCCCCTGAAAACAGGAATAAAAGTTTTGCTGTCACTCAACAAAATATGAGCTGGTGCCTGTCCTGCTGAGGACAGCTTCTGAACCACAGCAGGCCAAGTGAAGGTTGCAGCAGAGTCAACACTGTCTGATCCATTTAGGATCTTCAAGGACACTGTTACTCCTTATTTTCCAAGCAGCAAGATGAAGCAAGCATGGAACAAATATTGTATGGTCACTTGTACAGCCTCAGAATGAGTAACAAAGGGGGAAAAAGGACGGAGGGAGATAATGCATGTGTGTGTTGGGAGGGGAGGTGATTTTTAAGCTAAGAAATATGGTGTTTGGAAATAACTGATTCACATGGTTTTCTGGAGCTGGAGGAAGAATGTGTATTGTTGGATCAAGGACAGTCTGTAATTTTGGGCAGCCATTCTGAAAATTGACATGAGTAGTACAGGGTTTCTCTAACTGCATACCCATGAAACTAAAGCTTTTTTTCTTTTCTTACTTGGCCATGCATAAGTTTTCATTTGAATGGCTGCTTTTGGGAATCTGATAAAGCCAAGGGTATACTCTGGCTATCCTTTTCTCTCTAGTTCATACCTCTGTGTATTGTGAAAACAGTAACTTTTTAGAATTAGATTAATCACTGAGAGCAAACAATTTCTGTTATGACAAAATATAGTTTCAGGTAACTAAGCAAGTGGCATCTGTGTTGTAGCCATCTGCAATGGGATCTTGTCAGCCTCTCAGCTGGGGACTTCTCTTTCAATTGTCATTGAAATAGCTGAGACTCAACTCCAGATACCTAAACTTTCTGTTTTCTGCTTGTTTTAATGCTGGCTCATTCTCCTGGATTCCCTACTCTCCTTATTAATTATACATTGAAAAGATAACAAAATATTATGAAGCACTGCCATGTCTGTGGAATCCAGCATATTGGATTTTTTTGCCTGGAGTGTCAAGGAAGATTAATTATTCTGACAGTAACAGGATTAATCCATTCATCACATGCAGTAAAAGGGCACTGTTAATATTCGGACCAAGTTATTTTTGGTCCTGAAAGGTGCAAATAGCAGAACTGGCATTTAGAGGGCATTTGTGCCTTTAAAAAACCCTATTCCCATGTTACCTTCTCCTGCTCCTTGGGCCAGATTCTTGCTGCCGGGCTGGCTGTTGCCATGGGGGCAGGAGGCAGCCCTGTGGAGGGCTGTGTAGGTACAAATGTTTGGCAGAACCCTCCAGTCTTAGGTAGATGGTATAATTACTCTGTCATTTAACAGCAAATTAAAAAAAATTAAAAAAAAAAAGAAAGGAAGTGATTTTGTTTTTCTCTGATCACCTTAGTTTCTGCTTTCCTACAGTGAGATTGCCAAGAACAGTTGCACGGCTTTCAAAAGCTAATTTGAGGTCAGACAGTGAGTCAAAATGGATTCTTGATTTTTGTCAAGTGTGAGCTGCAGCCGAAGGGTCTGATTTGGGAAGAGGGAGAGGAGCAGCCACGCTGGCATGGTGCCCCCACAGATGGCTCCAGCTGCCAACATCTTCTGTACCTGCCTCCACACTTCTGCACTTCCTCTGAGCTGATATAACTCAGGGGCAGGACGTTTTTAGCTTAAGCCCCTCATGTTCAAAAAGTTCTTCAGTTTTGGTATAGGGAAAGGAAAAGAAAGATCTCTGGAATGTGCCCTCATTAAAAGGAGGTTGGTAACTTGCTGGCTGCACAACTGGAGCCTGTCTCAACTCATGCATTTGCAACTGAAACATCTCAACTTTCCAGAAGTCTCTAAATGGATTGCTTTCAGTCGGAACAGTACACAGACATTATAAAACCTGCAATTACTTTTACTGTAGGGCCATAAAATATAGATCTGTTAAAGTCTGGGTGCAGAACACGCGGACATCCTACAGTTCCGACCAGCACAGATGAAAGTCTATTATGGATGATGAAAACAAGGTACTAGAAAATCCATTAGAGCTATTTGTTCCCACTTGCAATGATAGTCCCTGTAACCACATTAAATCAAAGCATCTCTCGGACTTCATTATAAATTTCTTTTATCGATACCATACGTTGATATAAATAACAGTGTAACAAAATCAGGTAGAAGAAATTGCATTGCATTGTATGATTGAGGGATCTGTGATCAATTATTTAGCATTTGTATCAGAGATGCACTTAATGTTTTCATTGGAGTGGGACCCTGTATTGCTAGGGACTGTGTTCATATTGAGCAGACAGAAATCGCTGGCCCAGAGTGCTTTGACCATTTAAATTGGGTTAAGGACATAAAAGTGTAAAATGAAAGAGCAAAAATGATTAAACTCCTCTCTAGATAGCACCGCTCTGGGACTGAAACTATACTCATATCTAGTAAGAGAATGGAAAGGTGCGTTTGTTTTTGAACTCTAGGAAGCAGTAACAACAGAGACCAACAGGAACCTGTGGTCACTGTGCATGACAGCTCCTTCCCCATGCTCTTCAAAGCCCCTCCCTTTCTCATATGCTGTCAACAAACTGAAACAAGGCTGGCTGGTGTCTCTTCTGGAAGTAACAATGTTGGTCAAGAATGGTTTGCAAAGAGAAGCAAGGAAAGCAAGGAAAGTGGTAAAAACCAGAGCAATTCTTTCTACAAGGGCATGTAGGGATAGGACAGGGGATAAATGGCTTTAAGCTGAAACAAGGTAGATTTCCATTAGGTATTAGGAATAAAGTCTTTACTATGAGGGTCATGAGGCACTGGAAGAGGTTGCCCAGAGAAGTTGTGGACTCCTTATTCCTGGAAGTGTTCAAGGCCAGGTAGGATGAGGCTTTGAGCAACGTGATCTAGTCAAATGTGTCACTGCCCATGGCAGGGGGCTTGGAACAAGGTGATCTCTAAGGTTCCCTCTAACTCAAACCATTCTATGATTATGTGATTAAGATGGTGGTTGTACTTTAGACAAGAGTCTGGAGGGAAAATTATCCCTTTTCTTCCTGATCCATCAGGAGGTTTGTATTTGAGCTTGCAGGCTCTATAAGTTCAAAGCACAAAAAGGAGATACGACTTAAACATGCCAGTAAAGTTCAGAGAAAGTAAGGTGAACCCAAAACAATGATTTTCCCCCCACACACACAGAGCTCTCTTTGCAGTATGTAATTACCATGAGCTGGTTGGCAGTCCTGCAATAGCTAGGCACAACAGCATGAGTTGGGAATGTATCGTCGATCTTAGTTTGCAACTGCTTTGCTTTTGTTGGTTTATATAACCTCATCATATTTAAATAGTGATATGTACCTCTGTGAAAAAAGCCCACCTTGAAATAAACTATAGTAAATCCATCAATTTCTAGGATAAATATATAATTTGCCTTTTAGAAATCTAAGTTTGATACAAACCCTTATTATAAGAACTGTGACTTGACACAGATGAGCAGATATGTCTGTGTTATAAGTCACCGGTTTCAAAATAAATTAATATATAAAATATAAATATATACAAATTATAAAATATTTCTAAATAAATAGAAATATTTCAGATATTTCTGAAAGTCAAACTTGTACAATGCTATGTTTGCAGGGACTACCTGCGTGGGTGCAGTTCCGATAATGAGGGCAGAGGCTCTAAACTACCTAAAGGATGTGAAAATCCAGCTTTTACTCAAGGTGGCTTTGCAATCTCAGCATGTTTACTCAACGTTATCACCTCCATGCATTTGTCCCTGTGAAACAGATGTGTCAGGGAAACATGTTCCTGTCCTGAAGGATGATACTGCTGTAATTAAGACAGATTTCCAGGACTTTTCTTTCATCATGCCTGTGGGAGAGAATGGATTGATGCTCTGGTCTTCTGTAGACCTTGAATGGCAGAGAATTCTTTGTCTCCCACTAAGGCTAAAGCCTTGGAGACCTTCCCCAAAGTCTGGGCAGCTGGAGTTCATGCCATTCCAGCATGTCTGCCTGTGTGGGAGCAAAAGCTCAGCACAGGCAGGAATGCTTGTTCCTAACCCAGGTCCTGTCAATCATGTGGGCTGCTTGGTCCCAATGTGTGGCAATGGATCCTCTACCCCTCTTTGGGTCTGAAAGTCTGGATTTATTGTATCGTCCTCATTCTTTAAGAGGAGAAACGAAGATATCCTAAATAAACAGAGCCTTTGGGGCAGTTGCTGTCACTAATTTAATCTTTAACCTATCTAATCATGGAAAGGGGCTAAAAACAGTGAGTCTACATTACTGGTATATATGCAGAAAGCAGGGGATCCTACAAGTGTTACAACATTATGTCAGTATTGTTTCTTTTTCTCTTCCACTTCACTGTGCAATGGTACCAGAAAGGTGGATTTACTAATTTTGTACCAAAAAGCTGCATATTGAATAAACACAAAGCCGGTTTGCTCCCACCAGCCTGTCACCATGATCCCTCTGAACAGCTTGACTGAATGCCATAGAGCAAAGCCAAAAGGCAGGAAAACTTCCTAACAGTAGTGGCATGACACAAACAATGGTCTTGTCTTCAGTATCTCTGACAAGAAAACTTTTGAGGTTCAGTTGCAACTTCTTAAAACATCATTGAACATGGCTTCTGACCACATCAAAGCTATATCTTTTATGTGTATATCTGTATCTGTGTACATATGTATGTGTATATAAATATTAAAATAAGTTAAAAGTCCCATTCAACTTCCATTCCTGCCAAGTGAAGTACTTCCACTGGGTTTAATAGGAGAGTAAAATCAAGTATCAGCTCAGGAAAGGGCTTCAATCTGATTTTTGAGGAGGTCACATGTCCCAGAGACTTCAATTAAGCATGTCAGCAAAAGCTTTGCTGACTAAGGACTTCCAGAGCCCAGCTGGTGTGGAGGGCAGCATCCAAGCTGGACGCTATAGGATGTTGACCCCTCTCAAGAGCCCCATGCAGCAGCCAACCATCTGCAAAACATGCAGAGTAATCATAATAATTCCCTTGGCAGTCTCTTTCAGAGAGGAAAGGGAAAAGAAAAAGTAGAAAATAGAAAGGAAATTAATTTCAGTTAGCGATGGAATGCTCCTGTGATTATTGCCTTCACATTTTTCAGTTTGGGGCTATATATTAGAGCATTTCTACTCTCAACACCAAATGTTGTAACAAGGTCCTCAGGGCTAAGACAAAAAAGAAAACCTGTTATACTAGTTTTGTATTCTCTCCAATTGACAAAGGTAGATCTTGATCCTTAAGAGGAAATGTGTTTTAAGGATAGATGGCATTATTTATTAGATGCCACAAATAGCCTTCATATCTAATTGTACGGATGGCCAGCCTCCCTGACCCTGTGTACCAAAATCTTCGTATACTTGAGAGAATTCATAAGAAGAGGAAGGAAAAGAATACTATGAGTTGGAGGGTTTGTTTTTTTTGTTTTTTTTTTTTGTTGATGGGGCTTTTTTTTGGTTTGGTTTGGTTTTCTGATTTGTTGGTTTTGTTGTTGTCTTTTTTCTGAAGCCCTGATATATACAATTCATGGATATTGCTGTACCTGATGCTCCGAACTCATTCATTCCTCTGGAAGCACCGGCAACGGAAAGCGTGGCTTTGCCCAATGTCTGCCTCCAGTTAATAACTGCAGCATTATCAGACCAAAATTGTTTTCCACGGAAGGCCTATTTACACAGCAGAGGTCAGAAGGTGGTGGTGTCCCCATGTGAAGGTGAGCCTGTGACAGTCCATGGAGCTGACTTTAAAATAAAGGCACACTTTAGGAGGTTCAGTTCTGAAGTGTGTTGCATGTGCAAATGGAGGAACAGAAAGTAAAAAGAGAATATTTTTCATATGCCACTTGTAATAACCCTTTAAATACTTTGTGAGCCCTCTAGTGGTGCTCTCCTTGCCCTGGAAGCCTCCAGAAGGCAGCTGGAGCCAGGTAGCCCCTTAGCCCACTGTGTTAGTACCAACACTGCTCTTCAGGGTTCAGCACGTGCATCTTCTTTTTTCAGATTGCCTTTTAAACCACAGAGGTGAGAGCTTTTTTTCTGCTTCCTGTGAGAAAACATCCTTCAAAACATAAGGGGGAACACCCTGAAACTTATTTCCCTCTTTAGCCCTTCCTGTGCAAGTGTAATTTGTCTGCAAGAGGTGCCTGGTCCTTGGTGAGTGTTCTGGAGCTCCCCAGGTCCCACCCTGAAGCTGCCACCACAGTCCCATAGCATTACTCCAACCCGTAGGTGCACATGCTGCGCTTGTGCAGAGATGACATTATAAAGAGCCCCTGTGCTGCTGTCCCCGTGGGGTGGAAGCTGTGCCTGCCTTGTGTGTGGTGCTGCTGCCGGCTGGCTCACGAGCCCAGCCCTTGCGAGGGCTCTGCTCTCACAAAAGCGTGTGGCTCCCACATCCCAGGAAGTCCTGGTGGACAATTAGGACAACATCATGCCTACTGTGGCTGCTATAGGTCTGGTTCTCAGCATGCCACGCTCTCTAGGGTTAAGCAGAATAGTAAGGATGCAGTGCTGCAAGCAAGAGTTTGCCAGAGGAATAATTTGGCTGGAAAAATCCTAAACTCATTTCTAAAAGAGCTCAGCTATGGGATTTCTGTGCAATGAAAAGCATCACTCTGCTTTTATTCTAAACACAGTTTGGAGTGCTCTTTTATTTTTTTAGAACTGACTCATAAAGACTACAGGAGGGCACCAATTAGTGGAATAAACCTCTAATCCTCAGTGCAGTGCCTGCTATAGGACTGCTGTTTAACAGCCTTCTTGCTAATCAATTCTCTTCAGTCGGCTAAATGCCATAGATGCTATGTAAATAAATGCAAGTTTAAGAGTGTTCTTCTGTGAGCGGTACAAGCTCTGTTCCTTCTACTCCACCATAAAATCAGCAGGCATGTTAACAGATATCTACTCCACCTTGTACAAATGACTTTCCTTGTTCATTTGATTGCTGCAGCTTGGGAAAAACAGAAGCAGGGAATAGCAATAAACTGCCTGTTCTTCTCAGGCAACATTTTAAACATCTGATACCTCTATGGCAACCAAGGCATAGCACAAAGATGTATATTTTAGAGTCAAAATAATGTCCACAGTTTAGGCTGTTATTTTACTTCTGTTATAAATTTTAAGCCAGACTGTCATACTTCAGCTTTCTGGATAAAATGGCTGCTCCTTGCCACCTTCTTCATGCATAACTTTCATCCAGAGATGTTTTTCCTTACAAGTTCAGATATTAGTGAAACATATAATAAGTGTAATTTGAAATGAGGCGGTGTGCAAAATCCTATCAAAGACAAATGAAACAAACCCTATCAAGGATGATGGTAAAAGCCATATTGTCCTTAAAGAAACACCTCTAGTGTTTGGTGTGCCACTGAGCAACACCTTTTAGCTAACAAAACTTCTTTTCCTGAGCAGGATCAAAGAAATCTGGACAACTGTGTGTATTTACCATTTCTCTTGTGTGCTGTCCTGAGGAAAGAGTAGTGATGCTCAGAAAGGAATAATCAAACTATTGGTATTTCCAGTAATTCATCCCAGTATCCTTCAACACGGACATCACCGTGAGAAAATGAAGACACAAGGAGATGAAATTACTTGCCCTGAATTATCTATCAGAACTTTAAATAAAGCATGTGTCTTCTGTGCTCATAGCATTGAGCAGACATCTAAAACAAAGTGAATAAAATGATGCTGTGTCCTGCAAATTTCACTGAGTTGCTTACCTAACATTCTTGCCAGTCTTCATACTTGTGTTGAATAACAAATATTAAATAAACAAAACATTTTGTTTGAGTGTCTAACATTTAAGAATTCTCCAAAGCTCCAAAGTTCTGATATCTTCCCTGTGTAGGGAGATGTATCCTTTCCTTTTTCTTTTCTTTCAGTATAGATTTTTTTAATAATTTCTTATAATGTTGTGATACATACCATTGGCAACTTCAAACACTCACTCTTTTTACATAGTGGGAATTTACCGTTATAGCAATATCTTGTATATTAATAGTGACTGATTTCTACATATATTATTTATCAGTATTTGAGCATGTAGGACAGGTGATGAGGTTTTCTCTGATGAAAGTAATAAGTCAGTTGAGATAAGTTATACTGAGAGACCACATGCACAATATGCATGATTGCTGAAACCTAAGAACTTCATAAAGCAGAAACAAACACGCCACATTTCTCGCTCTCCAAATGTTACCAGCTGTGGAGCTCATTTCCTCTGATGCACACAGACACACAGAATTTTCAGCATCTTTATGAAGTATATTTATTAAGTCTAGAGAACCAAATCCATTTACTGCACATGTAAAACAAACCTGAAATCATTAGTTTAATTAATAGGCAGTTAAATGAGTTCAGAATATGTTTATAACAGGCAAGATTGCCTAAGGAGGAACCTTCATGAATTCAGTAAGAGCAAAAGGTGGTAGTTTACCCTGCAAATTCAGCCCAGTGCAAACTAGAGGACAACGAGCTGGTGATGCAAAAAACGGGTATGGAAAGGAATTCAGCTGAGTCCTGGTGACATTTCATAATAGCAAAATATAACAATTTCTTTGAAGAATATTTGAGAAGGTTTGTTTCTTTAACTTCATTTCAATTTTATTTTTAGTATGAGAGGCTTGGAGATTTTATTTTTGGTTTTCTTAAATTATCAAGACCCTATCCATTTAGGAAAACCTTTAGGGGATTTCTCTCTACCTTGCATTGGACTGACAATATATATGCTTAGTATAAAATAGATTTAAAATCTGTAGCATAGTTTCCTGCCAAAGATCTGTGTCTGCTATTACTGGGGCTAGTGGTTTGTCACACTAAACCATGCAAGTCGTCATGGGGAAAATGCAAGGTGGGCATCATGGGTGTGTAGTAAAAAAACATGGATCATTTTATTTAAATACAGGTATTTTTTATTTTTAAAGACATATGTTAAAAAATCCAAACAAACAATTTTGTTGACTATGTATCTTTTATTCAGTGGCAGCAATAGCACAGAACCATTATTGCCCCCTCTTCATTTCTGCTGCCTTGGTTGTGCAGAGAGAATTGAGTGTATAGTTCTCTGGGGTGGGGGGGCGATTCTGCCTGTGGTCCATGGACTATTGAGCTCACAGATTACTTCTGTAGGGGCTGCCAGGCTAAACCCTGGCACCCTGGCAGATCCTGCCAGACTTCAGCCCTCCAAACTGTAGGTACCCGTGGTGAGACAAGCTGAAAATCATTGCTATTACAGATTTTCACAGAGCTGCCTTTGTCCCTAGAGGATGTAATTACAGAATCATCAAAGTTGGAAGAGACCTTCAAGATCATCTAGTCCAAATATCAACTCAGCACCACCATAATCACCCCTAAACCATATCATCATGTGCCACATCCAGATGGCTCTTGAACCCTTCCAGTGATGGTGACTCCACTGTCCCTGTAAGACTTGTTCCAATGCATATAACCACTCTTTCAGTGATTTTTTTCCTAATTTCTAATCTGCATCTCCCCTGGTGCAACTTTAAGCCATTCCCTCTTATCCTTTCACTTGAGGCACAGCAGAAAAGACTGACCCCCACCTCACTACAACCTCTTTTCAGGTATTTGTAGATGTCTCTGGGCTCCTTCCATGGACACAGCTGAGATAAGGGTATCCTCATCACTTGCCCAGAAAAGTGTATTTCCCTCCACTAATCAGTAAATCAAACCTGCTGAATTAACCTTCAGGAGCTAAAATCTGCCTCTACAAATTTTGCCCCCTGTTCGTTTGCCTTGCATCCAAACCACTGGTGTCACAGAATTAGAGGAGGTGCCTTCCTACTAAAAGTAGTTCTGTTAAGTCAGTGTCCACCTTTCGGAAAGAAAAGTCCCGCTCATTTGCTCATTTAAAGTCCCCTGCCCCTTTATCCCAGCTGCAGGTACCCTCCTCCCTCCTCATATTGGCTTTGGAAATTGTGGGGCCTTAGGGCAAGCCACCTCACTTGACAGGTTGACATATCTGGCAGGAAACTGCTCTTGTATTTGCATATTTGTTTATATGCAGTGTTAGATTTCCACTGGGTCAATTCTCTGAATTGATTTGTCCCAGGGCTATCTGACCACCAGAGCGATCCCAAGGGGAATGGGGCAGGAGTGTGTGTCTGGGGGAGGAGGGAGGGTGAGAGGCAGGATCTTCTCCAGTTTCTTGGCAGGACTCAGTGACGTGAAACCATAGCCAGTAGATGAAGCTCAGTGGTGGCTCAGTGTCCTGCCTGCTCCCATCACACACTCCTGTCTTGTCCTTGCACCAGCTCCAGGATCTGCCTTTGCAGAAAGCCTGGTGCTTCCTTGCAGTCTTTGTTTTCAGCTGCACTGACAAAAACACATTTCACTACTTGCTGTGTAGGCAGGCAAGGGCCCACCCAGCCTGGTGGGAGGGAGGAGGCAGGTCAGGAACATGGGACCACAGCAGATACATAGGACACAGATGGCTAGAAATACTTTGCAAGAGGAAATCGTGAGCTCTAGCTCTGAGATTACATCCTTCAAAGCCACTCCGAAAGTGTTCACGGTGTCCCTCTTCCCACATCACTCGGCACATCTTTCTCCTCTTAAGAAACAAATGTCTCCTTATGGCAAGAGCTGTGGATTGAGTTCAAAACACATGAAGGCAGCTGAAAACAAAATGTGTGTGACAGCTATCATGAAACTGCAGCTTTATCAGTGATGGCTGCTTGGATGTCTAAACAGTGCTGAAAAAAGTCCGACACACTGCGGTGGCAGTCATCAAACCCTGACGTGATGGGAGGTGTCCTTTCTGTCCGTACACACATCCCAGAAGCCAGAACTGTCTTTCTGCATCTGGCTTCTAAAAGCCTCCTTCTCGTGCTACACATATCAATTCAGTTTTGTTTCCTTCTCTATGAAGAACAAATGCGAGCATTTGGGTTTAGCAAACCACAGCTGTGAGATACCTCTGACAGGGAATCTGCAAACCCAAATCCCCCAGTCTGATGAATATTCTCAAAACCAAGCACATTCAGGCTTCTGTGCACTGGATATCACATGGGCTTTCACAAGATGTGAGGGACTGGCAAAACAGAATAGTGAGCTTAATTATGAAACAAAAAGAAACTATGAGAGCAGCTATGCAGTAACTCAGGGTGCCTAAAAAACCAGAGATTAACTCTGCCTTCTGGAGATTTGAAGGACTAGCTGTTACAGGCTTGGTTTATCACTGTCTTATACCAGTTTTATGTTGGTATAAAAACAGGATGATAGAGCTGTGCTGAACAGCCCTAAGTATGCATCTCTTCTGTCATACACTCTCAGAGGCATAAAACCAGCTAATAATTGAGAAAATCAAAGAAAAACCCACTAAAAATGAAATGGTAGAAATGTCAGGTGTGGGGGAAGAGAATCATTACACTCCTTGATCAATGCACTTTTACTGCAATGATCTGGCCTGAGGGGCAACAAAAATTTATTGAAAATCTTAATTTTCAGCAAGATAAAGACCTCTTGCAAAGCAGCAATAAAATGTCTTTGATAAGTAATTAAAAAGGCTGAAAGTTTCTCAAACACTCGAGGGTTAAACATACACGTATTTGGCCATCTCCATCTTATCACGTTATTTAATGCTTGCAGCTCTTTGAACCCTGTTCTGTCATTATTGAGCTTGTTGTGCAGTACTTTATTGGTTTAGGAAACACTTTGATTCACAGTGACTTACTCACAGCATAATATTCTATCCAAGAGAAACAAGTGTGTGACCCTCTCTATAACAGCAGCACATTGCAAAATCTATATTCCTCACAAAGAATGTGCTCATGCCATGAGAATTCATATTTCTTTAAAATTATACGAGTCTTTCTCAAGTGCAAAAGGCATTAGGAAGTGCACTTGAAAACACTCTGAAGTTCAGGAAATGCCAAGGAACCTCATTTCTAAGCGTGTTTATTTGCACAGAAATGTCAATATGCAGAATGACTGCTGGGCTAGAACAATGCAGGACAAGAACTTGCAGAAAGAGGACCAGCGTGGCTGGAGTGAGCATATGGTGAGGAAAATATACCTTGCATGGTAGCAGGACTTTGAAATAATGGCTTAATTTAATTCCATCTATGCTCAGTTAATCTTACCTATTTAAAATATTGCAAATGTATTCCTCATGAGATTGCTTCAAAGAAATATTTGGCTTGCATTAAGTCAGTATAATCAGTGGCAATGTTACAGTAACTGTACATGAAGTTTATGAGCAACTACACAGTGGGACATAAAGATATCTATTTGTAGTTTCCAAGTTTTATGAGTTTTGTCCAGAAAAAAAAAAAACAAACACAAAACCACAAACTTTTGAGAAGCCTATTTACCCAAGTAGATACTTGGATACACTCATTTACTGTACGCTAAAGCAGACTTGTGTCATCTGTAATATTTACTTTGATTAACTATAGATTGTTTGCCCTTTGGTTGCTGCTAATGTTCTGTGGAACCATTTGTTTTCCTGCAGAGTTAATGGTATTAAAGAACGAGGTATTGCCTTCTTTTTAGGATGAATCAATTTTAAAAACATTTTTGTTTAGAAGGGAAAAAAAAACCCCAAACAAACATATTTCCCAGTCTCTCACCTGTTCGCTCTAGGAGTGTGCATGAAACGCAGACACCTGGGACGTGGAGCTTATTGAGGAATAAGGAAGAATATTTTTGTGAGGAGCACTCTGCCAAATTATTGGCAACAAACCACTTGTCCCCCAGGACATGCAGCACTTATGTTTCTATTGGTAAAAGCTGGAGGGAACCTAGGTTTACCTACTATTTATCCTTAAAGGTTTTAATAAAGACTTAATCATGAAAAGGTTTCCAAGTAACGACTTGTGGATGGTAAATGTGTCCCAATCCAGGGAAAATAAAGGTTCTGCCGCATATTTCAGAATCTTTGGGATTTAGAAGGTGGCCGGTGGAATTTATGAAAAGTAGTGTAAATAAACACATCAGGATGTGATCATTTGGAGGTTGTTTCTTGTAATTGGTCTTCCCTCTCCTTTTCCCCTTATTTATTCATCCCTGTTGTGCAGCTGTGACTATTTCCTTTTGCAAAAGCTGGGCAGGCTGGGAGCTGGTGCAGAGACCTGGGCTGGGCTTGGCTGGTCTAAATTTGATGCACTCAAAGCATTTCAGACTTGGTGGAGAACCCTCCAAACATACCTTCTCAGTAGAAATCAGAAAACGAAGGCTCAGGATTTCCTTGTCCATGTTAAGAGAGGTGCCGTACCTGTTGCAGGTGGGGGCTTTGTCACCCTACAACGCTTCTCAGGTGATGATCTTCCTCCTTTGCTGTCTGTGGAGAAGTTTTTTGACAAGAGACTTTTTTCCACCTGGAAAACGGAAGCAGCTTTACTGCTCATCTTTCCCACGGGAGGTTTTCAATGGCAGCTGTGCTGCAGCAGCACTGCAGAGCTTGGGCAGTCCGCTGCTCTCACACCACAGAGACAGAGAAAGGCATGTGGGTTTGAAGAGCCTTTCGAGAGACTCTTGAACCTGAACTTGGTCACCTCTGTGCCTGTTGTGAATGAAAGCAAAGAGCCAATTGGTGCTGATGAAACTCACGCTGCAGTAAAGGCAATTTAAATCCTAAGCATGTTTTGCTCCAAGGCTATACAGACCGCTCCATTTGGTCACTGCCCTGTCTTTTTATTCCAGCACTGTTGTAGGAATGCAAATCAGGACAAAATGGTTTCTGTTCCTAAGTAGATGCTGAAGTTATGGCCAGCAGATGTAAGTTTTAATTATCATCAAGGTAATTGTGTACTAACATTTTTTTTCTTTTGTTTCAGGCTGTAATTATCTCATTTTACACCTTTATGGTCATGGCTTGTTTTCATGGGCAGACTTTGTGCAGTCCCTCACACTGAGTTAAAAAACCATCTGAAATTACTAGCACCACAATTAGGACTGAAACTAGGAACAGCTCTCCCTAGTAATTAGAGATATGATGAGTAGCTGTAATTTATGTTGGCTTTTTATCATGATGAGTTTTACAAAAGGGAAACAAACAAAAACAGGTCAACATCCCCATACTTCTTTTTTGCCAAAGCTGTCCCCCTCCTGGTTTCTGTGAGCTGTGGCCACACAATGGCAAAGCTGTGGGCTGAGCATGCCTGTTTATCAGGAGTTGCTGCATCTCTCCAGAGTGTAAACTGGGGATGAACCACACTGGAGCTCATCCACCTTCCCCCTCTCCTCCCTCTGTGCCACATCCTCAGTGTCGTGATGGCAGCTTGCAAGGGTGTAATAATGGAGCTGACGAAGTCAGAGGACCCACTGGATAGGAACTCTCAACACTGAGTGTGTTGTGAAGCTACAAGAATCCGACACAGTGATGTTTGGCTCCACATCCTCCTTCCAAAAATGTCTCCTGGGCAAAGGTCCATTGCAACCTCTATCATTTCAAGATACTGCAAAAGTACTTTAAACAACTAAAAAATTATGACCTTTTTTTTTTTTTAAATAAGTGTTTATATTTGGGGGAGTTGCAAGCTTGCTTTTTTAGAGGTAATTCTATAAAAGCCCAGATGTTTCACATTTAAATCACTTACCATGAATCCTGAGGTCTGGTGATGCACTCAGGCAGGTCCTAAGGTTTAGAGGCCTGGTGCCATCTGGTAGAACATCCATATGTTATCACTCTGTCCTTTCAGTGGTGAATCAGACGTTAAAAAATTCTCACTCTTATAATTTGTCTCTCAATGTGCTTTACATTAATATTAACATAGAAATAAAACCCAGGAAGTTAATAGATATATGAATGTATCATTAATTCCAATGTTGAATACCTAAGTAAGATAAGAGTGCTTTTTCTCCTCCCTTGCATTTTCATGGAATAAGAAACTGGTAATATGCCCGAAAACCCTCCTTTAAAATGTTGCTTCACAATCACTGACTAGAAAGATCAAAACATTTCCTGAAATACTGTGGTTTGCACAAGGTCACAGTAAAGATCAAATGGAAGAATTGCACCATGTCCCAGCTGAGAAAGGTGAGTCTTTTGCCCACTAAATTCTCTCTTTTGTAGTTTGAATATTTCTTCCAAAAGAACATTATCAAGATACCCACACATGTTGTATTGTGCATATATCTGTATTTATATACATACCCATATATATAGGAAGTGCAAAGATTTTGGTTGCTTCAGGTGCAACTGCAAAAGAGAAGTTACTTCAGAAAATTAACCAGTAGCAAAACATTGTAATTTTTCTTGGAAGGATAAGAAAAGATGAATTAAGATTAGATTTAGAAAAACAAAAATTCATCTGAAGAATGTGGTGAAACAGTAAGCACTAACTATTGTTCTTTATCACATTGTGGTTGGATAGTCACCTGCAGGTACAGCAGTGTGTCATGTGCCCTTGAACATCACTGAGCTCTGCATGACAATGGCTCTATAGTTTCCTCATAATTGTTAACTGAAATATATAGAAAGGTAAATTAAATAAAATAAAGGGAATATCAGAGTATCAGTCGTAATTGAGTATTGGAAACTGTAGAGCCACAATGTGTTGTCTCGTTTATAGTGTATCCAAAGTTCATCTGGAAGTTGAAAGGGGCTGCAGGAAGACATCTAATACACCTAAGAGATAACAGTGTAAATCAGGTTTTGTGGTAATTAAGGTATGTGTGGTGAAAACAGACGCAGATGCGTGTTTAGATTAGCGAGTTATGCTAGATATGATAGGTGCTGAAATTTCAAGAATTGATTGCCAAATTTGCTGTTGTTCTCACTCTGGGCAGGTATTTTGGAGTATGAGTAGAGTCATTAGCAGCACTTCTCTCAACATGTACCAGTGTAATGGTTAATAAAACATCTGAAAACATGCTGTGCAGCCCTCTGTACAACTGGCTGCTGACATGGCCCAATAATTTTGCCTTATATTTTGCCTTTTACCTCCTGGTCTCCTTTAATGATATTTTCCCACCTTTTTGTTGTCCTAATCCCTGATTTTGAAGACTAATATGACAAATATGTCATTTTATATATGCATTCTCTTCTCTGGGTCAGTAGGAATATTCACTTGCTGAGAGTTAATCACACATAAGAGGCATTTTGAATGGTCATTTTAACCCTGCAACACTCTGGCAAATACCAAAGAAAACTGTACAGGTAAGGATCAGGTTTATTGACAATGTTATCTTCCCAGCTTTGTATATGGCAACAACTTATGCTTTTAATTTATCATAGTTCACTTCTGAAGTCTGGAGTTGTCATGTAAAGCCAAGCAGAGCAGATGTTGTTATGACAATGATTATTAACATCATTATTGATGTTGTTTATAAATTAAAGCCCGTTTAGGGGAGCAGTTACGTGCCTGCTTTAATCCTGTGGAACTGAGAGGACCACTGAGCTCCCCATGCTTGTTTAAAGTCTGCTTTAAATAAGGATGAACCTGAACATACGTTTAAGTGCTTCACTGAACTGGAGCCTACGAGAAGTACGGAAAGTCTCATTTTCTTCATGGGACAAGCCTTTGTTCATTCCAGCCAGACCATGCAGGCATAAATCACGCTGAGCAGCCGAAGAAGCAGCATCTCCCCGCGTAAATTCCCGGATTGCTCAAACAACACCTAATTACAGAGCTGTGAACCCAGATACACTGAAGGCGGTTTGAAAGGCTGCCTGAAACATCATGGGTTGAGATGCCTTTGTCGGGAGCATTGTGCTGTGATGTGTAACGTGGGTAGATTCCTGTGGGATGTTGACAGTTTGTGGGAAATGCATGTAGGAGGAACTGGGTTATGAAGACCAGGGGGTTTAATTTTTTTTTCTCTCTCTCTCTCTCATTGTACTGTATGTGGGCTTGGAGGTTTTTGGGGGTTTGGTTTGGTTTGTTCACTTTTTAAGGTGTGGGGAAGGAAGAGCTTCTGGTTTTGGACAAATCTGGCCACTACATGCAGCATATTGTGAGTCACTTGTTCTGAAGGTTCGATACTACACCGGTCTTACCCCCCCAAAAGGATGCTGGCTGACATTCCTTAAAGTTCTAATGTTCTTTTTTTTTTTTTTGCTCGTGGCATTTATATTGAGTGATAATCACTTGAAAGCTATGGATTTATGTAATAAATTAATTAGCTCTGCCTGCCAGTCTGTCTCTGCTGGGACTTGCTCAGTTTTTTTCCAAACAGTTACTAACAGCTCTCAGTATTTTTATTTGCCTTTAAATAATTTGTCAGGAAAATACTTTTTTCTCTTTCACACCAGAAAAGTGGATTTTTTTCCTCCCTGTTATTCTGGCCTTAAGCACAGGGCGGGCACGATTTGGGTCTGCACTGGTAGTGGGTTTTCCACACATAAACATACAGAGTTCAAGCTTCACTGGCTTACAGCAGTGCAAAAAACAGGCCAGAAGCTTTGCCATTGTAAAAGGATGAATCTTACCTTTATGAGCAGCTTGTGATGAGGGCATGAGATATCGTATCCAAAGTAGTCGAGCTATTAGTTACGGAAAAACAATTTTCATGGCACTCTCCCTCCTGTGCCTTCTTTTTGCTCTCCTGAATGTATACTGCCATATGATATCAGACCAGGATCTTTTTAATCTAAGGATGGTGTATATACAACTTCTTGCATATTCTAATTTTCTTTATGGGTGTTTGGTCCATTTTAATCCTGCTAGAACAAAGAGTTCCAGAGAATAATTTTGTATTTGTGCTGTGAGAAAAAATGCAGTCTTCTACCATTCCTTATGGATTTTTATAATGTAATGTTTCCACTTTTTGAATGAGAGAAACATTGAATAGGAGCACAGGATATTTCATTTGTATTAGAGTCATCATATTGCAACCTCTAATATGTTCATTCTTATTTTGTCTTTAAATTAAATGGACCTAATCCTTTTTATCTTTTCACATAGTAAATTCTTCATTCCTCTACTTATTTTAATTATTTTTTATCTGAATCCCCTCTGTTACTGTATTATCTCCTCTAAAAGCACTGACCAAAGCTGAACGCTGTGCCAGTTGGCACTGTATTATTCATTTACCCACCACATTATACTGTTTATAATGTTTTCCACCCTGTGTCTTATGCCTCATAATACATCATTTGTCTTTTTTCCCCCACAGATTACACACTCTACAGAAGCTTTCCTGCAGAGTTGTCGTCAGGAGTGATCCAACCTTTTTCCAGAATGTCACAGTTTATAAGTCAATAAAGTGTTTATGACTTTCCAAACTCTCCTTACTGATTGTCACTACTTTTAATTTATTTATTTGATGTAGTGGGCTGACATTCACCTGGCCTTGTAAGGGTCCTCACTATGTTTTTCCTCAATTTTAGCCAACATTTTACTTTGCTCAGTTTTTGGCCTCTCACTAGAAGAAAGACATTGAGGTGCTGGAGCATGTCCAGAGAAGGACAATGGAGCTGGGGAAGGGTCTGAAGCACGAGTCTGGTGAGGAGCAGCTGGAGGTATTTAGCCTGGAAAAAAGGAGGTTCAGGGGGGCCCTTATCACTCTCTACAACTACCTGAGAGTGTAGCCAGGTAGGGGTTGGTTTCTTCTCCCAAGTAAAAAGTGATAGGAAAAGAGGAAATGGTCTCAAGTTGCACCAGGGGAGGATGAGATTGGATATTAGGGACACATGCTTCACAGAAAGTGTTTTCAAGCATTGGAACAGGTTACCCCCAGGTAAGTTGTGGAGTCACCAGCCGTGGAGGCGTTTAAAAGAACAATAATTGGTCTTCTATGTAATAAATTGCTATATATTAAAGTGTAAATGTGGCACTTAGGGACATGGTTTAGTGGTGGACTTGGGAGTGCTCTGCTAACAATTGAACTTGATGATCTTACGTGTCTTTTCCATCTCAAATGACTATGACTCTGTGTTTGTGTCTGTGTGCGTGTTCTGCAGATGCTCCCACATAAGCCCATAGCCCTTTCCCATCATGGGTTCTTTCCCATCAATAGCCCTGCCAGAAGACATGGGACACCCCTCTTCGGTTTCTGCTGTGCCATCTGGGTTGTTTGTTCTTACTATTAATTTTGGCCTCTGTGCTGTGCTCCAGTTGTTAGTGCAGAGCCGTTACTGGAGCACATCTGAGCTGCCTTTGAACTTGCTGGCTCAGGTGAAGCTGGCAGCAGAAGGCAGTGTGGGAGGCTGCGAGCCCTCCTGGCTTGCTCAGCCTCCGTTAGGTAGCTGTGATGATCTCTCTGCTGATACACCTACCCTCCTGAAGTGCGGGAACTACACTTGCAAAAAAGAAATGACTTGTCGTAAAGCTCTCAACCTCCAGCTGCACCTCTGAGGGCAACTTGTTCGTGGCTTCCATATCTCAGCCACGAGGAGGGTTCCTCCACAGGTGTTGAACAGTCTTTCCAGAAAAAAACAAAAAAACAAACACGTTATCAGAGGCTTTTGGAGAGTTCTAGTGCATAATATCCACTAACTCCATGGATTCCCAGATTCTTTTAGGCTTCCATCTAGCAACACTTGTAATCAGTTGCTTAATATTAAGCTACCGCCAGTGGGATTTTTCCTATGCTCAAATGCAAATGCATGCTCCTGTGTTGGACTCAGTGACGTCACTCTGTTTAAGCAGTTGGCTGAAGAAATAAGCTATTTTATGAGATGCACTCTTTGCACTTTAATTTCTAAAAAGCTCCTTCCTGTAGCATGCAGAGCAGGTACAGGTTCTGTGGCTCCATGCTATGAAGGCTACTTACTGGTAGCTGGAAATGTTTGCTGCACTACCTTTATAAACTCAGGCCAGAAGAGCATTCAGATTAAGCAATAATTTAAGCAACATTAAGAGGAATGGAGAGAGCACATGGCCAGTTAGTCACCAGAGGTACATACGTATGCAGAAAGTAAATCCCCAACCTGGTATAGTAATGCACTTAGTTACTGGAAATGCAATACGAGCTTAGTTTCATGAGCAGGGATGAAAGAACTTGTTTAACCTTTGTACAGCATTTTCCACCCACACACGAAGGTGACATCAGATGCTTCATATAAGTAAAAAACAAGCCAGCATTTGGGAGACTCCTGAACAAGAGACAGAGATAACCCCTTAACTCTAAGTTAGCACATTAAACTTGCTACACGGTTATGGTGGGTCACATGAAACTTCTCACTACTTGTTTCTGGATCTTAATGACTCCAACGCAGAAGGAAAGCCTTTCAGCCCTTTGCTTAAAGCACTGGGCGTAAAGCACTTACTGGAAGGTATTTTATGTTTGCGCCTGCAATATAAGGTAAGGTTTTTGCATTTAAATTGGGGAATATTTTACTTTCCGATACGCTGCATATGGAATCCTTGGCACTGAAGAGGGATTTCCACAAGGTCAGTCAATAGCTGGCCTTTGAGTGAGAGCATGAAAGCCTTGGAATGGGAGTTTAAACAAGCATCACTGAGACAGCTCAGCAAGACACGGCCTGGGAGCATCTAGCTCTGTGCAACACCTGGGTGGGTTTCTGTCCACTCCAGTGTCACCTAAATAGTTTCTGTAGGATTTCTGAAGTTCAAGGTTTCTAATGTTTGCAGAGCAACTCCGTGCTAACATTTTGTGTCACTTGTGGAACAGATTGGGGCTTAGTTTCCTGTGTGTCCCAGCATGCAACAAGAAAGAATTTGGTTTTAATTGACATTTTGGACATATATGAACACTCTAATTTCCCTTTCCTCCCTCCTGTCCCACTCCCGCCCCCCCCCCCCCC
>VWZF01002472.1:528042-544512 GCA_013396755.1 Sclerurus mexicanus
CCCCCCCCCAAAGGTTTGATAATAAACTTTGAAGTCCTGGGAGAAGTAGCATGTGTTTGTGAAGGGAGAAGGTGGGGGTGGTGGAGGTGGTGGAAGGAGCTCAGTTTGTCAACACAAGAGCCAGGAAGCAAGTTATTTATAAGGCTTGTGGTGGAGAGGGGGCCAACCCACGTGTTTTTTAAAAAGATCTTAACTAATCTCATGGTACAGCTAAATCTGTTATTTGTAAATACGTTTCCCTTGCGGTCTTGGTGGACAGAGGGAGAGCTAAAAGAGGATCACAGTACAGGGCAAGTCTCTCTCAGCACCTCTACACCTGGGTGCTGCCCCATGCAGGTGCCCAGCTTCCTCTGGACTTCAGTGATGCTCCTGGAAAGGACTTTGCCATCCCTAGGAAAAGCAAGAATGGAGGTACACAGGAACTGGTGCTTTCCCAGAACTCAAAAATGCTTTATTTAAATGATGTCTCTGACCATGTTCAGCCTAAATTTTGAAGAGCTCTTAAACCACAGAATGTATCATCTTCAGCTGGGTTTCATGACTCTAGCAAAGAGGAAGTTGAGTGTGAGGGGCATATGATCATGAGACTATACTTGGCTGGACTAACATCAAAAGAAGTGAATTTTGGACACATAAAGATTTTTAAATTCACTGAAGAAGTACAGTCATATTTAGATTTATTTTCTTTTTGTGTAGAGCATGTAGTGAGTTATTCTTGTGGATTGAACAGCACTCTAAGTCCCATGATGTATGCATGACACGGACTTGACACTGCTCCTACATTCCTCCAGTTCAACAGCCATGTGAAGGGTGTATCATCCTCAGCTAAAAAAGGTCAAAACATTAGCTTTATCTCAGGAAAGATAGTCTGCAATTTAATGCTTGGCCATGCAAACTCAAAGCATACATGTGTGCATTTATATGTATATGGACATATATATATATATATACACACAAAACAGTATTGCATTATTAAATGCAGTTATATTTTAATTTCATTTTCTTACAGTAAAAAATCCAAACCACACAAGTTCATTTTCTTTTATTTACCTTGAAGAGCAGTAAAAGGCGTAAATATATGACATAATAGGTTAAATCTGGGGGGGATATGCAAGTATTTGTACTTCAGTTTTATACTTGGAAAAGTAGATACAAAAGAAAAAAGATTCTTAAAAATAATAAGAATAGATAAAAATCCATGCTGAGGTCTACCTTGTCAAAGAAAAGGCAGGAAAAGAGAAGTTGCAAGAGGTATTGCTGTAGAGACTTCTGTGAGTTACGTCCATTTACTGGTTAGAAAACTAAAATCACTTCAGGGCATGCCCTGCCCTTCGTCCTCTGGGTTCCATCCCACTGGGATCCTGCAGAGCTCTGGCAGCAGTCGGAGCTCCAGCTGGGGACATGCCATCACCCCAGTGCAGAAACTTCACAGGTAGCGTGGACTGAAATTTCTGGGTGAAATTCTGGCCCTATTGACGTTGGCAGGTGTTTTGCAACTGTCTGCAATGGAGAGAGAATTTAATCTTTTGTTCAGAAGAGAAGTTAGGAACCAAAGTTCCAGATACAAAACTGCAGTTTTATATTTTCCAGTATCAGGCAACCTGCTCTTGGCCCAGAAAATCACAGGCTAAAACAGGAAAGGAACTAAAAGAACAAAAACCACTGTCAATTTCACTGATTTTCTGGTGTTTCAGAGGTAGGACATTAGGATCAATGTTAATTTATATGCACCTTGCTGGCAAGATTTACCAGAACTTTCCCACACCTGAGATTGAGAGAATGTATTTGAAAACTTTTACTCTCATTAAAACAAAATATATCCAAGAGCAAATTTGAAAAGCTACGTTTTGAAAACAAGAAGTTTTAAAAGAAACAAATGTTTGGAAAAGATCTTTAAGAAGACAAACACTTTGGTACCCTAAAATGTGGGACCCTCTGTGCTCTTCCAGTACCACATACAGTGATGGAAATTGCTGCATCCCCAGCATGGTCATGAAGTGTGTTAGTTCACAGCCAGCAGAGCATGACACTGGTAGGACACTAAAAGGAGCATTTACTTACAGTTTCTACCCAGTCTGTGAAATCTTACAAATAGGGAAAGATTAAATGGTGTTCCTATTAAATATATATATATATATGAAAATAGATATTCTAGCAAACAATTCTGTTCCACTTCTCAGGCCAAATAGAACAGAAACATATTTAGGGATGCATAGAGAAATTATGTTTCCATTTTAATAATAATAATGGACTGTAAAACCTTCCATTTCAGCCTTTAGCTTTATTTTTAGTCTAATATTTATATTCCTGGATAGAGAAAATGTATCAGCAAAAGCTGTCCTGGCCCTACAAAATACAAAAATTGTCTCCAGTAATTTGCAAAGATGTCTGAGCCCATCATTTCTCGCTAGACATTTTGCTGAGTGTAACATAGTGCTGCTCTTCTCAGAGGATCATAAATATTGTTTTCTCTGGTAAGTGTGTGAGGCTTCTTGACTTTAATACTCTCCCACATTTATATCAGGATAATCTCTACGCTATGTGCCTGTGTTACTTAAAATAAGTGAAAGCAAGCAACATCTGAGTCTCCCAACTATGATTTCTGGCTGATATTTTTCTCAGGAATAAATTGAGGCAGTCAAATCCCAGTACCCCCACTGCAGTTTAGTTGTGATAATACAATTTTGTGCTTTCAGTGTTGGATTGCAATTCTTTGGGATTTTAACTATATTTTGAACCATGATCAACAACTGATAAATTGATCTCATCTGCAGATACTATCAGTCTAACACGTTATAATAACTATGGCTAATTATTTAAATTGAGTGTGAACAATTCTAATAAGACTTTTTTTCTGTAAATTTATTTTTAAATGATACATAATTATCCTAAATTGGGAAAAGTGTTTAAACTGGCAAGCAAACTAATTGAGACAAATATCTCAAAACCATGATCTCTTGTCTAGGAGTGGAAATGCTGTAGTAAGACTGGCAGTGGATGAAACTACAAGATTTTTAGAATTTATTTATACAGAAAATCTATAATATCTGTAACAGCACATTAGTCAATCCATTTCAAGCAAGTATGTTCTTTCTAGTCTGAGTATGGATCCAACCCAGAACTCTGTGCTTCCCATGTTTCAAAAATATTTGGTTCCAAAATTCTGTTCCTCTATGCGTTTTATGGACTCTGAGTAGCACTGTTTCAAAAATTCCATCCAGAGCTGTCCCAGTGATCCATACGTGAAGCTGCGTGCTGGCATTGATCAGGCTGTGTTGCAAGTGTTGTGAAACCACAGTATTTGTTTTGAAAAGGCACAGATCCTGAAGCTCAAAAGTCTCAGGCACTCTTTTGGATTAACAAATTATTTCTAGCACGAAAGCACTAATATTTTTTTTTCTATACAAAACACGGACTTGACTTACTGATGGAAAATTCTAATTAGAGCCAATTCTTTATTTTCTCCTTAAGATATTCTCAGGGCAGAGGTGGTATTTAATCATGAAGGAAATAGTTTTTCATTCTCAACCTACCAAGCTGTGGTGCTGCCCAGCTGCCCCTCAGAAATCTCTCACGTCTCCCATGTACCAGGCAACAGCAAATGAGCCCATGAGGTAGCTCTTCCTGCTCAGATGACCAGCTGGGTAACAGTTAATCCCGACATTTTAAACGGGGCTGACAATTCAACAATGGTTGCTACAGCTGTGAGAGAGTTCATTATGCCAAGGGACTGCATCTAGAATGAACAATGGAAGTGACTCTGGGGAGGATTTGAATAAAAAGGAGCTAAGCTGTTTGGAGGGACAACGTGGAAGATCAAACGGAGCCAGGAGCGTGAAGGCTGCCTTTGTGCAAATATGAATATATGAAAAGAGATTGTGGATGGAACTGAATTTCACCAGGGAGGTGAACTCCCCATGCACAGCCACGAAATGGGCTAAGCTTCCCTATTAGACTTGGATTTTGCCAAAGTGAGAACAGCGCGAGGGAGTTCCAGGCAGAGCTGTGGTACAGGGAGGCAGCTCAGGAGACCAAATAAACCAGTCAAATGAGTGAAGAGAGTATTGGACACCTAGAAAGAGCACGTCATAATTTTTTTTTCTCCATATAATGGATCCTAGAAGACAAACTCTCTGTTCAAGATAATCTGACAAAGTAGATTTGAACCATGCTGTATTGGCATCCTCAGAAAGTCCTTGCCTAGATGCTGATTGATTATAAATATTAAAGAAAGGCGGGCAGGTGTGACAGTCTGCAGGACACAGAGTAAAAAGCATGTTTGAAAACTATATAAAAATGTGTGTTAGGCCATTGGGTGAGCTGCGCAGCAGCCTGGTGTTGCATGACCCAGCCTAACAAGAGATGTATGCAAACAAAGCTTGCACGTAGAGTCCTTAGAAGGCAAAGAGCACATTAAACCACATCAAGGCCTCTGTGAGCTACTTCTAAAATGTTAACAAGCAGCTTGCTTAAAGAGCAGTGGCAATGATAAGAGAGACAGAGATAGAGAATGTAATTGGCTAAAAATAATTTTACTGCCAGAATGCTCTTTTGAACTGCTTACTGTAGCTTCGCAGCAAGTTATTTGCAATTTCAGGCTGTGTTTAGCAAAGTTTCATTTGAAACAAACAAATAAAAAAGAGCAGTTATAATCCTGTTTATCTTCTAAAATACTACTAGCTGACAAGAGGAAAATATGACTTGGCCAGTAGCATTACCAGCTTTTGTTCTTTTGGGAAAACTTAGAATGGATGAAGAAAGGGAGTGTGCAAAAGGTGTCTGATGTGTTATGGAAGGGAGTGGGAGGTGAGTGGGCTGTGGTAGCTGTTGTTTTTAAATTGCATTAATAAATTTTTTCCAACATAGACTCGTGTCGGTGATCTCCTTCCTGAGCTAAAAGGAAGAAGGAGAGCCAGTCCCACCTGCAACCCATCAGCTCTCCCACCTCAGTTGTTGGGATAAGTGACATACAGGGTTGTAGTCCCAGGTGAGACTCTGAAGATGAAGCTGTTGGAGGCATCACAGTGGCCTGGCTTCAAAACAGGCAGTGAGATGCAGCATCTCACTGTGCCAGAGTTATGCTTGCAACAGGTACCTCATAAAGTGCACGGACCTTCCCAAGCTGAAATGGACCCCCAGGTGTTGGCAGGGACGTGCTCCTGGTGTGTGGCCCTTCAGTGCATCACTAGCCCTGGAACTGTTGCTCTCCCAAAGCAGGAAGATGGAATCATAGAATCGTTTGGGTTAGAAAGGACCTTGAAGATCATCAAGTTCCAACCTCCCCGCTATGAGCAGGGATCAGATGGCCATGGTGCCCTGTGGCACTTGAGAAGTAATCTCAGGAGTAATTTTCTCAGAAACAATCTGAGAAATAGTTTTGGATCAGCCAGGACTATGCTTTAATTAGACACAGTAGTATTGTTTGAAAAACCTGGCAATGCATTGGCCTTGGCTGATATTAGGGAAGCTGGAGAATTATGAGACAGGCACTCACATATAGCTTTTCTTCATTGTTCTCCATGAAATCCAGCGCCTTCAGAGAATAGCAGTGCTGTTTGTTTATTATTGTTATTAGCTTTTATTAGATTCAAGGAAACATATCTCAGAGTCCCTCTGTTTTTCAGTTCCTCATTTGACAGCATTATTCTTACTGAGGAAAATCTCTCTATATTGTGGAAATTATTATAAAGTAAATTAATATAGGTAAATTATTAAAATTTCTTGTATACTATTTTAATAAATAATGACCAATTGTTGAAAACATATTAAATGCAGATAATTATGCAGCTGACTGAGGGGATAACAAGTAATTTTAACAGCCTTGAAATGTTTACATTTGTAGTATCTACAGGAATATTGAGGAATTTTTTTACACAAACTAAGTAATACTTGATTCAGACAAAGTTTTGAGGTGAAGATCTGTATCAGTTCTAGCAAATGACTTACACTGCATCTACCTACCATGGAAGCTAAAATGCTCTCTTTTGTAAAAAAGTCTGTAGAGCTGAATGATACTTGTCTGCTGTACAACTAAATCATCGATGTCAACATTTCAATTATCATGAGCCTTCAGCCTGAACACCTCACTGAGATGGATGGAAGCAGCTTGCAACCAACAGAGCTCTCGCTTCAGCTGTCTGAAGAGTTGGGCATAACTCCCTGTGCTGGAGTCCTGTTCAGCTGTTGTCTGGAAGGTTGTTTCAATCACCAAGTAGGTTGTAAATATGGTTTAGTTCCCAGTACAGTCCCATTTTTCCAACTGCAAACCAAGTTCAGGTGCTGGGAGCCGTGATGACCACTTGTATTCACTGCATTTCTTCAGATGAGATCCATGTCCCCCTTTTGTCAACTTCTTCCCCACTCTCACAAGGAACTTTCTCCTCTATGCCTGTCCTGTACCCTCTATTCCCAAATCTTTGCTTCCATGTCTTGTTGCACATCTGCCACACCAGAGTCCTGTGAGAAGGTAAGTTGCTGGCTCTGATGCAGGACCTGGTTCATCTGCTGAGCGGAGCAAGGGTGTGACAGACAGGTAGCCAGGAATTTTTGTCTCCTCAAAGGTGCTTACCTGGGTCCTGCAAGACAGCCCGTGGCTCACATTGTGGCCCTAAGCTGCCACCTCTCCCCTGTTCCATGCTATGGTGTGATATATTTCCATGATCGTGTCCCCTCATTGAGCAGAGGCACTGGTGATACGGATGATATCGAAGGTGGGGGAAGACCAGCCAACTGAGAAAGGGGAAGGTGGCACATTCAGAGCAGAGTTGGCAGTTTTGTAAAGCTGACACCAGCAATGTAAATGTCTGGCCGTATTACCCAATACATCTCAAAGGTTTCATCAGGAGAAGGCAAGAAACGGAAAATTTAGAGCAGTTCTGCCCTGCGTGGTGAGATAGTTCTTTCTGGAAAGCAGATTTTTGTAGGGTACCTCACATCTGTGCATCACATGTGAAGGTAATCCTTGGCTCACATGCAGTCCTAGTGTTCTTCCCTGTTACAAAGGGGTCACTCACACGAGAGTCAGAGTGTGGATGGATGCACTGAAATCTGCCTGAGCCTGCAGGCAGACCAATGCAGGGGGCTCAGTGGGGCTGCAAACCCTCTTTATCCAGCATGCCTGACTCTTTTCCTCTTCTTTCTCTGCAGCTTCTTATCTTTCCCCTTCTGCAGGTCTGGGATGAGAACAGACCACCTGGAATTTGTGTGCATTTTAACAGTGCTGGACTGGGCCATTGGGGAGATTTTGCCACGCTATCATTGCAGCCAGCTCTCTGTTATGGACGATGAGTAATCCAGACCACCTCTACCGAAGATATGCCCAGCATGCACTCCCTGGGTTCTGCATTTAATATGCAAGAAGTAGCCTCCTCCTCAACTTTTTTAGCTGACTGTGGATGAACAGTGTGTCTCCACACTGTGCTTCCAGCACTTGCATGACCCCAGCCCCTGATTCCACAGAAGGGACAATTGATTGTAGCTCAGAATTTCACTACAAGCATTGCATTGGGGGGCCTGCCAATGTGGAGCATCAAATTAAAAGTGACAATAATTTTTTTCCCCCCTCACTTTACCTTACAAGCATTTTTCTCATTTTTCAATCTGGCAAAACTAATGCAGAGATAGTTCAGGTGACTTATATAATGTCACTCATCCAGGGAGTATCAGTCAAAATATAGACTAAGTTGTCTGAATCCTTTTATAACCAGCTTTTGTCTCCTATTTTAGCCTGTCTTAGCATCATCTCACATCCCAAGGACTTTTAAGTGTATACTGTCTTCAGCAATGCATGACAGTGACTGCGTGACACTTGCCAGAGTCCTGGAAACTTAATGCAGAAATCTAGCCGTGATTCTGATGTGCTTTTATGCGCTCATCAAATCAAACCTCACCTTAGTATACAGTCACATTACAATGTCAGCTCTATCCCCGTTGTAACTCTGTTGGTTTTAGTGGAGCAGCACCACAAAGTAGGTTTGGCTATGAAATGTTAAAGTAAGTTTCAGAAACAGGCTTTTCAGCCCATGTGCAACTATTTTTCACAGTGGCAAGAGTACAGTATTCAGCCAGCGAATGAAAGAGGAACACCAACAGTTTGAGTGTAACAATGTAGAAAGTAGGGGTTTTTTTCATTTGTTCTCTTGATGTGTTGAAGGAAAATGAACTGGCTGTGTTTAAAAATATGGCCAAGCACATTTGATGAGTAATTAAGTAACATATAAAATGACTCAAGAAAAAAACCAGGACATTTTCAGCATTGCTGGAAACCATTCTTTTAGAACAGAATTCACACAAAATCCAGGTGGCAGGACTTTTTTGGCTTTGCTTCTTTTTTCAAAAATTTGAATCCGACTCAGCTTTATCAGAACATGGCAGAAAAAAATCCTGTCCACAGCAGTTTTCCCTGTGGTGGATGTCACAATGGCAGAAATTTCACAAGGACAACTGGCATCATCCTGTCCACAGCACTTTTCCCAGTGGGGAAGGTCACAATGGCAGAAATTTCACAAGGACAACTGGCACCAGCAGATTTCCACCTTTCAATTGGTTTGAGGCCAAAATAGTAATTGATTTTTCACTTTATGCTGGAGATTGTAAACAGAGTAACTTTTTTTTTTCCTCAACTTTTTTTCACTAGTGTAATGTTAATTAGCTACAACAAAACTACTTCTGGTCAATTTTTAATTTCTTCACCTGATCATTAAATGTAGTCATATTTTGCATATTCAGTCATACTTGAACTCAGATAAGCTATCCTTAGTGAAATATTAAATAAATGCCAAAGATGAATGGAAGATTTTTTGTGTACTATTATGAGTAGTAAAATCAAAGCAAATTGGTAAATGCGTATTCAATTCCTCTATTTAAATAGCTATAGAAAATAAGGTAAACAAAAGTATATTTGACAGTGAATATGTCCAGTGGGAACATTTCCGTGTGTTTTCCTTTATAGTGGCTAAACATTAAGTCAAGCCTTTAACTTGAATTTTATGTATTAAAGCAATCACAATCAAGGCACAAGGTATTTCCTGGGAATTAATGACTGACTGGGAGAGTTGATGGGCCGACGTGAAGCTGAGGACCATTAACCTCAGCAAGTCATTAATTTCCCTGAAAATTCCCTGTGCTGAGGTTGTTAGTGCATTTATAATCTTCTTATCTATTAGTGTAAGTATAAATGTTTTCCATCCTGTCCAAGCAATTTCTAAAAGGAATCCATAGGATGGAGCTACCAACAGCAATGGCCAGATGTCCCTTCCAACCTCAACCACCCTGTGACTCTGGCAAAACCAAGAGTCTTGGCTACAGAAAAGTTTATTTCTCTGGACTTCTTAGGAAGTCTTTATGAATAAATGCCCAATTTCCAACATTTTCTATAGGTCCTGCATGGCAACAGACTCATGAAATTGGATCCTAATCTATCACATTGAGCATAAACCCAAACGGGGTTGTTGTGATCCTTTATTTTGGTGATATTATGTTCCTATATATATATCTATATCTATATATATATCTTATCAGGTCATCTTTGTGCATCATTAGTTGTTATTAATAAAGTTCATTGCAGTAAGATCTCAGAGCCCATGGGGAATGGCATCCTTTTGTGTCAAGGGAACAGAACAGACCTCTAGACAGTCCTATGGCATTCACAACCTTACTTTTCCTACACTGTTTGAAACAATAAACAGATGATCCGTAGCAACTCTAAGGAGCAGAAATGGTGATGACATTCTTTGTCTGGCTTTCAGCTTTTGCCCTTGATGGTATTGATTTAACCTCTAAGAAAATTAATCTCAGGAGAGGAACAGAGCCTGAAGATTTTACTTTTAAGACTTGCAATTTTGAAGAGCAATTGCAAGTTCTTGCTCCTCTTGGTGTTTGGGGGGTTTGGGGTTTGTTTCAGGGTGTTTTTTTTTAGTTGTGTTTTGTTCAAGGGGGTTTTGTAGGTGCTTTTTTGTTTTGTTCTTTATTTTCTTATTTTATGAAGTGATTACTATCTAGTGCCTTCTATCTTGGCCAACCTGTTTTCAGGAGTCTCCCATTCATCTTATAATTGACAATAAATGGTTCCATCTCATACTGCAGTTTGTTTAGAAATCAATCATTGCTAACAACAAATGAAAACTCAGCATGTGGACGTGTTCAAAAAGGATGTTGAACCACATGTAAGGAATTTTTTTCATCCTGATATTTTTGTGCACCTGTGAAGTAATTGGGACATGTGAGTCCATGATTAAATGTAGGTGGTAATTTCCACCCTGTATTAGACCTAGTGATGAAATTACTTACTTCACACTGTTATTCTTCCTTATATTAACATACTTGAGATACAACCCTTCAGCACAGACAAGTAAAGAAGAAAAAGTCCATGATTAGGAAAGGGCCACTCTTAAATCTGAAGCCCAACTTACTTTTATATAGTATTATTAAATAATTTTTCAGAGCTCTGCTGATTTTCATCATGGATGCAGCTCTCACAAGCGAGCAAGGAAATCGAATGCCACTCTGGCTTGACCTGACCAGAAGCAAAATAGGAGATACCATCTCTTTCTTTGCCCTCTCCTGACTGTGACTAGGACAAAGGAAGTCTAAAGAGGATCCTAAACCAAAAGCACCTCATTCAGCAGACTCTGGGGAAACTGCGATCCAAGTCACAAACTGAGCTTTATGGCTGGTGGTTCCCTCCCGAGCAGGCTACATTAAAACCTAAAACCCAGCAAATGAGGCTTGAATTGACAGAGGGGAAAAGACAATCCAGATATATACTGTGTTGCCTCAAATAGTGGCAAATTATCCAGTATGAAACTATAGAAAGCTGTATCAGTGCCTTTTCTTTTTGCCAAAACACCATATATTTGACAAAGCTGTTTCCACTAACCAAAACAATTGCCAGTGAGGAGGCTGTATTTTATCATCTGAAGTGCCACTCCAGCTGTAGGAGTTGCATTAGACTGTCTTGGCTCAATGTTTGATATTTATTCTTATCATTTAGGAGCACCAGACACTCATATCTTGTAAGGGTCTGTTGAGTAAGTGTTTGATACTCACACAACAAGTGATACCACTGCACTGGAGTTAACTCAGTTTCACAACCTGTGAGTTCAGAGCACTATCACAAAAAGATCTGGGAGTTTATTTGTATCAAACTAACCCATAATTAAGTTTGGCACTTGCTTGTATGAAATTTGTGATTTCTCTCGTGCTTGCTCTCCAAGATGTTCTACAATTCTTCCTTAGGCAGTTAATCATTTGATTATCCTATTCACTGCTGTTATAAAACACTCACTTTCTAAGTATATGTATTCCATTGCTAGTTGGAGACAGAGTCCTTAGAAATAAATTTTAGGAAAATATTCTAAAGAGATCCAAACTACTGGAAGATGAGTAGCCCACATGCTGCAGTGTTATGAGCTGTAGTGACTGCAGAGAACAGAAAGAGGGGCCCTGTAACTTTTCCTCCTGAGGAGCTGTGGAGTGGGTAAAGAAGTGTAACCAGGCAGAAAGATGTTCACAGAGAATTGCAGTGACTCATTAGCGTGGCAGCTATTCGGTTAACCAATTAAGACATGATATTGATTTACACAGCAGATTTTAGAGAGGCATGTCAGTTTTATTATCACTGCTTTTAATAACCAGTGGTGTCTCTATCTAGGTCTGGTCCAGGCAAATGGTTGCATTAGAAAACAGATTAATAAATGACTCCAACTGTTGATGTGGACAAAAATAGATATATTTCCAAGGGAGCTTTGTGGTCATGGACATCTAATTTGTAGACCTATATTAGCTACAATATGTTTAAAGTAGTTTAAAAGTAGATTAAAAAAAAATGTAATGAATTCCCAGTCTGTTGGAACTTAGCTCTTCCACTTCAGATGAAAAATGTAGGTTTTTGAAAACCTGTATGGCAATCTACATGTAAACTGTGTCGGGTTTTTGGTGTTCTCTTGAAGAGGGTTTCAGCAAACCCATGTACTTTTCTGTGGAAAGAAAAAAAAAAAGGTGACTTGAAATCTGCTGAAATCCACTGGGAAAAGAGCATGGTAAGGGCTGGGGCAGACCTATGGTGAAGAAATAAGAAATAAGCTTGATTCTACTACATGTGGTTAGTTTACAAGCAGCACTGATCATGAACCTGTTACACAGACTGCAAAGGGAATATTTTAAAGCACGGTAGATGAAGTAGAAGTGTTTTACTAAGTGATTGTGTTTCCATGGAACTGACACTCTAGCCTTACTTTGCTCAAGCTGGATGGTTGCTAGCATGATCATATTCATTGAGAAGAGACCAGAAATAGTTGGTAACGATATGAAGGAAAATCTCTTTTTCTTCACTTGGTAATTGAGGAGTTAGTATCTTTGAAACAATGACTTTGGAAAGATTGCAACACCATCAAATTGAAATGGCTTAATTCACTAAAGTCTAGTGCCTTAAAATTTTTACCAGTTTTTTTTTTTTTATCAGTTTATGACTGAACTTAACTCTCTGATACTCTTTTCCAAAGAAGGAGAAAAAGGCTTTTGGTGGTCCTATTAATAGAAGGATGATAATTTAACCTGGGAGGAAAGATGTAACATGAGGATATTGGTTGTTGTTATAGGCAACTGTTACTCATTCCTCGCAATTTCAGATAAAGCAGATTCTTCGAGGGAGAACTTGTAGGGGAGCTGATCAGCGGCTGCCTCCTGGGTTTTCTAGCCTGGCTGGAGCCACAGCCTTTGTAGTGTCATTTGCTTAGATGTAACATGCAGGATTATAACCTTTTCTTACCCTTCCAGAGGTCTGGCCACACTTCTCCCACTACCACCATGAACAGTGCCTTCCCACTGCGAGATCATTTCCTTTGCTCTTCCGAATCCCATGTCAAGGGATCTTAATCTCTTAATGTCTTCTCCAATTCTGCAGTTCTCTGGAGTCAATTTCAGTGCTAACTGACCAAGGAATGCCTCTAAGCAGATGTTAACATTAAATTAACAGTTTTAGCTGGAACAGCATTGTTACTCTTGGCTGCCATAGCTCTGCCCATTTTTCTTTAGTCTCTGATGTCCATTTGGGAACGTTGAAGAGCTCTGACAGAAGTTGAAGATATTAAACTACCCTCATTGCACTGTATTGATGTTCACTTTACACAAAAAATTGAGGCAAGAAGACTTCCTGAAATTAGGATAACTTTCCAGCTGCTTGCACTATGTCTTGCAATGCATAGTTCATAAGGGCTGCTTAACACAGATTTCTCATTAGCACAATATTCTTGCATGCTAAATGTTTCATAGGACATTTTTTCTAGCTACTGTGGGCAATAAATAAAATTATTTTCCTGTAAGACAATAGTTTCCTGATAAATACGCTTATGAAACTGTTTTAACTCCTTACTACTACTCAGAAACCTCATGTGCTATCCTAAGTCTGTCTTTGACCATGTGTGTTCCTCTGTGAACATCGAAGAGCCCACACTGTTATTCTTCCTCAACCAGCTGTTGGCTTTATTATGCCAAATTCTGGTTTCCGTAGGATAGACTGAAGTAATTCTTTTGGTTATAAATGGATCAAAATTTGCTTAATCACCTCGATTGACTCTGAAGGGATTTTGCATGAAGAGAAGAAACCCTACTTTTCCCAGAAGTAGTTTCTGCAAACTACCTTGACACACAGTGATAGATCTCTGTGCCCACCATTCATATTTCCCTAGGCAATAAATGGGAATATGGTTCAGGTTGGACAGTGGAGAAAGCCACATTTAAGGTGATGACCTGCATATTTTCAGACCTGTAAGCATACTTAGGTAGCAACTAAAGAGAGGAGCTGGAGTAGAAAAATGCAGGAATAGAAGAACTTTTACCTGATCTGGTCTCAGATGGACAAGGTAGGACATGGTATGGCAAATCAGATCTGCAGACACACGGTGGTGTTTAATTAGTTCTAGTGGAAGGAAAAGTGAGAGATGATTTACCACGACATAAAGTAAATGGATGGTGCATTGAGGTATATCAGTAGGAGTACTGAGTCACAGCTCATCATCTGGAAAACTGGAAATTTTCAGTACAACTCAGTTGTTGCTGCATATATATTCTGGGAGCAAGGGGACAGTGACAAGTTACACTTTTTGGAGCAAAAGACAAGTGGGTTTTACTTTCTGGATGTTTCCGACCTATAAGTTTTCCTGTCAGGTTTGGGAGAACAGTATTTTACTAGGCTTTCAGTTTGTTTCTGAATCATTGTTACAATGGAATTTATTATTCCAAACCTGAATTGCTGAAGAAAAAAAGGCAGAACTGCTTGGGAGGTGGGTGGGAAAGAGGAGAGGAGGGGAAAGAAAGAGTCTGTGCATGACTGATCTAATCTTCTGCATCTCACACACTCAAGGCCAACATGACAGTGTATAATTAATAGTCATTGTGAATGACCAAATGCTGGTTTTCTTGGTTTGAAAATCAGAATTAAGAGAGCATTTCTACTGTGATGGGCTAGGTTTCATAGCAGCGTTGCATAAGACCTGAAAGGAGCAATGACTTTTTGTAAAGGGAACGGACTGTGCAGTGGACATGCTTCAGTGAAAAGGACAAGAATGTTCTGCTAGAATTTAATACATTTTTAACAGTTATAGGAAAGACACCTGTAGACAAACAATACATTTGTGGAAGGTTTAGTGAAAAATGAATTCTTCTAGTCTAGACTGCAGGCAGGTCAGTGGTTTCTCTTGCTGATGTACCGTATGAAGAGACACAGTCAGACAAGCCAGTCCTTGAAGTCATTGGCAGACCTTACTGTAGGTAACTATGGAATTTCAGTGTGATATTTACTGGTTGGTAATTCTCGAGAACCACCAGTTACATTCAATCAAAATTTAGTTGAGGGGTAAAACTAGAAAGCCTAACATTTTTTAATATATCTCATGTACTGTAAGCTCGAAGAGAAAGAGGATAAACATTCAGTCTAGAGTTAAAATATTCTTTATAACTTATCAGCTGTCAAAGCTTGTTCTGTATGTTTAAAAAGTGCCTTTATAAGCAGAGTTATGGCACACAAATTTTCAATGTTCACTTTGTCTCCAGAATTATTGCACCAGTGTGTCACTAGGTTGTTAGCTTTTGAAGTGAATGACCAGAACCATTTTCTTGGTTGGAGTCGAGTCAAAAAGCTTTTTCTAAATGCCTTTATCAATTTTTATCCTCATCTCTATGGGTTCATTTATACTTTTTTTTGTGTGTGTGTGTAAGCTTTGTTTGTTTGATTTTGATATTTTTGCATTACGAATAGCCGCAGATGTGCTTATATGTAATTGCTGTTTATCAATTTTGTGAAACTCAACTGTTCAAACTTCTTTCAGATAAGTACCTGTCTTCATTGCTGTTAAAAACTATGTGTTATACTTGATACTTTTACAGATTTCTGACTTATTACTCATTAAATATTCAGTTAGTCTGGTGTCTCACTTATGAGATGTAAGAAGAGGAACTGAAAATAGCCTTAATTCTGCGGAAGACTAAACAAAGACAAGTCATTTTATTTTTGTAGCTTACATTTTAATATGACTAGACTACAGCGTGATATCATAGTTTGTAACATGGCTGTATGGATTTCTGGCTTACCTTGAAACGGTTGGGTCCCAAAATGCAGAGTTAGAATAAAACATTTGGGGAAGGTAAACATTGTCTTTAATGAAGTGGGATCTATTGCTGTACAAAGAATGGATATAATATATTTTTACTATACAAATTTAAAAATTGTATCAGTTGGTGTGACGCTGCATCAATGTACTCAACTCCTCACAAACCTCTTTTAACCCAGTTAGACTATTGGATTGTGCTAGTGCATACTTTTAATGTCAATATCACCCATTCGAACAAAAAGATACAAACTCGGTAATTTAAACATATGTTTTCAAGATGTAAATACATCAGGCAGAAGAGTGAGAATGAGAGAAGTGTTCATAAGGATTGGGCTGTTCTTCCATCAGCGTGAGAGCTAGGACAGCGTGTACACCTCAAGTTTAGCTGCAGTTTTAGTTAAAATATAGACATTTTCCTACACTTTTATGTATTTATCTGATGCTTTTCTCAAAATTGTTTAAGCATCTCAAAACAAATTTTTAAGAGCCGATCGCCTTCAGCCAGGACATCTCTCACCGCCAGCTGTCAGAGACCCATCAACAACTGGGCTTCCAGCACGTTCCTGAGCATGTAAATTATTTGTAGCGGCCAAGACTCCTCGTTCGCTTGGGCGTCAGAGCAGGGGAGGCACTCGGAGCTCCTCAAGCGCCTGCCAGCCGCCTCCCCGCCGGAGGGGCGGCGAGAGCATCCCTGCGCGCACAGGTGGGACGCGGCAGCGGTGCAGCAGCGCGGCCCGCGGGGGGCTCTGCGGCCACCCCTCCTCCTTCCCCCGGCGATCCCACACCCGCGGGCGGTCCTGCGGGAGCCGCAGAGCCCCCGGAGGCCGCTGCGGTGAGCGGGGCCGGGGCGGGGGCGGTGCGGGGA
>VWZF01002472.1:544556-582523 GCA_013396755.1 Sclerurus mexicanus
CGCCTCATCCTGCGGCACCGGCCGGGCGAGCGCAGGTGGGTGAGGTGGGTGGGATGGATGGATGCATGGATGCATGGGATGGATGGATGGGTGGGCATCCGTGCCCCCGCCGCGGGTTCCGCAGTGACCCCCCGCCTGCCGGCACCGTGGGGTTGGGGGCTGTGTGTGTGGGGTCTTCGTGGGGCGGTGGGCGTGAGTGTGGGGGCTTCGTGGTGCGGCTGGAGGGGCGGGAGGCGGCGGTGGGAGCCCGTGGGCAGCGGGAGCGGGGCGGTGCCCGGCGCACCTGAGCGGGGCTGCGATGGTTGCGGGGTCTCGGGGGGTCTCCCGTGGGAGCCTTCCCGTCCTCGGGATGGCCGGCGGTGTGGCGTGGTAAGGCGAGAAGGGTTTACCTGGGATGCGTGCGCTTCGGGACGCGGGCAGCCCCGCCGGCGCTTGGGAATTTTTATTTATTTACAGTATTTTATTTTATTTTTTTTTTGTTAAGACCAACTTGTTCTTGGGAAATCGCGTTTGATTTCGGTTTCTGTTCCAGTCTGAGATTTGCGGTCGAGGCTGCGATTGCCGTGGGGGAGCGCAGCGGTGCGGGTGCCCGCGGCCGCCCGTGCGCCCGACGTGGCGCGGGGACACGAGTTTGTCTCTGTCCGCTGGTGACCTGGGAGCCTTTTCCCAAAGGGACACGGAGTGGGAGCCCTCGGGCACCTGCTTCCAGGGGCGCTATGAGCAATTCTGGAAGAAAGGAGAAGGCATGTGCGTGCAAAAAGCCAGTTTTTCCCCCCAGAGCATGTACTCCGAAACTTCGCTATTCGGCGAAACCCGGTTCGGAACACCAGGAAGCTTTGGTTTTTCCAGGAAGGCTTGAATTTTCTGTTTTCTCGTATTTTCAGGAAAGGATTAACGCGAGGGCTCTGGGTACTGTGTGCTTAGGTCTTATTTTGATGTAAATGGTTAATTTGTCAGACTCTGTGGCATAATGCTGAAAGTGCAGTGAGCCTGGAATAAATTGAGTGGTTTTCATTGTATAAAAAAGTTCATTGCTTCTAGTTCTATGAGATATCTTTCAAATACTAGCGATTTTTTAAATTGTGCACATCTCCTTTTAATCTATATAAGATAACTAAGCTGAGCATGGAAATTGTTTCTGTAAAACTATGCTCATTTTTCCGCTAGAAGATGAAATCAGGTTGTTTGTATTTACCAAGTAATTAAGTGCAGATGTTTTCACATTGCCACTTCAGAAGTCACCTTGCTTTGTCAAGGTTGTGATCTGTCCACTAAGCAACAAGGATAACATAAAAATCTCTAAAGCCTGTATCTATCTTTGAGAGTTTCAAATGCCCTCTTGGTTTAAATTGAGTCAGGATTGTTTGGTTGGTTGGTTGTTTTTTTTTTCTTTCTTTGTCAAACAGATTAAAGAGAAAAATATAAATAACTAGATTAGAGTAACTTAACACCCATCCTACAAAGGGGGATGCTTTAGCATGTTTGTATAGAAAAACAAGTGAGCTGAAACATTGTGCTAGTAGGATTTGCAGCATAAAATATGGCTAATTTCTCTTATATGACTACAGGTGGCAGTGTAGAAGCCAAGAACAAAAACTGGCAGAAATTGTATTCTGTGTGTGAGAATATGAAGAGTGTACTCATGACTAAGCACAGGAACCTGGAAAACCACAGGTATGTGAAGTGATTCATACAACTGCCTATGGTGCTCCCAGTATTTACTGTGTTCTGATATTCCTGGTTCAATAGGTATTTTTGGACCAATTATCACTTAATGTATTCACAGTAAGAGCCTAATCAAAATGTCATGGAAAAATCTATATTTGATTACTAAAAGGAGAAGAACTACTTTGAAGGCAGTATGCAAGGAGAGGTGGGATTTTCCTACTTTTTAATGTTTTATTGTAGCTATAAGGAATTGGAGCACTAAATTGTATGGACTTTTGGGGCTTTTTTTCCTCTTTTAAATAATAGATTTCATATTGATAAACTTAAAAGCAGTCACAGGCCTGAATATCCTTGAAAAGCAGAAACTTTAGATGCAATAGAAAGGTTTGCATGTCTGGATGTTTTAGATGTCTTACCAGTACTGTTTCTTAATGAACGCTAGGAATTGAAAGCATGAGGAGAGTTACAAAATTAATTAGATCTTTCAAATAACTGTCTCATGGTGGTTTGTATGTCTTTTTAAATCTTGTAAAATTTAAAAAAAACCCCAAAAACCAAAAAAATCCACTTTTCAATTAAGAAATAAAAATAAGCAGTACACAATAAGAGCTTCTGATTAATTCTCATATTTCAAAGCAAAGAGAAATACTAGATTACCTTAATGATTATTTGCCCATTAATTAGCAACATTAGAGTAAGGCAAAGCTTCTCTTGTATGTTTACATTGGTGTGCACTGCCTGTAGAAATCAGTCCATGGGTCTGGATTCCAGGATTTCTGGGAAGCCATAGAGGGTGAGAAAACTCAGAGCTGGAGCTTGAGGATTTTTTAGAACTGATGAGTGGGAAGTTACCCTGGTAAGAAACGTCAAAGTGGAATTAACGCTGTGATCATGAATATATTTATACTCTTGCTTTTAGCTGTTCCTATTCTAGTCTAAGAGGGCTTTTTGTCTAAACCTTTAAATTACTCCTGAGAGATGTGGTTATACTGCAAATGCCCACAGATGACCAAGTCGCCCTGTGTCAGCTACCCTGCAGTAACTGGCCCTGGGCACAGTTTTAGTTAATCCTAATTGCAAAGTAAGTTGCAGAGAGAATGATTTATTTTGCTGTTAGAATGGGCTAAGACTGTACATCCCATAGGTATAACCAACCAGCTGTCACCAATAAACTGTTAAATTATAGTATTTTGGCATTTTGAGATTATGGAATCCAAATAAAAATGATTAATTATTTCTACACAGTGTTAAAAAACCAGCCTGGAATCTGTAGTTCAGGTATGGTTTTGTGGGGACTCCAGCCCTGAAACTGTAAATTCTCTGTAGAGAAGCTGTGTCTCTATTGGGGAATAGTAAGACCCTGATCTCTGGTGGGGGTTCTTGGGTGCCATCATAATGCTTTCAAAATTGTTTGCCTTGGATAGAATACCCTGAAAAGCTTTCAGAGTTCTTAAGTTAAAAAAGGTGGCTAAATGGTCTTCAAGCTGTTGTGCAGCAGCAAGTCTCCTAAGTGCCTTTGCGTGGTTATCATGGGGTTTTTTTGTCACCTGTTACTTCTGAGTGGGCAGAATTTCCATATAGACCAGTAGTTTTTTTATTATTATATGTTATTTAGCAACAGGATTAAGTATCCCTTAAAAACTTACATTAATAGAGTCAGTTGAACTGTCTTTGTAGCGCAGATCAGCATATGTTTATGGCTTTGTTGAACATTATTGAGTTCATTAGCTTATGCTAACACATTTAGAACAGAAATTGAAAATGTCATTTGTCATTGGTACAAAATTTTAATGGGGTCTTCCATTACATCAAGTGTTCAAAATATTAAATAAAAAAAATTGTAACTTAGCAATGTGATGCTCAAGAGTTCAATTTACAGACACTTCTCTGTGCTAATTATGAAGTATTGACATCGATGAATGAAACTACTTCTTAAAGCGCCTTTTTCACTGTATAGCAGTTATGTGTTCACAAGATGATTCATAACATTCAGCAATTTGTGATGAATTTCCCTGCCATTACAGGAGATTACTAAGTATCTAATGTATTTGCACTACACTGGGTTACTTTAAATTAGATTTGATGGTGGAAAGGGAGCTAGAACCACACTCTATCAAGTGACAAATCAGGTCTATTTTATTAATCAGTCAGTATTGAATTTCTCTTTACTGTATAGTACAATTTATCCCTTACAATAAAATGCAAATTTTTTAATCATCTTGCCTGTAAATACAGCAGTGACAGTGTGTGTGTGTGTGGAGAAACACTCAAGGCTTCTTCTGTGTTGAAAGTTGTGTACATCATAACTAATAAAATATAGCAGACTTGATGTAACTGAAAGTAGAATACATAGTAAGAAATCTAAATTTGGAATCTAATAGTGTGAGGTCCCATTTTGAATCAGTAAGTTTTGGTTATGTAGAATCCTCTTTGATTTGGTGAAGGATGTATTTGTAAGTACAGCTCCCATTAACAGTGCAGCAGAGGGTGCATCTTGGAAAACTGGTTTGTGCTCCTGTTTTGAACTAAAAGTTGTGGCTGGTTGTGTTCTGTTCCCTTAAGAAAACAGTGTTTAAGGGCTTGCACAATCAGTCATTTCATGCTATCATAAAGTGGCTGTAATCTGTTAGATTATAAAGCATGATTGCCCGGCAGTTGTGGGAAATGTCTTTTAATGATACCAGGGTGTTGCACAAGAAAAAAATTAAACCTTCTCACTCCTTTATACTTGTATAGGATTGTCTTGAAAATTGTTTGTGGGAACCTGAAGAATGTACTAGGCCAATGGATCAAAGATGCTGAATGGAAGGCAGAGGAATTATTAAAATTTCACAAAATAAATAAATACTTTAAGCTGTCACAGGCACCAACCAGTCCAGTATTAAAGACAGATTTTTAGAAAACCACTAGAAAACCAGTGTCTGTCAGGAGGATGAGGATAGTCTGAATTAAAGCCTCTGGAGGGGAAGACACAACGTGAAAACTTCAGATGGAATACACTGACAGTAAGCCTAAAATACAAGGAGTGTGTCTGAGGCCATTTAGCTTAGACACTTCAGTTTCTGAGGCCTGTAGGTTGATATCAGATCTCTAGTTAGGGAAGAGTAGCATTTACTTACACTCAACAGTATTAATGCAGCTGTTCAACTGAAGGGATAGTTGTGACATTGCAAGATTCTCACTGTAGATTAATACAACTGAACTCTTGTGAAAGGCACAACATGTGAAGTGTAAGTGTAAGGAAATTATCCTTCATTGGCAAATGTGTAAAGTGAACCCCCAGGCAGGTATTCCTACTGCTGTATCTCTCCCACTGGGCTTCCATGAGAAGTTCTAATGTAGGAGGACATCAAACCTGTAAAGGAGAAATGACCTTGAAGTTACATCCTGTTGATGAAAGCCTGTTCTCAGGTGATGACCAAGTATCCTTTTGCTCTAGGAATGCCATTGCGTTGTGCTGGTTCTAGATGATAGAGGGACATCTCCTGCCATGGTGGAGATGCTAAGTGGAGTGCAACCAACTGCATTTATGGCTCTGGAAGGGAGCATATCGTAGCCTTCCAACTACATGACAAGGTGGCTTACAACAAAAAGAATCCAGACTGTCTTTTAGTGCTGGTGACATAAAGGCTTTCAAAGTAGTTCTGGAAACAATATCTGAGTTGCTAAATAGAAGATTAAGAATAAGAATCTATGAAGGATCAGTCTGCAGTGTAATTCCAATACCCTGCATGAGCACAGGCAGAAAAGGCACAGAGGTCAAGATGACACCATCTGTGGGGTTGAAGTGAGTAGGACAGAAGTTGATGAAGGTTGTGTTGAAAACAGTGAAGAACTACCTGAAAAATTTGGCCTTATTTAGGCAGGAGCACAGAAGAATGGACAGGCAGACTAAAACAGAAGAGTTTTTATGTAAATGTTAAAGACTGGAAGCTGAAGTGGAGGGACTGAATGCTTAATTCTAGCGATGTGTAGACATTATAGGTCTACCACAGAGTGAGTAACTAGCAGGACACTGATTAGGGTTTCTATGGAGAGCTTGGTAAGAGGAACAGCCAAGAGTAAAAGGCTTGCAGCTGTTGTGTAGAGACTCAGAACAAATGCATATCCCCTAAAAACTGCTTCTTTGACCCTTTAAAAAGTTTTGAAGAGTAATTAGTGTGGTTGAGCAGGCTGCAAGGAACAGAAAAATATTCTCCAAAAATTAAAAATAAAAAAGGGAAAAATGCAAATTAAACATAAGTTATGCAGTAGAACAAGTTAAAGCCTGATCTGTAATTTGTAAAAGGCAGAGAAGCTTGTCATAGTATCAGAAATGGGAAGGGCATTGGTCCCATAGATAACTAAGATCCAAAAGAGCTCAAAGATGATTGCTCCTGTAGCTAAAAGTGTATGGGATACTCATGTTCATGGTAGCAGTGAAGCTGAAGATGCCAAGGTTGATGCAAGTTTTTAAAAAGGCTTCCAGGAGGCCTCTGAGAAAGGGTATGACTGGCATTCATACCAACCAATTTTCTGGTAAATACAGTGAAGAAGAAAGCTGAAGCATTCATGGACAGTTTGGTATACCAGGAAAGAGTCAAAGCAGTCTCACAGGTCTGGTAGAGTTCTTTGAAGACACTGTGGAGGTTGTGAGTAACTGATCTCGCTGATGCAGTGCACTTGGGTTTCAGAGTCTTGTGAGAACTGCTCACCAAAGGTGCTGAGCAAAATGAAACTGCTCTGACATAAGAGGAAATTTTTCTTATGGACTGGTAGTTGGCTAAAAGTTGAATAAATGACCTGTTTTCAGAGAGGGGATGGACGTCACTAGTAGAGTTGCTGGTGAATCTGTGCTAAGTATAACACCAGTCAGCGTATGCATTGGTGATCTGGAAGAGAGTGCAGAATGATTCTAAATTAATGAGGGTAGCATAAATGAAAGCTAATTATGGAGACCCAAAGAGGGATCTTATGATGCTTAGTAACTAGGGATGAAGCTTGCTACTGATACTATGAAGTAATGAGCGTAGGGGAGAACAATCCTGCTATTATTGAGCCTGTGAACTATTAGCACTGAAGGCAGCAGTGCTGTAGAGAGTTTATCATGGTAAATCCAAGTATTGATCAAGTGTTTAGGACTGGTAAAAAAAAAATAGGGAAGAACGACTCGGAGAACAGAAATCTGCTATTCCAGTCTATAAACTGCCTGTGCTTTTGTCTTGACCTCTGGGTGCAGTTCTGGTCCCTGTATTTAAAGAAGGGTAAGGGAAAAGGAGAGACAGCAGAACTAGAAATGGGTGGCAGTGATGATAAAGAGCAATTAAATAGATTGAGACTCTTCAGCCTGGCTAAAGATGTAAGTGATAAAAGTCTATATAGTAGTGTAATGGAAAAAGATGAACAGGGAATGCTCATTAAGTGTCTCTTGTAGTACAAGACCCAGAGGGGATCAAATGAAATTACCAAGTGACAGATTCAGAGCAAGTAAAAGGTTGTATATTTTTCATAGTGCATAGTTGAGCTGTGAGCCAGTGTATATACTGAAGGATTATCTGGGTGTGAATATCGAGTGCAAAAGCATCAGCTCTTGCTTAGAACACAAAGCTCACTCCCTGGAGGCTACAGAGGGAGCCTGAAGTCCATCTCTGCAAGCTTTTCCTGTCCTAATGCTCTTCCCCAGACCTCTGCTCTCTTTCTCTTTGCTAAAGACACAACATGGGGATAGGTATATCTCTGGTCAGACAGAATATGGCTATTAAAATGTATGTAGAATGAAGAGAAACTGCAGTCCCCTAAAGAAAATGCTGACCATATGCCACTCCAAATGCATAACAAATACTAGTGAAGAAAACATGTTGAAGGATGGAATTTTTTTTTTCATTTTCTTGAGCCTAATAAGTTCCCAAAGGAAAAAAAAAATCAGTTTTCTTTCAGGGCTGTACTAGTGCTTACTATACTATGTTTTAGTGCTGTTCTTTAGTTGATGTTTAGGTGATGATTGGTCAAAAACTCCGTGATCTTGGAGGTCTTTTCCAACCTTCATGATTCTACAATTCAATGATATGTGAGTTTTAGTGTCTATACAAGGGAGTTAAGATTCTTTGTTTTGAGGTGTCAATATTCAGCTTTACTTCTGTCCTTGCTCAAAGGAAGTTGGGCATTTGTTATCCCTTGCAGTTTACCTTCAGGTGGACTGAAATAAAAACCTGTATGCACAAAGAAACTACAAAAGTTGGGGACAGACTTACTCATATAAGGAAATGCTTGCCTGTATAATAAAATGAAAAATACATTATTGAGTCATGAACATGGAAGATGAAGTCTCTTTTCCTATAAATATGGTGAGATTACACCTAGGTTCACTCCTTTTCCAAGTGTACAAGGACTTAAGCTATATTAGACTTGAACGGAATAAGGACTTGGAGAAAATAGGTTAAGAATAAGGGATGACTTGACTGTTAGACATGGAAACTGCATTTAAATATTAAAAGTATGTAGAAATTATGAAACAAGGATTATGTAGTCCTCCAACGAGTAACAAATGAAATGAGAGTCTCACAGTGGTAAATCTTACGAGCTTGTGTGAACTCTGAGATACAGGATCAGGGCAAACACAGTGTTGCACCCTATAAGGAATTACAGGAATGAATGTGGCACTGTACACGAAGCTTAACTAACCCAGGAGAATTAGTCTCCTTGGGTTCCTGTGGTCAGTGCAATAGATCAGCTTCCCCAAGGGGTGATAAGGAGCACCTCAACCTGTTTTTTCCTCTGAATTACCCTTTAGAGGAGGTTTTCTCTGTCCACACTGGCTACAGAGTGACAAGGGAGACAAAGCAGACTGGCCTCCCTAAGTCAGAGCTGGCTTTTGAATATACCCATTCTATATGTTCCTGTCAGATCTGATTTTTTTTTTTTTTAGAGGTTTTAGTAGGTCACTTTTTTCCACAGTGGTACTAAGATAAAAATACATAGGTAGGCAATACTAGCTAAAGCCATTTGTAAAGGCTTCATGAAGAAGTGCCTGTTTCATACTACTTAAAGTTTAGATTGTCCCACAAAGTTTTTTATAGTTGCCTGGCAAAGCCAAGAGCTGTATTAAAAACATGAAATTAAAGTACTTTCTATTAAAGAAAACAAGTAAAATCAAATATTTTTCTGGAATAAAAATAAGAATCACACAAAAAATCATATGACTTTTTTTAAATTACAGAAGTTTGACAATAGAGCCTGTTTGAAGGAAGGAGTTAATTATGTACCCCACCAAGCACTCCCCAAGACACTTTTCTCTCTCAAGAATGGGAAAAGAATCAGTCCTGTCATTAGCTCAGTTATTTTGATGATTTCCTTGAATGCTCTTTAGTTTTCCTATTTGTTCAACAATAGCAGAACAGACTTCTAAGAGTGATTTCTTCATTTTAATTTTCTATAATGGAATATTATACCAAAAGAAAAAAAAAGTATAGGAAAAATCTTATTTTTCTCTTTGTTTTGTAATTAATGTACTGAGGTAGTGAAGGTGACCACTGGCAGTCTGACACTGAAGGAGGTTTGGGTCAGCACAGATGACAGTAAGGTTTGATTTTTCGTTAAAAGTAACTTGTTACCAGGCACTGTGGAGTTGAACCTCACTAGTAACATACTCAGAGGATCACACTTCCACATCTATTTGAAACCATACTTTAAACCATAGTACATGATCTTAAATAGATAAAAGGATGCACCAGCCATAGCATACTTCTCAAGCAATATTTATTCCAGCATTATCTCAGGAAGTGGACACTGCTGTATATTTTTTTAATTGAACGAAATCAGTTATTTGGAAACCATTTTGCTTATACTTTTCTAATGCAACTTATACTTTTCTAATGCAAAATCCTCTGAGAAGACAGGTTGCATATTTCAGTATTATGAAGCTCCTACATATATACCTTTTTTCCCCACTTTTAATATCAACTGGACTTGGTGTATTTTTCTTTTTGCTTTGGGAAGGTTGGCAGGCTCTGTAGTTATTCTCTAATACCTTACAAATGGTTGATGGTACTTGTTGCTTATCTAGAGGGTTCTTAGTGTTCCTGATGATTGAAGTGGTTGTGCACTCTATAATGAAAATAATAATAATTCTGAAGTCAAAATGAAAGTCACATGCTGTCCTTGACTCAGATTACATGAAGCCTGCGTTGCTCACAAAAAAAGTTTTAAATTCTTACGAAGCCTTTGATAAAATGGGAGCCAGAGCCCCAAGCAAACCAGAAAACTGCTTATCAGGTCTCTGTTGAGCCCAGCAGTGAGGGACAGACGCACTTCTGACATCACCTCCTACAGCCTTGCATCCTGCTGGCTCCTGAGAATGCAAAGAAATTGCAAGTCCTGTAATTTCAGAGACTGAAACTGATGCCAGTTTGCTTTTTGTCCTTTTAGATATGCCTTCTTTTCTGGTTTTGGTTTTCCATTTTTCTATTTTTTTTTTGTTTTGTTTTTCTTTGCATCTCAGCAGTTTTACCTTTAATCATCAAATCATCACCCAATTATACAAATTTCATAGCTTTTTTTTTAAAATGAAATCTCCATTTATCTTTGAGTTTCCTGAAACTTGTAAACATTGTCTCCCTGGTTCCTCTGTGTCATGCACAAATAATTTGTAATTGGAATGACTGTTTAACAGCATATTAAATACATCCATATTAATTATTAAATATATATATAGATGTAACAATTTTATCTTCATTGGCCCAAATTGGGTAATTTTATGAAGTCTAAAGAAGTTTTTGTTTTAAACTGGGCTACTCTGAGTGGTGGTGTGCTGTGTCAGTTTTCTGGGGGAAATGCCTTGTGAGGGTTGTTCAGTTTAACATATTTTACCTCACCAAATCAACATCTATATGACCCATTGCAGAGACCAGGGCAGTGCTGGCAACTTCTTAAACCGTGTTATCTCGAATCTTGCCAGTGTTGGCATTTGCCTGTTAAATTTGGAATCTCTAAAGGTGTAAGCTTTGGTCAACTGTGGTGAAGATACTTTTGAACACGGGGCTTCTGTTGAAGGGCTCGTGATTTCGAAGCATAAGTAGCTCAAACGGCTGTATTCTTGGTTTAAAGTAAAGTGTTTGTGACAACATGGTGATTGGAAAAATCCCAAGAGACACAAGAATCTCCTGATTTCTTCAAGTTAGTGCCAGTCCACTTGCTCTCACTTTCTGTGGTCCAGCTGTTTGCAGTGAGTGAAAGGCAAGGCTGCTTGTCCTGCAGAACTGCTAAACTGAGGGTAAGGTTGGCATCTTTGGAGATGTGCAACTGGACTGGCTGTGCTGCACTGACAGAACTGTCTTGCCAGGGAAGTACCTGGAACAGTGTCAGCCAGGTGGAATTTCAAGGAGCTGCAACATCCAGACACAGTAGCTTTTTCTCCTTCTTCATCAGCCTAGTGTTTCTTCACTTCTAATTCGCAAAGAAAAAGATGCTTGGTAGGGGACCTTAGTGCTCTCTACAACTACCTGAAGGAGGTTGTAGCCATGGGGGGGTCTGCCTGTTTTCCCAAGTAACAAGCACTAGCACAAGAGGAAATGGCATGAAGTTACACCAGGGAAGGTTTAGATTGGATATTAGGGGTGAAAAAAAATCATGGAAAGAGTGGTCAGAATTGGAACAGGCTGCTCAGGAAGTGGAGTCCACATCTTCTAGATATCCCCAAGGATGGTTAGGCATGGCACCTGGGGACATAGTTTAGTGGTGAACTTGGCAGTCTTAGGTTAACACTGAACTTGATGACCTTAAAGGTCTTTTTCAGCCTAAATGATTCTATGAATTTCTTGTGAAATATCTTGTGAATCTTTTATTTCACAAAGTCTGAAAAGAAACACTGTCTCTCCTCCCCTCCCCATAGACAGACCTAGAAAACTTCAACCTAAAAAAGAATTGCTTTGCATTTGTGCGGCTGGGGCCTGGAGGAGAATGGTAGTAGTGCTTGTAATGAGTTTTGAAACCTTCAGAAGGTAGGAGTCATTCCAAGAAGTCTGATATAGGTCCCTTGATTCAGCAAAACTTAAAAAGCTTATAAGAATTCAAAGCCAGATGGATTACTTACTTAAATTTATAATTTATGACTGGTTCAACAATTACTTTGAGTTTTATTTCCTTTTAATGATTCAAATTAGAAGATAGTTTTGTCCCACAGAAATTTCCTTTTGTCTTACTTTTCATTAATTAAATAACGTCTTCGAACGTAGGGAAAAGCTGATCAAACATGTGGATGAAATAAAGCTGGGAAAATGGAAAATTCTCAGGTAGCAAGAATTAAATCAAACTTAGCTGCAAGGCTTTTGGGGAATGGCATGGTGTTAAGAATGAAGTTTTAGAATGAAAAACATGTAGCTGTCACAAAAAGCACAGGCATTAAGTACCTTGGAGAGCAGTGACACTCAGGTAAGAATTTTGTATCTGGAGGTAGAGGTTAAGTCGTTCAGTGGGAAAGAATGTGTGTCTAGACTTTGTGTCCATCAAGGTCTTTGCAGACAGAGGTTATGACAAAAAAAGGTAGTGGGAATAAAAAACAAACCAAAAAGTTAGGCCAGGAGAAAGACATTAATGGCCGAATACCTAAAGAGATGTTATAAAAAAGGTCCATTCAACAATCATTTTGTTAGATGTGTCATTTCACATGATTCCACTTCTGCATCTGAATTTTGCCTGCTACCTGCTAGCTAAGGACGTTTGTCCTATTGGTCTTTAGTGGTCTTGCTGTGTCAAAATATGCCCATCTAACTGTCCACATTTGCACTAGGGAGTATTTAATTGAGAACATTTGATGGATCTTCAACCTTCAAATATGCAGAAGTGTATCAGAACTGGAGACTTTTTTATCTTTTAGACTAAACATTTTTGAAATAGCTCAGGACTTGAGTGTCAGTTTTGTGTATTCTTGGGTATGTGAGGAAAGAAATTATGCTGTCTTGTTATTAAAGTTCATAGATGTTTTTGTTGTCTCAAAAGTTCTTTCATCATTTACATCTCCAGCCTGTTTCAGCCTAAGACCCTTATGAAGAAGCTTCTCTTATTTACAAGCTGATTGCAATTACTGTTTAGCCACATAGATTTTCCACCAGCTCTGCTGATAAATGTATGTGGCCTGCATGGCACCTGGAAAATCTACCACGTTTTTCCTTGTCCAGGGCAGTCACTTTACTGTGATCTTTCTTTTTTACACTGAATGCTAATCTCTCTCAAGCTGGTTTTACTGAAATGTTAGTTATTATCACCCTTTTCTTCCCACTCTGATGAATCCATTTTATGCTCCCACTTTGTCAGGCAAGACTTTTTGTCCCCTCCCTTTCAGGCAGAATTATTTTCTGCTGGAGTATTAGTTGAAGGGTGTCGGCTTTGAGGACTTTGGGGCATTCATAAAGGCTGTTCTTAGTCTAGTGGGATCACTGTGGTTCCTTCCTGGCTGATGGAAAGTGACTGGGGTTTCCAGGGCAATTCTGAGTTTCCAAGTTAGACTTTTTCTCTGAATTGCTCTCCAGAGAAAGCCACTGTAGCTGCAGCAAGTCTTGATTTGATGGTCGCTGGTGACGAGCTGGATGTCCCTGCCTATGGGAGCTTGGGTGTATTTGGAAAGGAGAAATAAGATGAATGACTCACAATAGCACCTTTTTTTTAAGTTACACGGCCTGGGTGTTTATGTTGGCTTAAAGTGTGTATTCTTGATATAGAATGCACAAGTGTTTCAGTGCTTGAGTTATGTTTCCATTTTCAGTGACTGTTGGAAAGTAGGGAATCCAAACAGTTTAGCTGGGATTTTTCTCAGGGTGTCTTCCGTATGATTGTACTGCAAATACTTGGTGGCTGGTATAATTTGCTTTATAACATGTTATTAATTTTCCTCATAGTCCTAAAAAACCTGTCCTGTTTTGCCATGTAGAAAACTGTATTTTTATCCTGCCTGAATTTAAGAGATTTTTGAAGCTGGTATGTGATTAAAATACTGTGTGGTGATGTTGCAAAGTTATCACTAATGATTTAATGTCAACTCAAGAACTTCAGCTCTTGTAGTATGTCCCTGTCTTTGTTCTTGTTCTGGAAAAATCGGAGACTTCTATGGAGACAAAGTTACCTTGGAGACTTTGGAGACCTTACTCCTTATCCCTTTGTGTGGTTGCATGAGGTCTGATTCCAGGCTTTATTAACTCAGTAGTTGTTTGCTATTAAGGATATACATGATGCTTCATAATGTCTAGATTTTGGAACTTTTAGAAGTAAATGGCATCTCTGCTCTCAAGTAGCTTTTTGTAGAATAAGAAAGGCACTAGACAACAGATGAAGCCTTTGCTGTTCACTCTCTTGTCTTCTCTTAGTTCATTGTTTTCTCTTTCACATCATGTTCACTATCTAGTCTCAGAAAGTTTGCCTCAAATCTATAAACTTCTGTATTTTAAAGCTAAATCCACATTTGTAATATTTCTGTTACTTGCATGTCATGTAATTCAAGTAGAAACCCATTGTTGAATCCTGAGTGATTAACTTAATTGCATTTCTCAGTTTTTAATGTGAGTGGATTTAATATTTGCACTTCTTGAACTTTGTAATTTTACATATTTTTCCCCATCATATTTCTACATGTATTTTCATTTTCTTTTTTTATGCTTTCATTTTCTACTGGGAGGGGATTGAGGGTGGCAGAAGTATGTGAAGATGTGCTGAGAACCACAGCCTTGTGAGGCATAGAATTAAATTATTTGATGTTAATAACTTGCTTAATGTTGTACCTAAAATCTGAGTTTGGAAGAAGAATGTGGGGAATTCCTTAAAAAAGCGACACAAAAGCAGGGAAGAAAGTTAGCAGACAGTGATTAATTACTTTATTGCAAAAGGGGAGCTTTCTGTTTCTCCTCTTGGTTTGAAATGAGTTGCCATGTTCGAGAAGGTAGAGATTGGCAGAAGACTTTCCTGTCTTACTAAGTTGTGACATCAGGAAATAACTAAATTTACCACGGGGAGTTTACCTAACTAACCACAACCTTTTACTAATATGTTCACTTTGTCCTCACATACAAATTTTGAAATAAAAATGCCAGTACTCGGTGTGTCACTGATGGGAAGTAAAAGGCAATATTTTGGTCATAATTGGTAGGAGGTGAGACTGACATTCACATGAATTTTCCCCAATTAGAGAATGAGCAGCAAATATTTCATAGAAATTACTTCTTAAAATTTCTGTCGTGCTAACCTGGCATTTGGAAATGCTTATGCTAGTCTTTCAAAGTGGTTTCCTTTAAATAGGATACTCATTGAATGTTTAAAATGTTTAATGTTTTCTTTAGATTTCAGTCTTCAGCTTTAGAACAGCGCTCAGAATCTTGTTTTCAAGGCCAGAAAGATCCTCATGCTGTCTTTTAAAACCTCCTGCATGCCAAAGGACACAGCAGCGTGCTCAGCAATGATTCTGCTGTGTTCAGTGTCTTGCAAAAACTTAAAGGGGTGACACAGAACCCATCACTTAGCCTGGTACTCTGTTCAAACCAATTATCCTCACTGATAATTTATACAGACTTAAATCCTTAAGTCTCACTTGAAGACACTTTGGTTTTATCACTTAAATCACCTGGGCCTTTTTCTGTTTCTTCTCCACTTTATTTAGCACCTTCTGCACACAGTTCCAATGTCTGTGTATTCCAGTATTGATCTCACCATACATAGAAAAAGCAAGATTGGCAGGTTTATTTCTGCTGTGTGTCTGGGGATTGCCCTAATCCTTCTTTTCCATAACACAATGCACACATTAAGTGATTTCTTCAGTGATCTAACACCTCCGTGAGAGTGCCTGCTATCCAGGTTAGGGTCCAAAGTTTTAAATATGCACCAACTTTGTGTGTTCTGAGAGTAGTACGGCCTTGCCTTTGGATTAGTTTGCCTTCACTGTGTGTTATTTGTGCCTGCAGCTGGGATTTTGGGGAAATACCCGGCCTGACTGGAGATAAGCCTGCTTATATAGGGTGTCTGAGTCTTGTAACCCTCCTTTAGACTTGATATTACTGTGTGAGCCTTAAGAGTAAGAAAACAGTCCTAAACCATGTTTCTTCTAACTCCTTTGATTTTTTAGTAATTTAAATGTGTCATGTACATGTATGCTTGTTTATCATTATGCTTCGCAATGAAGTCAAGCTGTACTTTCCTCTTACGTAGGGAAAAAGTAGAAAAACTTGACTTCTTTTTTTCTGTAAACTCTCAGACCTTTTGGGAACTCCCCCATTCCCAGCTTGCCCTTTTATAATCTCCTTCTTTCTTTCTGATAAGTTAGATTTTTATTTCTTTTCCTAAGCTAGAGGACACTCATGCAGGCTGTTGCTGTTTTCTTCTGTGATCCTGACCCCCTGCAGCCACACATTTGGAGTGTGGGTAGAGGACTGGGGAGGGGGGGAAGAGTTAAGATGTCAGTTTGACATTTCATGTCTTCTGTTTCTGTCTGATACATAAGCTGTGTTTTGGGATGCTGTCTGATGAAGTAACTCCAAGGTGTCCAGAGCCTTGTACTAAACCAGGCTTATGTTCTGTATTTATAGAACCACATTCTGGACCTTTTCAAAATCTGCTCAGAGCTGCTTGCAAGTAAAATAACTCTTATAAAGTTCTGGTTTACTGAAATGATGTAGGAAATATAATATAATCTTATATTAAAGTGGGAATTAATCTCTTTCACAAGTCCTTCACCTCCTAGATGATCTTGGCAGACCTTTCTGAACCCATGTTCTGGTAGTGTGTAACTAAACACAGACAGACTAAACCGAGCCTTCCAAAGCTCCTTCTCTCATGTAAGTAGTCTAGTATGGCTTCCCCTGACTCTCTGTCATGGGTGATGGCAACTGTAGGTAAATAGGTCCTGGAGACGCTTAACTGTGCAATGTCCTCAAAGTCCTAGCATTGGTGCCTGAGAAATTTGGGAGAAGCAAGCAGCATTTCTTTCCTGACAATGTGAGATGAAATGTTGGCTTTTCCATGGATAAAGTTGGAACTATTGATCTGTTTCGGACAACTGACAAGTCAGGATCATCACAGAGCTGTTCAGCTTCCTTCACATATGCACTTTCTGTCCACTTAAACCCCTTTTTTCAGCCTCTTACACGTTGCAGTAATGACCAGCTTGGGCAGGCACTAAATACTCCTGGTGTGTGGTGGTTCCTTGTAACAAGGAACAAGTGCTACCAGCACTGTAGAGCTTCAGCCTAAAGACTTTTCTCATACAAAAATGTGTTCTGTATTCCTCTCCAATATAAATTAGACCTGGTATGTGGCTATTCATGGCAGACTGTGGACTTGGAGACAGCACTCTGTTACCTGCTCCTGGTTGCCCTGTTGCTACTTTGTGTTGCTCTTCAGTAAACACCATGGCTGCACATGGGTTGTCATCACCAACATAATTCAGTTTGTGTGGGTCCCTTCCTTACCTCTGTGTGAGTTGTTGTTGGGGATAACTATAAGTGGGGTGAATTATCCAAGCTGTAATTTCCCATTCCTGGCTGTTGGTCTCCCATCCCAGAGAGGAGGTGAGGATACAAACTGTGTTGTGTAGCAAATATCCAGAAAGTCTGATGCTTTGAGGAGGTATCCAGGCTGTGTGTGCTCATGGGAATTTGTGGTGCTGTGATGTGCAGAGCCCTCGTGTGCAAAGGAAGGGTGATGCTGTTGGGGGTCTCACAGGATATACACGGGGCTGAGGAAGAAGGTTTAATATCATGGTGTTTGGCATCTCTTTGTGTGTGGAGCCTGGACAGGCTGGAGTTTCCCTTTGCTTCTGAGCTAGTCCACTTTGTTAGATCATCAATGTCGGTCCTCGAGAAAATGTTAGAAACTGGAGAATCAAGCTATATTGAGAAAACTGGGACTTCTTTGTCTGTCCCCGCAGTTGTTTACCCTAGCAAACCTTTTTTTTTTAATCTTTTTTCTTGATGGTTGAGGGAATTCAGAACCCCCATATAAGCTGCATTTGTACTTTGTTTTCACCATTTGGAGAAAGTGAGCAGAGTTGCAAAGCCAGAAACTGAGCTTGTCATTGGGAGCTGGGGAGGGACAAGGACATACACAGCAGAGGTCCATCATGCAGGACATGTTCAGGTGAGATGACCCAGAGTGAGACTGAGGAAGGCACAAGATAATCTGCTATGGCTGGGGACCACACAAGTACTGACAAGGTGTAGTGGGTCTTCCTCTGACTGTTTATCTCTGTGTGTGCAGAAGGGCAGATCACAGGCAAAAAAAAAAAAAAAGTTACCTTGCTCAGCAGCTGAAGGATATGTAGGTTTACCCAGCTATAGATAAATGCAGTTTCTAGAGGAGAGGGCAGTGGAAAAGGATGATAACAAACAAGAGAGTGAGAATACATGATCAACCCCTACAGTGCTAAATTGGCTTTAAAATAAAAGATATGCACTTTGAGTTCTGTTACTTTGAGTTTTTGGCAATTAAGTGTGCAAGCATACTAGAACTCAGAACTAAAAATGGAGTGGGGGGTATAAAAGGTCCCACATGGTTGTGACTAAGTTGGGGGTCATCTATAGACAATTGAGGTCTCTGAAAGAAAATCAGCTGCACAGAGTTGAATGGGTTGCTTCAGGTAAAATTCAGTAGAATGCATTTAAAAATAGTGAACATGTTGATATTTTTTTTGGCAAAATGAAGAGGTTGTTTTGCAGCGAAGTGTTTAAATTCATGGTGGGTGCAGAGGAATCGCGTTATTGTAAACGTCACGAAAAACAGGGGAACAATGTAGATCTGGACTGTTATTCCCAATTGGTTTTTTCCTTTTTGTGTTCCCTGGTACATGCTAAAAATATTTTCAATATCTTAACATCTGCATTGTTATGAAATATGGCTCGTCTTTGTTTTGTTTTCAGCTGTGTCATTCTTGCATTACATTTTGTTCCATTTGCTCTCTTCAGTTGGGATGTGAAGTCATTTTCTTTTGTCAGTTTTAGGCCTAATTGCCCTGACTCCAGAACTGCACTGTGCACCACTTGGAAGAAGTTATTTCTTTTGTTCTGCCTCAAAAAAACCTCAGCCTGTGTGTTGGGGAATATGGAGCTATTTGATTGTGAAATTGTCTCCCGATTGGCAGAGAGGGGCAGAAGATATGATGAAAATAAAGGCACCTAAGCCTCTTTAAAGGTAGAAGTAGTGAAGTTGAAGAAGTACTGGTATTTTGCATACTACTGTGTATTATCACATCTTCTCTTAAATGAACCATTGTATCCCATTGATTTTTAACCATAGGATGTGATGCATGGGTAAGGTAGACCTTCTCATGCTTGTCCACACCTCTGGCAGACTCCTAAGCTCCATGGAGCAGAGGATAATGGTGAATGAAGGTGGGCTGCAGTTCTGATTCACATGTCAAGTGCAAGCAGCAAAACAGGGAAGAAATAGGGCTAGACTTGCTGTGAGCACAGGAAAGGGAAGCACCGCCAGACTGGTAATGAGGACAAGATGGCAGTAGGTGAGGGACAAGCATGGTGAGCTTGGTGGTTGCTGCTTCCCAAAACACTGCCTGAAACACAAGATTGGGTTCCTCTTTCTCTTCTAGCACTGCAAAAGATGATACTCAAATACTGGTTTTGGCTTCTTGGTTAACTCAAGCAACAGAACTGAGCATTAATGCTCTTAGTCTGACTCTCAGGTGTGCAGCTGTCAATAGGTTGCCACAAAAAAAAAAAAAGGAATTTGTCTACCTGATTGGATTACTTTTTTCCCTCCCTTAGAGGTGAGAAAACTTTGCACATACACAGTGTGCTTTAAGAGACATGTTAAGGTGGCAAAGACACCACCAGAACTGAAAAGTGCTGAAATCAAGGTTACATATGTTACTTTAATTCAGTTTATTTGGATGTATGTGCTAGTGCAAAATCTAATAAATTGTAAGTATTGTAGTTTGATGTTTTGGTTTAGTTTTTTTTTTCCTGGAAGAAACACTCCTGTGGTGAAACGATGGTGTTTAGAGGATGGATTGGGGATATGTAGTTAATGAGATGTTCACAGAGATGGTTCACTGAGGTGGTTGTTGGCACAAAGCTGTCAGAGGCATTTGTCTGCCCTAGGCAACCTTTTCTTTCCAGGGGTTCCTGCCACTGTGTGCAACTCCCCTCTTTTGGGCAACAGCACTTGTGGCTACAGCAGCCTCTGGGACTTAACATGTGCTTAGTGCCTTCCCTTAGAAAATCCCTAGAGGAAGGGGGTTCCCTGTTCGGTAGCCTTGCAGTGAGCCAGCAGTGTGGCAGCTGTTCCTGGCTCCATGCAAGCTTCCCATGTACTCCGAAGGAGGTGGTGGGCTCTGTGGGCAGCCTTCATTTACTGTTTTGTAGTAGCCAGAATCCCAGTAAACACGTGACGTACTTTGAGAACGTCTCATCTTTAAATCTCTCCTTGTCACAAGAGGCGGAAAGTGTGATTGACAAGGCACTGGACAAGGACAGAGGAGAGTCTCATGGTTAAGGCATCAGGTGGTATGAGGGAGAGCTGAATTCTGGCACAGCTGCCTGTACCACAGAGTTCCTGCCTGGAGGCTGTCATTTTGTGGCCAGCTGCTCAAGTGCTGGTACGTGTCTTGTTTTCTGGATTTCCAAATCAACTCCAGGAGCCATATGGTCATTCAAAGCCAGTTTTAGATGATTTGCTCTGAGGAATTCAATAAAAGGCACAACCACTGTTAAGGAGTAATAGGGAGTAAGACTTAACTATTGAATAGATTACTTGAGACTGGAAGAATCAGGCAGCCTGAGGTCTGGAATGGTCTAGTGTTTGAATTTTTTTAATTTTCAATTCCAGGTCAAATATAACTTGCTGAGATTCAACTTCTCTCCCCGCACCACCACCCCCAGCCCCCCCCCCCCGGCTTTTATATTCCCCAGAGAGCACTGCACATAAATAGAAGTGATTGGAACAAAAAAGGCAATAGATGTGTCAGTTAATCTATAGCTCTTTTCTATATTAAGTTAGTTTTAAATAGCATTAAAGGCTCAGTTTAGTGAAGCACTTAGTAAGGCATCTAACTGCATATTTGAATTGAGGCCAGGATTGATAAAGTTGGATACTGTGTGACAATACATTCTAATAGGAACACTGCATCCACAATGGTTAATGTGTATGTCCCAAACAGGGCAGTGTCTTCCTTCTGCTGAGATTCAGAGTTGCAAGTTTCAAAGCTGATTTACTTGTTGCTTTGGTTCACACTTTCCAGTAAAAATGAGATAAAAATGAATTATTTTTTTAAGTGATGGATTTACACTTAAAGAATATTCTTTTCCCAAAATACCTGGTGTCTGTCACAGACCTCACTCTCACCTTGAATCCTTTTAGCATTTCTTTATTTTTCCAATGGCTGTTGGATCATTTGCTGTCCCTGTATGGGATCCAGTTACAGGAGGTTTTCTGGAAGAGGATTCTGAGGCATCAGAAAACTGGAAAGGAAAATCATTCTTTAAGTAGACTAGCATTAAAACAATACTCATTCTTAATTTATGGGGAAGCATGTAAATTATATCTGGATGGTCACTGTGACAAGGCCTTTACAATTAAGACACTATTAGTTTAAAAGAAAAAGAAAACCACCAAAAATATTACAGATAAGACTTTCACAACTTCAAAAGATAGACCTCTCGACAGTTATCCTCTTAAAAAAAGGGATAAACATTTAATGTCTCCAAAACACATGAAATAAAAACAAGAGAGGGAAGCTTCTCACAAGGAGTAAGGAATGCAATAAGGACCTATCTGTAGAAGAGGCACAAGATGTACCTAAAATACTAAGCAAATTTTTGAAGTCTTGATAAAGTCATGTCAACCTGAACTATCCTAAACAGAAACAAATTAAAAGACACGTTGTTCTAACCTGACATTTCATTGGGAAAATATTGACTTCATTTTGTATTTAATTCCTGCAGAAATTTTTCAAAGTTATTTCTTGTGACTGGGGCAAGAACACCTTGGCAAAATATTGTTATTTAAAAATATTGCAAATCCTTCATAAGCTTAGAGGAAATAGTAATAGATTAAAAATAAAATGCATTTTTCTTAGCCTTGTGGATTGAGTTATAATTCCCAATTTAAAATTCATCTCAATGACTCCATTTCCTTTAGGTCTCTGTAAATCAAATAAAGAGTCAGAAAATGCCACACTTTTCTAAATGAGAATGGTGACTTCTAGATAATAGTGTCTTTAAGAGTTGACAGAACAACCAAAGTGTGTACATTCAAAGCAAAACAGGTTTTACAGCAAGGAAGAGTGTATTTGATTATTGCAGAGTAAAATGTAATTGCATTTGTTGTTAAGAGACCAATGAAGTGGATGCATTCAGAAAATCCCTGATAGGAGAGAATGTCATTTCCCATTGTACTCTCATAAAATTAAATGAAGCAAGTAATATTTGTTTTTCATGATGCATTTGATCAACATGTTTAAAAAACATTACTTGAATTAGAATTTAATAAAACAAATGCCACCTCCATTTGTGGGAAAAGAAAATGTTATATCCTTTTTTTTTCCTTATTCATGATCCTCGTTTGCAAGATTCTGTCTGGAAATCCTCCCGCAAATTGAGCATAACAGCTGATGCAGTACAAAGTAGTATTTTATTGTACAGTGATGGGGCACTTTGCTAGTTTGAACAGTCTAAATTTTGAGGTCTCTGGTGGCAAAATTGCTTTTTATTTTCTGTGTTTCTGCTGATCTTTTAGTGAACATAGCTAAATCATAGGAACCATCAATTTCAATTTTTCACCATTTTCTTTAAAAAGAATGCCTAGCAGAGACACAGATTTATGAGCAATCTTCATGAAATTTACTTAGGTTAAGTACCGGAACAACAAAATATAAGTTTCTTTTGTCTTTTTCTGTAAACGTTATAGTAAAAATAATCAAACCCCTTTATCTCTTTTCTGTTTCCTGATCCGGACTCTTGTTTTCTGCATGCAGAAAGATCTATCTCAATTTTATAAAACCAAAACATACCTACAGGCAACAATGGTGTAAAGATTTCATTTTTTTCCATGGTGAATGTGTTCCTGTATTCCTGTGTTGGACTATCTGGCCAGTCTGTATTCCTCTAGTGTGTAGCCCCAACTGGCTCATAGTTTTAGAGGAATTGCTTGTTTATGGATATCTGGTATGTCTATTAATTAGAATACAAATAAGAACAACATTTAAAACAGTAGGGTAATCTGTAGTCTTTCCTCTCCTTCCTAGAATAATTGTTCTATAAAAATTATTTTACACCATTGTTTTCTATAGTAGCATTTTAGACTCAAAAAAGTGCCAGATAGCTGATACTGGCTCAGTGAGTAACCTTTCTTTTTTATTTTGGGATTTTTTTTTTTTTGCCAACTCTCATACATGTATTATGTATTTTGAATTTTTTCTGATATATATCCCTTATTTTTTAATGTGTATATATACATAAAATATGGGATGTGTATCTATATTAAAAATCTGGTATATATATATATAAATATAAGTGTGTGTGTGTATATTTATACACATATATTTGATACCTATCCAACTTCCTCTGGTTATTTCTGTCCTTGTGATTGAGACAAAATGTTTTTTTTCTTCAATGGTGATGCCTCTCTCAGTAAGTGATTTGTAAATGTAGTTGTCCTGTGTATGTGATTCCTCTTCTGGCATTCCCCTGACAGAGAACATATGAAGGGAATATTGCTGGGTGATTCATATGGAAAATTAATGAGTGGGGGTAAAATTCTGACACAGAATTAAATGGCAAAAGCCCTGTTGACTCCGACAGTGGGATGAGAGGATGCACAGTAATACACTAGTGTATTAAATCACTGTTGTTTCCAAATGTACTTGGTGCTGCTTCACCATGATTCACTGGGTGTACCTTACTACTCAGCTTATGAAAACTAACTCCAGTAGCAGAAAAATTCAGCTAAATCTCAAAATATACTAGTGCTTCTGTTTTCAGTATTAGGCAGCAACTTCAAATATTATTAAAAAGGTGCTGAACAAAAACCAACCTCGGTTAGTTTTAAGTGGGGTTTTTTAGCACTTTGTTCTGTCATCTGCTTTTACTTCTATAGAGGAGAAAATTATTTCTCTTCACTTATAACTTCGACAGTAAATAGTGATCAAGAAGAGCATTGATAGTCAACTCAGACTTGAGAAACTTAATGGCATTACATGATGAGTAGTGAAAAAACATGAGGAATTTTGGGTCATTTGATTTGGTCTTGCTGCACTTCTGATGGATATCCTTCTGAAAATACCTGCACATGTAAGTCACTGGCATGGCTTACTTGTGTGGTGTTCAAAAACGTGTGCACATGACTAATATCAGCCCTCTGTGCTGTGACTTCTGTAGGCTGAGTGCTTCGATCATAAGTTTAAAATGTATGTCTCAGGCCTTGCAGAACTGCTGCTGCATTTGTGACCCTGAAGCCCAACTGGTGGGGTGTAGATGGCATAGCTGGTGTTCCTCTACGTGACTTCAGTTAAAAATGGGGTGGATTTGAAGCATGAACTTAATGTTTTGTTGCGAGTTCAGTGAAAAACAGTGAGAGGTCACAAAGCTGCTTATTGCTTTCTGTCTGAGGAGATATTGATGCACTGCTCTGCAGAAAACGATAAAACTAGAAGAGAGCGTCTAGAATAAAAGCATCTCATATTTGTGGTATTATAAATACCGTATACAGTGGTGTTGCGGTTTTAAATACTCAATTTATTAAGAACATAGGCATTAATCTGGTTTTGAAAATGTAAAGCCACATATTTGGTAGTTTACAGCTATGCCAATTTTGCTAAGAGTTTCCGAGAAGAAGTTGACAGTTTGGACTGAGGATTGCTGTGGTTGCTATGTGCAAAAGCCTAGAACAAACCAGCGGGAAATAATACCAGGGTGGGAAAGTATTGCTATGGTTACAGAGTATTTTCTTTAAAGGAGAGGTGGATAACACAGCAAGAATCACTGAAACTTAGGTAATAATGTATTATACAAATGGAAAAAAAACCTGAAAGATAATAACTGTCTTCTGATCTTAATGGTATTTTGTTAGTTTCCAGCAAAGAGGGATTTAATTAAAGTAGGAATAATTTGTGAAAGCTTTGTTAGAAAAGTATCCTTAGCTTTTATTTTTTAAAAGTGGAATGCCAGCACAATATCTTGCATATTTTGGCTTCGTCTCCCATGTTTTTTAAAACAAAAAATATATTTTTTTTTGTCAAATAGATTAAGAGTTCTTTTAAAAATAATAAAAGTGTAATTATACACAAACAATTTGGTTCAAATAAACTTCTAAGATAGGCTTTCAGAACATTAAAAACTGGGGAACAGCTGCATTTTGCAAAAATGTATGTAATTTAAAATGAGTACAAAATACAACAAAAATTGTAATAAATAAAAAAAGCCCACTTTAAGTTGTGCTGTAAATCTGAACTGTAAAATTAATCTAGGAAACAGTCCTTTTTGGTTATAGACATCCTCCAGGACTTAGTTGTGATCACCTCTGTTGGTTTGATCCTGAAAATCAGGAGCTAGGTCACTGTACAGCTCAGAGTTGTGTCTAGGTGGTGTGGGCTGGACCATGCCCACCTCTCCCTGCCCCACCAGCTGCTCAGAAGTGCTCTGCTGAGAAAGGGGGCTGGGGACTGTGGTGGTTTGACCTGGGTTGGATGACAGGTGCCCACCAAAACCACTCTCACTCCCTTCCTCAGCTGGACAGCTGAGAGAAGTTATAATGGAAGGCTCATGAGCTGAGATAGGAACTTGCAGAAATCACCCACAGGTCACTGTCCCGAGCAGTCTGGTGGGAGGGACAGGACAGAGCGCTGTGCTCTACAGCCGGGAAAAGGGAAACTCTTAGAAGTGGACTTTTTGTTTCCCGTGGCTGCTGTGCTGTGTTTATCCATTACTCCAACATCCATGCCTTGGAATGCTCTGTTGTTCAGCTGCGCTTTGGGGCCACCGCAGCAGTTCACTGGAGTGTGGTTGATGGAACCAGATGCTGCTCCTGAGCTGCATAACTGTACTGAAGGTCCACACCTGACCCTGGATAATGTGTAAGCTTCATTCCTTGTTGGTGCTGGAGGGCATGGAGCAGAATCGATCATGCTGGAAAGAGACATAAAGGGACAATTTCTCTGTTCACAAGAGCCTGCTCTCCTTTAGAGCATGACTCCATCACACCACATCGATTGTTCATCTCATCTTTGCCTTGGGCAAATTTTCTTGAAGGTAAGGAGGAGGAAGAGGAATTAAATTGTCAGCTAAAGTATGTTCAGCTATTTGTGACTGTTTTCTGTAGGTTTAGTGCTGTTTTGCCTGTGTTATGAGATAAGGATTTGAAACTTGGAGGTGAGGCAACATCCTTTTACTTTGCTCTTGGCAAGTATACTTAAAATTGGAAATAACCTGCTGTACCTAGTAGAGCAGACTGTGGCTATTACAAATGAGATCAAAGACCCTCTTTAACTTAATCTTGTGGCTCTTCTGATAAAATCCCAACTTTTACGCGGTGGACACATAAGATGGACTGTGGAATACAGAGTGGGAAAAGAATGGCTCGTGTTGGGGACTGAGTATATTGGGGCTGGATTTCATCTGTATAAGAACTGAGGCAAGGTCCCCAAGGAAAGGAGTCCAGAACAAAGATCTGAGATGCAAAAGTAGCAAAGGAAATGACATCTACTAGGGAGATGAGGAATGGCTATTTTGTTGGGGAAAATAGGGAATTTAAGAAAGACGTTCAGGAATAGAACTGGAACATGAAAAACTAACGAACTAGAGACCAAAAAAAATGAGAAACTGGAGGAAGTGGGAGAGCATGGTAGTGATGAGGGCCAGCGCCTGGAATCCTGAGTGGATAAAAAACAACGTTTGCAAGGAAAAAAAAGAGTGTAAATGCAGAAGACATCAAGGCTGAGAAAATGGGTCAAAGGATGTGTGCAACTCAGGCGCACTGCCCCCTGCAGTGAAGAGCCAAAGATTTCTGAGCACAGCCTACCATCTTTTCCTACATGTCTTTTGTAGCTGACCCGTGGTCAAAATGATGGCTTACATGGAAGAGAGCACCTTACTGCTCTAATTATTCCCTACAGTAGCACAAATGATAGACACTGTAGTGTGGATCCAAGTGCTCACACTGTGCCACTTGCCTGTGAGTATTTGTTCTACATTTTTTCCCTATTTAAAAATACAGTGAATAAAAATACATTAAATCATAAGGTAGTAAAATAATAAGATAGTGCTAAAAATTATCCAAAATTGGAATTAATTTTGTCAATGCTGTCTTAGCTCACTGTAGTTCTGATTATATAGCCGTGTAAGAGGATCTAATTGCATGTTCACATAATATTTATTCCACAGGACTTTCTTCCACTCACTGTTTCAGGTGGATTTGCATGGGGATGCATCAAATTTGGCAGCTATTGACTCTGAAAGATATGAATGAGAGAAGTTTGCAAAGAAAGAATGACTTAAGGGAAGGACAGCTGAGTGGTGTCCGGGGACTCTGTTCCTGCCTCTGTCACAGAGATTTGCGAGACAGAGCCGAGTCCCTCCTCACTGCTGGAAAGCTGTTTTCCCTACTCCTTTATGCCATTTCCAGAGCATCTGGCTGCTTGATTTTTTGGCATTACTGAGCAGTCTTCTCCTTCAGTGAGGTCAGTAATAGCTACGTTTTGAAGGTCTCTGACTCCTAGTTAGAGAATTTTCAGAGATGATTCCCTTAGCCAACAGGTATTGGAGAGTCGGGGATGGATGAGGTGGTTTTGCAGTTTACAGGTCAGCCTGTTAAGGTCACCTGGCACCCTTACTCATTTTTTTTTGCTATAGCTTAAATTGGATGACCCCAGTCCTCCAAGCCTTACTCTGTTTACGCATCAAGGTGTGAAGTTAAGGTAGTTCTTTTTTTTTTTTTTTTNTAGTTTTTTTTTTTTTTTTTTTTTCATAGGGAGATGGTGCTTATAAATATTATGCAAGTAATTTTTCCAGTGTGCATACAGTGGTGATAAGTCCATGAAGAGATTTGCTCTCAAGGCTGGAGTTAAATACAATATGGCAGGAAGGTCTTTGGCCATGAGATGAATGATGGAGTAAATTGATATATCAATTTGCTCATTGAGCAAACAGCTTGTGAACTTGTGCACTGAATGGGATAGACGTGCTCAAAGAAAAAAGGAAAAAAAACCCCTGGGTTTTGAACAATAACTGAGGACTGTTATCATGGTGTGTGCACACCTAAAGCAAAATGGACTTAGAATTGCACAAGGATCCTTCAGTCTGGCCCCATCTGCCTTTTGAGTGCTCAGCTTGTCGCTGCTCATACATTTGTGCATCATACATTTTAAGAAGTATTAATACTTTACAGACCTGTGTGCCTTAGTGCCTCATTAGTGATTCCATAGAAACATTAAGTAACTACGAATACTAATTCAGCAATAAAGTTTTCCTAATGTAAGTAGCTAAAAAGAGTTGTAAATGCTGGTCACTTGGCAAGCCCACATGTACCTCCATCTGGCTAACAACCTGAAAGGCAGATTTAGAAAGTAATTGAGATAATCTCTTTCAAAATAAGGGGTTTCAGTCCTATTGTTTAGGTGTTATGTTTAGATCTTGTATTTAAAGACTTGCATGAACAAATTTTGCATTCCTTGAGACTTGAAAATTCCTCCGTCTTCTCTTTGTCCTTTTCTTCCTCTACACCCTTGCTTGAAAGCTGACTTTCAATGTTTGCCAAGGTCCCCTTCTTTCCTCTCCCCAGAAAGGACCTTTAAGGGTATCCATTCACACCACAATCACAAAATGAACATTGTGTATCAAACAGAAGATGACAACATCAAAAGCCTGAAACTGCAACATGCCCTGACAATCCTGATGTAGAACTACGAATAATTATTGGTACTGTGTCCCTTGATTGGCTTTATTGGCCTCTCTAAGGGAGCAGAATATATACCAATATACTTAAAGTGATGCTAGTCCCTGAGGGGGTCAGTTCAGAGCTGCAATACTCCTACACCTTTCTGAGGCAAGTAACTGAGTTTGTGTTTTCCTTAGACATGTTGGTCTGGAGATGCTTTTCATTATTTTCAAAAGTTTATTTATTATAAAGAAGAAATATTTGAAGATACCTTCCTTCCTTCCCCCCCCCCCCTTAATTAGAAGGATTATAGGTCTATAGATACTTCAGAGTATAAAACTGGATTTGAGAATATGGAGGGCACTGGAAAAGATGTGAGGAAAACCCGGGCCCTGGCAGTGTAATTATTTTTGTGGGACAGAACGTATGGAATTTTGTTGGGAGTATGAGGCACACATCCAGGACCCTGTTATGTTTTGGCTGATTTTTCTTACACTGCCAGTATCTGAAAGGTTCTCAGTGAACTTTGTGATAGAAGAAAAGGTAGTAGATCTCCTAGTTTGTTTCCCTTTTTATATTACAGTAAGATGGTCTGGAATTGCCTCCATTCCTTGTTGAATTACAGGATGTTTCTAGTTTAGGGCTGAACATAATTGCTCCTGCTTTGGGACAGACAGCGTATACATTTGCATAAATAAAGAGATTTAGGGCCTTGGAAGCACATCTTGCGCAACTTTTTTAACTGTGGGTGTGAAAAAGGGTCACACTATAGTTTGGGGTGCTTAGGGTGGATTTTGGTTGCCTATGCATCATCATCTAGTGCTCTTTGAGGTGCTGCAATGTGTCTGAGGGCTCTGCAATGGGGTGTGCAGGTGTGGGGCAGACCCTGAGTCCTTTGGGGTTTGGAGAACTGGCAGCAGGAGGTCAGTGGAGACATAGAACCAGAGACCTGGACTGGAGGAACTGAAATGCACCCATAAAATCTGAAGTGAATTTGAGGTTACCATTTTTTGCTCCAGAGAAGCTGTTTGTTTGGTAACTAGCTAGCCCATTTGGCAGTAGATTGTCTGATAATGAGACCCAAAAGAGAACATTTTCTACTCTCCCTAGCTTCCTATGACAGTTTGACATTTCAGAGCCTGCAGTGGGATACTACTGGTTCATCAGTCAAGCTCAGAGCTCTCTTGCTGCTTCAGTTCTGTTTGAAAGCACCATGAGAACATTCTACAAAGGAATACCTGAACAACTTTACTACTTTTAATTATGCAAATGTTCTGTGTATATTTTTCCTCTAAGTTCTCTATTCTAAGTCCACTCTCTCAAAATGCTGAAAAACTGTGGACGAGGCAGAAAACGTCAAGGTAGCAGAAATTAACTGTCACTAATATCTTACCTTTTCTACTCCAGGGAATAACTGATATCTGAGAGAGAAAGAGAGTAATGAGGGTGGGGGATTCCTTGTCAAGGAGGAAAGAAACCTAAATCTCTTTCCTAAAGACCAGCCTGTAGTTGTAAGCAGGAAATATTGGTATTAAAGAAAGCAGTGTGCACCTTAGTCCAAGTATGCAACTTTTCATAACGTATCTACACCTGAAGGACCCACGTGGGCAAGCACAAAGTCCTGCACCTGGGGAGGAACAACCCCATGTTTTTCAGCACATCCTGGGGGCTGGAAGGCAACTCTCCAGAAAAGGCCCAGGGGTTCTGGAGAGCATAAGCCAGCCTTGTGCTCTTGCCTTGAAGAAGGCCAGTTGTATCTTGGGCTGCACTAGGAGGAGTGCTGTCAGCAGGTGAAGGTGATCCTTCCCCTCTACTCAGCCCTAATGAGGCCACATCTGGAGTGCTGGGTCCAGTTTTGGACTCCCCACTAAAAGAGAGATATGGAGCTTCTGGAGAGAGTCAAGTGAAGGGCCACAAATATGATGAAGGGACTGGAACATCTCTCCTGTGAGCAAAAGCTGAGAATGCTGGGGCTCTTCTGCTTGAAGAAGAGGAGGTTCTGAGTGGGTATCATCAATATGTTCAATTACCTGAAGGGGTCTTGCAGAGAGGATGGAGCCAGGTGCTTTTCATTGGTGCCCCGTGACAGGAACAGAGACACTGAGCAAAAACTGAAACACAGGAAGTTCCATCTAATCATTAGGAATCACTTTTTCACTGTGAAGGTGACTGGAGCTCTGTCCTTGGAGGTATTCAAAAGCTATCTGGAGATGTTCCTGGGGAATGGTCTGTAGGTGGCCCTGGTTGAGCATGGGGAGTTGGACCAGACAACCTCCAGAGTGTTCTTCCAACCTCAGCTATTCTTGCAGTGATCTTGCAGTTGTGGTGAGACCCCTCCTCTATGGTATTTCTTTCACAATAAAGAAGGTAGAAATGACCATTCTGCTGTCCTTCACTACTGTTGCACCTGCCTCTGTTTATATAGCCCCCAAAATGTCTCCTAAAAGCTACTTTTTTATTTATTAAATTAATTTATATTAATGGCTATTTTTTTTATTTTAAAAGCCATAGTTAATAGTTCTGCTGTTCCTCTGAAGTGCTGAAAGGTCTATGAATAGTTCCTGTTTCCATGCTGCATTGCACAGTCTACAACAGCTGGTGTGACAGAACACCACTGCTCTGTGGAACACACTCACTGGAGGCAAAGCAAATATCAAAACTTTCTAAACATATCCAAATTTCTACGTATAGATTTGTATATGTTGTCCGACTGGACTTTTGGCATATTGTGATCAGGTGAATTATTCTTGAATAGCTGGACAGTTCTTTTCCCTCCAATGTCTTTAAATTTTTTCTTTTGCACTTGATTTTTACCTTACCATTACTTTGAAGTGTATCTGTATATAATTCCATGCGTTCTTGCTTGTGGCCGTAATGTAGTTTTGAGGCAGTTGTGAAAATTGAACACCGAATCTGCTACCACTGTCCTAAAGTCTCCTCTCTTTTCATCCAGTTTTCCTGGTTTGTCTAAGTAACAAAATATTCATTAAATTCCTTGCATTTTGAAATTTTGCTTTGCTTATGGACGTGAAGACTTCTTGTTTTCTTTACTCTTTGTTTGGTTTTTTAACCTACCTTCAATTAAAAGTAGTGCTAAACTTTATCTTCTAGCATTGCTTTCTCTGAAATAATTTATTTGATGCTATTTGTTCTCTGGGACACTTAGGTTTAGGTAGTGACTCAGTAGTCTGGATGCTCTGGTGGAGGTTGCTAGTTTGGTGGACAGACTCATACTGGCTTAAATCAACAGATAATTTCTCCTGTAATGTTAACTCAAGATAAATATTTTCAAGACGATAAACGAAGTGTTTGTAACATTTCTTCTTTCTTTAATTGCTTTTTTTGGGTGCAGTTTTAAAAGAGTGAACTTCTTCCATCTTTGGAAGAGTTATCATAAGTACTTTGTGGTTTTTCCTCCTCTTTCCTCCTGCCACAAGTTATCACACCATTAATGGTCATTTGTACTGAAATAGTGTATTAGTTACAATAAACCTGCTTGCTGTGAGCTGGGCTTTATTAATTATATCTAACAACCAGTTGTGGGTTCTTTTATATTTGTTTTGTAGTTCAATCCTCCTTACAGTTCCTTGGGGGCTGCAGGCTAAAAATATGTTTAACTGTACAGATCTTTCTAGTTGTTAAAGAGCATTTCCTTATTCCTGTAAGGACTTGCTGTGGGAGCAGCTCCGAGTTGACTGAAGGGCAAATTTTTGGCAGAACGAAAGTCATCCATCTAATACCAGATCAAGAGAGCATCCTTCTCAAATAGAGACTATTGGAATAGTAATAATTAAAAAAAAATGTTCTTTTGATAATTAGAAATTTGAAAGTCACCATCACAAAAAATGGTTACCAGGGCTCTGCAAAGAAGCTGACTGGCTTAAAAACAAAAAGGCCAGGGCGATCGGTCAGTTGACCAGTGCCACTGTGCGCTCTGGCAAAGTTACACCTAGTGTTTTCATTCCATCCATAGTGTTCTACCTTGGGCATGGTTTTGCGTCTCAGCATTACTAGGCTTGCTACCATAGAATTGTTGGAATTGTTGCAATGAGAGCCTTGGAATAAGAATTATGTATGAGTTTATCCCAGGAGTGCAAGACAGTAGGACATCTGCAAGTGACCCATGTAAGTAAAGATATTTAGGGTGGCTTTTGCTCAACTGATCTTCAGGCAAAATGTCTTAGAGATACAATTTCTTGAATTTTAAGAACTAGGTGTCAATTCCGATGAGATCTGAGAAGTTTATTGATGTAAGTGCACCAATTTTTGATGTATTGAAAAGTTTGAAAGTGTATATTAGAAATAAATCTCTTTCCAGGCACAGTATGTATGTCTCCTGCAGCAGTAAAATACGAGCAGATGAACTTGGCTATTCTATACCAAATTCCTTTAAAAACGTTATTCAAAACTTAAGTTTGTAAACTATTCTGGTGTGATGTTGAGTTAATGGTTCTTGTAATCTCTCTGCCCCTGCAGAAAATGCCTGTGCATTCATTTTATTAGGTTAAAACTCACAGGACTCTTGAACCTTGTGATGCTTGTTAGTATAAAGCAAGGAAGTTGCTCTTGGGCACAGGACTGGTAACCAAGGCGTGAAGCTCTCTTCTTGCCTCAGTCTCCAAGCCTCCCTGCATGACCTGGAGAAAATAAATTAGTCTTCTGGAGGCCTTATTTTCTGTACCTATAAACAGGCGAAAAGTTCTGTAAGAACTCTGTTATGAGGCTTTTAATTCCTGAGTGGTGTTGTGATGCCTTGAGATCCTGAAAAGGAAGGCACTGGATAAACGTAAAGGACCAGTTGCCCTTGTTTTTGCATTTGTCCATGTTCTTCCTTTTCAGGATTTGAAAGCAAAAGTTGGAAAAGCCTCTTGAAGTTTGAAGTCGCGTTTCCTTAATATATCCATCATCAAATATAAATACTTTTTTTTTCCTTTTTCCCCTCTCTGGCTCACGTTTTAGCTTTCCTTCCTTTACTCCTCAGGAGTCTCCTACAACTGGTCCATGTGTTTCTGTTAATTACTACTTGATGCCATTTTAGAAAAATGAGGAATAATTAAGTAGTTAGAGGAACTGGGCAGTAAAAGGGGTAGCTTTTGGACAATTCATGAAATAGTCGGTGCCTTTTAATGGTAGGGTACTTCCTCTGCTCATGAATTATTCATTTTAATGCTTTTGTTATAATGGCGACAGTGTTCAGTCTCCGAGGCAGCTCTGGACAGCCTTCCTCTGCTGAAATACTGCACAGCAGCAGCTACCATTTGTTTTATAAACTAATGCATCTAAGTCAATAACACTGTGAGTAAATGTATTTCCAAAATCCAAAAAAATGAGAGAAGAGGACAAATAATAATATTGTAACTAAGAGGATCTGTTTTTGCTAAAGGGTTCAGTTTGTTTACTTTTCTGGGAACTATTTAGGGATGTAATTTAAAATAAATATTTTTAGAGATTATTGTGTTTAGTATTAGATGCAAATTATATCTATAATGAAAACAGACATCAGTGTCTCTGCTGTATATAGCATTGTGCAATAAAAGGCAGCTTAAAAACGCTCACTGTATATAAACACATCAAGTTTTTCTTAAAACTAATGTTTAAAGGTCTCTTTGAAACAGTTTAAGATGAAACATAACATAACCACATAACCCACACAGAAAATGTATCTGAGTCATGTGCGCACAGAAATAAAAGTTTCTTTGTGGTATCTAGTATCAGTCTTTCACTAAAGCCTGGACTTTCCTAAGGAGAAATTCCAGTGCAAGCGGTTCAGGGTTCTCCCCCGTCTTCGTTCCCCCCGCCTCCCTGCACTTCTCTGCCTCTGACCGAAGCCCCCGAGCCCGGTCGGGCTGTGGAAGGGACGGTCCCCGCGCTGAGCGGGGAATTCGGGGCTGGGCACTCCGCGGTGCTGGTTTCAGTGGCCAGAAGGATGTGCCCCGGCGCGGTGCACTCTCTCTGCCTCTCTCTGATGTGATTTCAAAAGGGGTGTTTTCTCCTAAGCTGGTACACGTACTCCCAAAACGCCCTCAGGCAATAGATAAGTGCGTGCGGGGGGCGGAAGCAGTGAGCAGATAGATGAGCGATTAGGTCACTTGGATTAGGAACGGAGGGGTTTTTTCTCACTCTCCTCGTCTCTTGCCGATCAGATTCCCCGCGCACACGGAGGGCTGAAACTGCGTAAGTAGAGGAAACGAGACTCCATAGATGGATGCAGCTGCAGGACTAGAAGGGGCAGTGAAGAAGAGAGAAGTTTGAATTGAAAGTATATGTGGTTTCGGGGAATGTGAATCATGCAGTATTACTTTCACTTTTTCTAGGCTTGTGTTTCCTATGAACAAACCATCGGGGAGATAGAAGTTCTGATTTAGATAATGTCTTGCAGCCTTTGGGATAGCACATTCCGCTGGAGGGGAGTCCTCTCGGCGAAGGTCGCGCTCAGTGAGCAGAGAGCTTTCCCTGCTGCCCACACTCACATTGTTCCTGCGGGGAATGTCAACTTCGGGCCTTTTCCTGCGAATTTTTCTTCTATTTAGGTGGCTACCCCACGCAAAATGGAAGCAGCGATAGGAACCCCTCCTTTCCTTTTTCCTGTAGCTCTGCTCAGACCATTCTCTGTGAGCATGGTAGTGGTACAAAGTGTGTGGTCTTTCAGCTCTGACTAATGCGTTTTGTGCTGTGTGACTGAAAATGCCTCGCAGTCTGCCAGGGCTGACTGAGGGTTGTGGAATGTGGTGCCTTTTTCCCTGTTTTCTCTCTGATTTATATATATATATTTTTTTTTTCTCTTTCCTTATTTTCTTTCTTTATGTTTTTGGTTTTTTTGTTTCAGTAGAAGTGTGTAGGCAGCTTGTTGGGAAAGCTCGAGATGCAGGGGAAATGCTTGTGCGTTGTGGAATGCGGCTTCCCCTGGGAGACCCCAGCCGGGCGGGCAGTGAATGAGCAAAGTTGAAGAATGAGAAAGGGAGGAGGTCGGAGGCAGGGACAGATAGGAAAGAGTGAGAGGGGAGGAAGGAAGGAGGTGGAAACGGAGGGGCCCGTTTCCCTTTTTCTGAAGCAATGACAGCTGGTTCTGTCCCGCCTCACATGACAAAGTGCTGTGGAGGGGAATATTTAAGCTGGAAACCAGTGAGCGAGGGTGGTCAGCTGATTTGATTTTAATTTTCTTCCAGGCTTTAGTCAGGTGATCCCTGATGAGTAGTCAGCCCACCAAGAAGGGACTGCAGCACACAGGTAAGAGAGAAGCTGCATACTCTTTAATGCAACTGGGGGGTCCGGGGGGGAAGATAAACACCCTGACATTGTTTGAATAATTTAGAAAAGATACATATTCCTGACTTGCTTGGGTGTGTAACACTGTGATTGTGTCTTTCAATGCTGCTACTTCTGCTATTCAGTCTTGTTCTCGATTTTTTTTAATGTGTCTTTAATTAGAAGTTTTGTTGCAAAAAAAAAAAAAAAGACCAATTGTGTGGTGTCAAATACAGTCCTGAGTATTGCATGAATGTTGCATTTTATTACTCTTTGAATAACTTTCCATAATGCAAGTGTGTCAAACTCATATTTAGAGGGGAATTCCCAAATACTTAAACTATGAGTCATAAAAAGTTAAAGGACCAGCACAACAGTTCAGGATAAAAACTCCATTCAGCCTTGGGTAGCTGCTTTTGTATGTGTTGGTAGCGAAATATGTCTTAAAAAAACCCTGCAAAGATGTGCAAAGCTGAAGTGGTTAAAAGTCTGCTGACCATGACCCAAAACACAGGTAGCAGGGGTGAAACAGATGACTGGGGAGGAGCTCATGTGCAGAGCTCTTGGTTTTGTGCATCTTTTCTTTCATTGTTTGTATCTAAGAACCTGGTGAAAGTCGTCTTATGTGCTGAGGGTGCTTCAAAGGGCTCTGATTCTTTAATTCCTGTTATATAATGTCTTAGAAAAAATTAAGTAATAAATAAACTTACTATAAAAGAAGTAGAGAATAAAAATACCTGGTGAGGGTGACAGATAAAAAGTGGGGTTTAGCTGTTTTTATGCCTGGCAATTGTGCCATGCTCCTTCCTCTTTAAACATAACTGTGCAAAGTGTTCTTCCTTAGTGTAGTTTTTCTTTACTAAAAGAACTCAGATACTCTTTGAAATTTTGAATGACTCCTGATAAAAGACACGTTCAGAGACAGACAGCTGTTCCCAGCTCCCACCTGTAGCTCTGAAAAGCTCCTCATGGTCTAGAGCTCAAGAAGACTTTATTTTGAAAAGCTATCATACAAATATTCATGTTTCACTGGTAATATTAGTCCTGGCAAATATTTTGCTGTATTGAAATAAAAACTGTTCGAGGCATACTTTTTCCTATCATTATTGCCCTGTTTCATAAGATGCTGCTGCTCTACACAAGAGGAATAAAGATGCGTGACTTTCCAATTATTTTTAATTTCATGATGTTTCTCTTTTCTCATTGTTAAAAAGTCTCTACTTGTGACAAGCTGGCTGTGGGTTGTTGGTATTGTCTTATAACAACAACTGGTGCTTAGATGCTCAGATGTCCTGAAGTTTAATCTGGGGGAAGACTCTGGAATGGGGTAGTGGAATAGGTGGAGGACTGTTTCTATTAACTTCAATGGACCTTTATCATGTCCAAGCCTGAGGAAACACCCAGGTTCAAGTGATGGACTGAGAGGATAATGTCAAGAAGCCTGGGAAGCATCAAAGATGTTGGTGTTAACAGTGTATTTACAGCAAGGGATGCCATGGAGTTGACTTTTGTACTAGATCATGGAGCAGAAAGCGTTCTTGAGTTTCTAGTACTCTTCGGAAATAGTTCTCCACTAAAGGATTTTAAGACGTATTTTTCTCTTTCTATGGGATGGGAGGAGGAGAGGTTTCATGAGGTGAGGAAAGCTTAGTGACGTGAAACAATCAGGTAATAATGACTCTGGTTAGCAGAAATTGCTCTGAAGTGACTGGTCTACTTGCCATGAGGGCCAGCACTTGATGTCCAGTGCTCCCCTTCCCAATGAAAACTGGGAATTGCACAGGCTTGGGGCTCTGGAGAAATTAGGCAGTACTTCTGAAAGTACCCCAAGTTCCTGTAAGCCATCCCACGCTGGCTTCATCTTAAGCAGTGTGATCTTTTTATGAATGGATGCAAATCTTCTGAAGTTTCTTGCAGTTGTCCTTAGGGGAATTCCTGGCAGGTGGGCTTGTTGGGGCTGCACGCGGCGGAATCGCTGCCAGTGCATGTGCAGGATCCAGGCAGTTCATGTCCTTACATATGGGTGTTACTGTGGACAGAGAGGGGACACGTGAAACTGGAATGGGTAAATATAAAACTTGCAGAAGACTCATTTTCCTAATTTTTTTTTCATCCATTTTTTTTGGTGTTGTCATTTTGGTTTTGGGTTTGTTTTTTTTTTTTTTTTTTTTTAATTTACAGGCTTTAACTTTTTGCTTTTTTTGCAGCTTTAAACTCCTGGCAAG
>VWZF01002472.1:586844-605529 GCA_013396755.1 Sclerurus mexicanus
TGGGGCGGCTCCGCAGCGGACGGCGGGGGCGGCCCCCGGGGCAGCCGCAGCCCCTGGCGCTGGGACGGCCGGGTGGGTGTGCGGGATGTGCGGGATGTGCNAAGGATATGGGTAAGCCCTGAAATAGTGACCTGCAACTGAGGCTGGCAATCATTTACATCTTAACAAGAAGGATCAGAAAATCCACCTTAGGGGTGCTTCCCAAGTGCTTTATTCCAAACACTTTGGTATGACTGTGTATTCTGAAGCTCAGATTAAGTTTGTTATTCAATCAAAATTGAAGTCAAAATTGAATAACAGAAGCAACATATTATGACGAGTTAATATAGCCTGTACGGTGCTGTGCCGCTGCTCAAGATGTTGTTTTCCTAAGGATTTTTTTTTCCTTAAGAAGAGAGACCTGTTTTGATTGCACATCTTTTCTGTCATAGCAATAGAAGCCCAAGACCCGCATTTCCAAATGTTTTCTCCTCATTTATATAATTATTAAATATCCAAGTGTGCACTGCATGATAGAAAATTATAATCCTCTAATCTCTACTTTTCATCTGTGGTACGAATTCAATGCTCTTTTCCAAGACTACCCACTGCTTCCTACTGGGTGGGAATTGCTGCTCTTCAGAGCAGGGTATACAGTCTTATTCTTTCTAAACCTGCAGGAAGTTTGCTCATGAGGAGTGGCCAGATCTGAAATGTTGCAATAAATCTTCAAATAGGCAGTTATAATTTTAATTGTATTTCCATCCATGTTGGTTCGGAGCAGTGGCTACATGGGATCTCTTACTGACCACGTCACATGACAAATGTATCAGATTGTGTATTTTTCCAAAGAATGTTGAAGAAATTAATTTCTGTAGTTCACCAAATTCATAAGGTCGCCTATAGGATGAAATCTTCACTAAGGGCTGTTGTGAGAACTCTGAAGGTGAAATGAGACTTCCCCACAGCCAGACCTGTTCGTTGTCTCACCCAGTTCCTCTTCCTTTGAATAAAAACGAGGCACGGAGTTAAAGCTTTTACACGGAGCATTTTGTACTGTGGGTAGTTGTCGTGCAAAGCGTTGTCTGATATGGGACATACATTACGTGCTAAAGCTGAATATTCTTCGTAATTGAAGACAAAGCTCTTTTCAGAACTTCTCATCAGTCTCCAGAGAATGCTTTGTAGCTACTGATGTAAATGTTTCCTGAGAACAGGGGTTGGAATCCCCCCAAAAAAACCTATCCGTCTGGAAGAAGAGTTCAGAGCCCAGCAAGCCAGGATGGGGATTTACAGGCGAGGGGGGTGGTTGCGGTGGCTGCTGCCGTGTGTGCTTTTGGGGTTTTGTTTGGTTTAGGTCTGTTCTTTCGGAGGCACCAAGCCCGCGGGGAGGACGTGGGTTACCGAGAGCCCCCAGCGCCAGTGGGGTCGCGGGGAAGGAGGGAGNTGCGTGGGCAGCGGCGGCGCTGACACGGCCGTGGGTGGGGATTTGCGGTGTCTCAGCCGCGCTTCCTCCGACACCTTTTAAAGCCCCAGCCCCAATGCACGGCGCTGCCAGGCGTGTAGAGCCCGCCGACCTGAAAGAACGGGGATAATTCTGGGCAGCGACTAAAGGTCCTCGTCATTAACGTGCCCCCCCAGCTCCCGTGGAGGAGCGCAGCTTTTCCTTAGAGTCACATGCTTTTGATTTCCCATAGATTCGTACAATTTACATTATGTTTTTCTTGTAAGCAACACCTCGGGGTAAGAATTGTTCTCTTTCACTTCGGTCAGGGTGGTGGTTCTTTCCCTTTAGGTCTCCTTAGCTCCTCTTCCGACTTGCCGCAGCTCTGGATGTGTTGTGTGTTCAGTATTCTTGTGAGCATTTGGCACAAAAGTGCTAAACAGCTTGTTGTTACTGCTGCCTGTTTCCCCCTGAAGCACACAGCACTTTCTTAATTTAAAGGAATAGCAAAAATCTGCCCCGAACTAGTAGAAAATATTTGCCCCCTCAAAGTTTTCCTTTCAGTTATGAAAGTGAAAAAAAAATTAATTGTGTAGTCTTAACTCTTCTTGTTCTGTAAGAAGTTTAGAAGCTGTTACAGATTAAACACTTGTCAATTTATTCAGTATTAGTACTGCTTGCGTTTGAGAAACTACAGGCATGGAGTGGGTTACTCTGTGTACTGAGGTTTCTTTTCCTGTTTTATGAGATTTATTTTTCAAGTAATAATGTCCAGTTAGTCAGCTACTGGGTGGATGGGTTGAATAGATTCCAATTTTATAAATGCTGATGAATATTATGACTAGCCTTGAATAATAATGGATGACAATACAACATTCAATCATAGAGGATGCCTGAACAGCTCCAGTGTGACTCTGCTATGTACTTTTGGGGAGGACATGAGTGTTTCTTAGTAATAGGAAAGAATCTGGTAAATGCCAAAAGCTGCTGGGGGAATGCAGCTTTGTTTTGCCAAAGAAAACAGGAGGCAAAGTCTTAGAATCACAGAACCATAGAATGGTTTGGGTTGGAAGGGACCTTAAAGATCCTAATTCCACACCCCCTCCCATGGGCAGGGACACCTTCCACTAAACCAAGTTGCTCAGAGCCCCATCTAACCTGGCCTTGAACACTTCCAGGAATGGGGCATCCACAGCTTCTCTGGACAGCCTGTGCCAGGGCCTCCCCACCCTCACAGTAAAGAGTTTTTTGTTAATATTTAATCTAAACCTACTCTCTCTCAGTTTGAATCCATTCACCCTTGCCATGTCACTATATGCTCTTGTAAATAGTCCCTCTCCATCTCTCCTGTTGGCTCCCTTCAGGTGCTGGAAAGCCACAATTAGGTCACCCCAAAGTCTTCTCTTTTCCAGACTGAACAATCCCAAGTCTCTCAGCCTTTCCTCATAGCAGAGGTGCTCCATCCCTCTAATCACCTTGGTGGCCTCCTCTGGACTCACTGCCACAGGTTCATGTCCTTCCTGGAGATGATTTCTCTTAATTAAGTACCTTGACAGGTGTGATGCCGTAGCTTCATTTAGGGATTTGGTGGCTTTCTCTTTCTGAAAAATCTAACCCTTAGTCCAAAGACAGTTTGTAACCATTACCTTAGTCAAAAATTGAGCCCTGCTATGAATCTTAAACTAGAAAAAGAAAAGTGAAGCAGTTGTGGATTGATACTTACAAAACTGAACAAGACAGCAGCAATCCTCTAATCTTGTAGCTGTTGAGTTAGCATGAATGATACTTGTCAGATGTCCTGTAAGCATGAGCTGACACTTGTTTATTCCTTGCTAATTTAAGTGAAAGCATTGTCTCATAAAATTGTGTAATCCTTATTGGAAATATATAAGCACTTTTTCAACCAGTGATGAGAATGAGAACTCATCTGCTCTTTATTTCTTAATATAATTAACATGTACATCTGACATTTGGAAACTTTAACTAAAATTAGTCTCTTTTAAATGTGTTTCTTACTGAGATTTAAATGGGTTCCAGTATATTTGTTTGACGTAGTGGAGGAGGAGGAGGGGAAGTAACATTTGAAAGTTATCATTGCTTGCCTAGAAGCATACAAATTCTACCATATGTTTGGAGGGTTTACATCATTTATTAAGATGAGAAAATAACCTAATTGTTCATACTTTGAATAAGACTAAAAAAAAAAAATACCTAAAAGTGAAGTAGCATTTCTCTGAGGATGATACTGTGCAGCCCATTCAGCATCAGAGAGCTAAGAGTGGTCTGTTGTTTCTAGATGCAATGTTGCAATGGCAATAAATCACGTATTTTTCAGCTGCCCTATGAACAGGAATACTTTGATGTACCAGCACCACTTGTCTTTCAGACTTGCCTGTGCAGACGTATTTTAAGATGTTTGTTACAGTGTATTTTTAATCTAACCTGCTTCCGAGAACATTTATTTGTGGAGGCGTCTAAGTGGTTTTCTGTCCTGGACTTAAACGCAGGACAGTTGGAGCCTGCAGGAAATCAAGAGATTCCTGGGCATGGAGTAAATACACTCTTGCCAAATTTTGTTGCATCTGTGTCGCAGGAAGACTGCTGTGGGGCAGGAAGGTGGAAGCAGAGCTCTAGGTCTACCTAAATGTGCCACCTCTCCTCGTGTGCAGGTTCTGAATGTGTAGTCAGCTTGCCCTTCGAGTGTTGACACTGCGTGTGCTGTGATGCCTTGGCTTCAGGAAGGGTTTCACTGAAGGGGTTTTCCTTGTGAAAGGGAGTGATTTGGGAGTTGAAAGAAGGGGGCATTCAATAACAGAGCTGATGATGTCCCTGACTGAAGGAAAGAAGATGTGCTGGTTGCTCTTTGTCTGCTTTTGAAGGGTTTAGTAGCTGTTTGCAGGAGTTTTCCCAGTGGAGGTCTGTGAATGGGATCTTTAGGCAGTTGAGCAAACAGGAAGCTTAAAGAGCTTTGATGAGAAGTTACCAAGGTGGCACTTTTGGGAGTACTGGCCAAACAAATGCTTCAAAGATTGTGCAGAGTTCCCAGTGGCTTACAGAATGCTTCAGTTTTCTCCATTTAACTGCAGGAATGGCTGTGGCACGGGCTCCCTTTACAAAGTGATTGGGTGCATAAGAGAAAGGAAACGTTAGGGGTATAGGAACAGGGAAGACATCCTTGTGGACCTGGCAACTGCTCCTGGAGCTTGCTTCTTTTATTTTTTTTTTTTTTTGCCTTCCTTTAGTTGCTCCTCTGCTGTTGATGCTCACTCCTACAGACACACACATTCCATGCCAGTTCTTCCTCTCTCCAGCTACAGTTTGATAGGATTTCCAAAGGGGTGTTTCACAATTGTCCCTGAGTGAGTGGGGGATAATAGTCAGACAAGAGCTGATTACTTCTAGTGCCGTATTTGCCAAGGCTCTCCCTGAGAACCCCAGTAAGTGAAGATTCAGGCAACACAGCCTCTCATACAGTGGTGATAGTAGAGGGTTTTGCATGAGGATAAGGCCATTTCTGGTCTTTCTCCAAGTCCTTCCTAGCCAGATCTCCAGAAGATTTTCCTTGGGATAAGATAGCTGGCTTAGAGCAGAAGATTTAGCATTGCTAGAGTGCATTTTTTTGGAATTGAATGTTTCTGTTCGGCTTTTTCCACATGTGCATGGAGTAGTAGCTCTTCAAGATGTCATTTGTGGTCATTCTTTTGCTAGAGAAGAGGTTGTGCCCAAGCAGATTTTCAGCCACAGTCACTTGTCATAGCAGCCATGGTATAAAACGGGGTGATGTGCCCAGACGTGGCCGGTCAGGCAGATAACAGGTATTGTCCCTGCTTAAGCACCTGATTGCTGGGCAGGTCTGAATCACCTGGCAACCGTGGTTTTGAGTCTTGGGAACATCTGCAGAGGAGTCTGGGCTGCTTGTGGTAGTTAAGAATCATGGATTATGAAGATAAGCATCTCAGCTCTGTGCTGGAAGAGGCTGGTTGTTGCTTGGCTTAAGGCTGTACATCTCTGTGCTAGGTCTTGTTGGGAGTTCTCCAAGTCAGGCTCCGCATGTTTTGTTGTGCAGCTCCTTGCAGGAATGATTATGCTGGCTCTTGATCACTTATGTGGCACATAAGGGTTGGAGAGAGTGCTATTACAGACCAGGCTCTGCTTTTTAAAGTATGTGTTGGCACTTTTGGTCAACACCTTTCAGGGACAGTCTGTGATGCACAGCTGTCCAGACTGCCTCCGATGTGCCTTGTGGGGAGGAACTGGGTGGATCCTTGACTTTCCATGTGTCTTCTCTCACAGTGTCTCTGATTGTGTATGGTCAAGGAATTCAGGCTCAGCAGAGCTGCTGGGAGCACATTAACAGGGTAGCAAAATGCAGCCCTGCTTAGCAGGATATGATTGTCAGTCCACTGGGTCCCAGTGAATGACACTCTGCCACCCTGCTCTTATTCTGGAGTGTGATCTGCTTGCAGCCCGAAATACGCTGTTGGACAAGTGAACTGATGAGTTACTTTGGAAGAACTACAACTCTGCCTCCCAGCCCTGCAAACTCTGCATGCAGGAACTCTTATGAATTCCCTGTCAGCTGATCCCCATATACATGGTGAGAGCACTGGTCCCCAGGCCTTGAATGTGCCCCTGTTCTCAAAAGGCTCCAGAATTACCAGTCGAAGGATGGGTGGAGAGGAGGACAGAAAACCTGCTGTTACTTTTTTTTGTTATGTGAAGCTTTTTCTCACCAGCTTTTGGCAGAGAGAGTGCTATGTGGATCTGAAAATAAAAATTATTTAATTTTTTCTAAATAAAAACAACAGGCTTGTCAATAATAACGTTTAGATACAGCATCCGATATTGAGCCAAAATGGAAATTTTTTTTCTTTAAGAAGTCTCGCCTCAAAATCTCTCCCTTTCCTATTACTTTTTTCTTTTTCCTTTTTTTTTTCTTTTTTTTTTTTTTTAAGAAGGAAAGTGTTTTGAATCCCTTTGGCTTTTGGTTTTGGGGTTTTTTTTTGAGGGGGGGGAGGTTTGAGAAGTATAGAATAAATTTCTTATCCGTGCACTCCATGCAAAAGTACTGGTGTGTCATCAAAGTCATATGGAGATTGTTCAGCACAGTGAAGTAGCTATGAGATACTTGCACATTTCACATGACTCCAGATATGGAGGAATTCCATGTTGGCTGAGCAATACAGCATTTCCTAACCTCTGGGGCAAGGGAATTTTGTAAGGTGTTTTTATTTTTCCTTCAGTAATAGAGCTTGATTTGTTTGAACTTTAATAGTTTGGATAGAAAAAGGCAAGTGGCTGCATCCCATTTTTCAGCCTAGAGAACTTACCCAGAACTACTGCTTGTAAATTTTATGTGATGTTTAGATTGTTAAAGAACAAAGTGATTAAATTATATGATTTGGATGCTCTGAAGTCTTTCTAAAGATCTGAGTATTGTTTGGTTTCGGTGCGCTTGCTTTAGTGTGTTAGTTAGGGCTCTTCATAAACAAAATACAAACATTATCTTTATTACTCACAGTGCTGCTGCATACTTGCGGTTTAGGTTTTGCCAACTATTTGTATTGTATAGCCACAGACTCTGTCTGGGTGGCATAAACAAAAACAAAGCCTTTCTGTTCCTATCAGGACTTGTTTTTCGAATTAGGCACATTAGTGTATCATTAGGTAGAGAGGTACGAGTATGTCTCTGTGTGTGACTCTTCTCTAGTCTGAAGTGGCAGAAAACCACATCAGAATAGATTTACATGCATCTTATTAGCCGTGAGCACCCACAGCATGATTAATGCTCTACAAGAGAGACAGACAAGGCTGTCTCAGCCCCAAGAAGCTTAGTCTAGAACTGATAAGGCTTGCCTTGTAATTTAGGAGGTGTGAAATTAATTTTGCATTTATTAGTATTGTGGCCCTCCTCTGGATGTAATTCTGGGGTGCAGAAGCCACTGTAGCCATATGAATCAGCCTGCAGTGACTTCACTAATCCATGCAAATCAAATGCCTCCTGTTAGCTGTGTAAAAGGTGCCAGATCAGGATTGTCTGTGTTAAGACTTCTCTATCTTGGAACATGCCTTAAAACAAATTTGAGATACCAGGCTTCAGGAATCACAGGCTAATTTAAAAGCTCACATGTGGATCCACTCTGAACTCACTGAAAGTCATAGTCTTGGACTGCCTTTTAAATTTAAAAGCACAGGAAAAAAAAGCAATGCACTGGAGGCAATAGTGTGTACCCAAGGCCATGCTGTGCCTGTGAGTTTTGAAGGGAAAAAGTTCTATATTTTATTATGAGTTTAGTGGTGTAATATGTTCTTGACTACAACTTTTATTTCCTCACATTCATTCACATGCACCCCATTTCCTATAGTTTTCCTTCATAGGATTGGAGAAACAAAATGTATAATCGTGGGGAAATATTTGTGCTTTGTTTTTGATCATGTTCCCATCCCATGCTTCAAATTGTATTTGCAAGTGTTGTCATTTTCAAGTGGAATTTCCCATCAGCTTTTCTTGAACTGTTTCAGCAATTCCAAAAATGTGCAGGATATGTGACTTTCTTGAAAGTGAAACAGATTTTCAAGTTTCAAAGGCTACTTTCAGAAATATTCCTTAAGCCATTTAAGTAAATAAGTATTAATAAAGTGTGTACTAATTTAAAGCCAATGAGTTTACAGGAGATTTTCTACCAATATCTGTAGTGTTTAGATAAATCCCTAATGATTTTGCTAAGTGCATAAATATATTTTTTCTTGTGCTTGGATAAAAATTACTTTCCACCCTTAATATGTTTTTGTAGCCAAGTGACTAGATAGCAGATTCCCTTTTGAATTTGTCACTGAGACAGTTGAGAAGTGCTGGTAGCAAAGATATGTTCTAGCAACTAGTTAAAAGCCTCATAACTGAAATATACAAAATTATATTGTATATAATAATAGTATTATGCATAATGATTAATATGTGGGACTGGGATGTACGAGCTTTGTGCTCAGTGGCTGGGAATGTAACTGCCCTGATCTATATTAGTATACAGTGATTTTTTGTCAAAGAAAAATGTCCTCGTCCTTTCTGAAGCTTTCTGTCCAATACCTGCAAGAAATGGCAGCTATTTGCCATGGAAAGCTGGGAATGAACTTTACTAAGTGGTGTATATCATCTATAGCACAGTTAGCAGTCCTCCTAAGCTCTGCCATTGTGTGCCAAAATAAGGAGGAGGAACTCTTGAGGAGTTTGGTTTATACACAATAATTGAGAAATAATTTAACCAGAAATGTAAAAAAAAAAATCCCACAATAACCCATGACCTGTGGTAATATGTTGTGTTATAAATAAAGATGACCACAGCTATGGTAAAAGTGCTGGTTTATCCTTCAATAAGAGGTATTGAACATCTTGTCTGGTTAACTTCTGGCAGCTTTCCTTTTATTTCTACTTGGAGCTTATTCTTCATTGCAAGGAAGATTAGGGAACATGAGTGATGTTTGTCTTGAGGAAAGTGAGGGGGAATTAACCTTTCTTGAGGTTGAGAATATAAAGAAGAAAATTTGTATATTCATATTATGCCACCACACCAATAAGCAGTCTCAAAATACTGGTTGCCACAGAGTGGCACTGATCTCCTTGCAGGAGAATTCCTATTGCTATGTTGTGAGGGATTTTTAGGATTTGTTGGAGAGTTTCAGTTGCTGTGTTTTACGAAGTGATTCCGACAGATGATGCTCTCCAGTAATACTTCACTCCTGGGTGGTTTATTTGCAAAGTCTGAGTTATTTTGTTACCCTTTGCATCTCCTGTGTGTGAGGTAGGATTGTGAAGTGATGGGAGGCCGTGATGATCCACATGAGAGGTGTTGAATATGCCTCTCACCAAGCACTGAGAAGCTGGTTGGGCTTTTGGACTGCCTGGCAATTGACAGAGGCTTGGGTGGGACTGGGTATTGAGTGATACTGAAAAAACAGGAGGGACAGCTTCCACAAGGTAACAAGGAGATTGGCCAGCCAATTTAATGTTTGAGATAGTCAAAGGGGGACTTCCAGCAGAATGGTTGAGTGAATTGGCACCATGGAACTTTTTGACCACTCAAGGGCAGGCCATCTGTCCACCACGTCTCTAAAGCGCCCATTTAGTTCTGGTTTTTAAGTCATAGATTGACTGTTCCTGAGAATCATGAGGAGATATCAACAAGAATGAAGCTGGCTTGCAGGTTGGCATCAGCATCAGTGGGGTGGCATCAGCTGGCAGCAGGCAGGAACCTCAGCCACTGCTTCTTCCAGAGCTTGTGACCTTTGGCTGGTGTAAGAGCAGGGTGAGGGTGAGACCTCGCCCCAGAGCAGGTGTTGGCTTTCAGTCCACAGGCCGGTTTGAACAGGGATTGCAAAACACACACAGGCAAACGTTATTCCTCTTGGGGCTTGGCTCAGGTTACCCAAGAGATCTTCCATTTTCTTTCTTCCCCCACATATACCACTGGAAAGTCACAGCAGCTGCAGAGGTTTTCTGTCTGTCTGGGAATCGCATCCTTAAGACTCGTGGTTCAGCTGAATTCCCAAACATGCTGTATACCAGTCCTTTATACAGAGATTTTTTACTGGGCACGTGCAAGAGAATTACTGTGGGAAAGATCTGGAGTTGTTTAGGGGGAGGAATTGATTCCAAATGATGTCTTGCTGTAGCTTTATTGTGTTTTTCAGACAGGGAACGAAATATTCTTTTCTCCAAACTAGAAACTTGGAGGCAAAGGCTCACTAACTTTTTAGTTATCAAAATCAGTGGTTTCTTACCTAGTACAAAAATGTATATGTCCTTGGTTATCTCTCTAATAATTAATAATGCGTGGGTTGTTCCCAACTAACTATGTTGGCTTCTTTGAAAAGAGATTTTATGTTTTAAGCCCCTTACAGTTTTCCCAGCATCTCATACTTAAATGACTATTCCAAAGTGCAAAAAAATCCATTGTCCAACACTCACTTTTCCATGACATTGTGTCGCTTTTATAGGAAAAGACAAAGGGATATTGAGTGTTTCTCTGTTTGCATTTGTCATTAAATAAGCTGTCTTTAATAGAATGCTTAATAAAGCATCTGTGCTGAAGTGGTAAAGCACGTACCTCATGGGCTTTCATCCCCAAGCTTGTCCTGACTGATGAGATTACATGTGTCTAATATCTAATTTTCATTATTAGCAGCAGTTCTTTTACCACTGGAGCAAAAGGGCATCTGACAGATTAAGCAAGATTTTGTTTAAAGATGCTTATCTTTTCCTGTTACAATAGGGAAAAAAATAAAAAGAAGAGGAAAGTAATTGAAGGGTTTCAATTCCTGAGAATTTTTTAAATGGATTATATCGATTAACAAAATTGCTGCACCTTACAGCAGAAACTTTTTAGAATAAGGCAGTAATTGTAATTAATTTTTAGTCTGTGCCACATATTTAATGATTGCTCTGATTCATGCTATTATATTCTCTCTTCCTTCACCCACAGCAAAACAAATTTAATTTGATTCATACCCCTAATAAAAAAAAAAAAAGAAAAAAAGAAAAATTACTCACATGGTTATGATTCAGCTCTTGGCATAAAACCCTGTCCTCCTCCATCCTCCCCTTCTCCCACCCAAACCTCCCCCACCCTCACCCACTGTATATTTATGTCACTCTAGCCTGAAAAAGTTGATCAGCTCTTTAGAAACAGAGCAAATGAAATCCTTCTTCAAGCTGCTGCGGTACTTATGCTGATACGAGTCTAATAAGACTTCCTTTTCATAAGTGGTATGGAGGCAGCAGCAGTACTCTGTTTTTCTTGTTGCTTTAACAAACAACAGCGTTGTGTTGGTCGTGAGACATGCTTGCTTTTAGCAGTTTAGCAAAGCTACAGCAAGCGATGCTAAAATTGGTCAAGTTCTTACATTTCTGAGTCCATCGTTCAAAAAAATAATTCTTTGAGGAAACCATATATAGGAATTTTTGTTGAAATGAAGTACCAAAACACCTTACTTTAATATTGTATTTGTCTTCTTCCTAATTAGTCTTAACACTCTCATTTTTCATCCTTAACAAGCTTTTCCCCAACACGAGATAAAAGCTGCCCTGCTTTCATTACACAAACGTATGGCAGTGTGTGCTGTTTCCTACAGCTTGTGTCAGATACCGCTGTGTATGGGTGATGGCAATCCTCTGTCTTCACCTACTGCTGGAAGCACAAATGTTACGGTTCTGCTCATCATTGCATCTGACAAGCCGTGTTTCCTACGAGCTGAAGGCTGAACGCAGCTCAAGTTCTGTGATCAGACACTAGAAGCATTCAAAGGAGATGTTTTATACATGAAAAAGAGATGTTTACAGAGATCTGCTTTGTAGAGGTGATGCAGTCCAACAATCCCAGTGGAAATTAGGAGCAGCTCAGTGCCTCTGAAAACTGACATGTGTGTTATGTATATAACACTGAGCACAGAGAACTTCTGCACAATGATGCTGTGAATCACTCACAGTAGCTACCATATCTTTCATAAGTTGGTGGAAAAGTGTAATTTTAGCCAAGCGTGCTAATACAGCCCTTCCGATATTACTAGAAGAGACAAATAGGTGATACCTTAAGGGTAAATAAGAAAGAGGATTGGGCTTGGGTTTTTTTTGTTTCTTTGTTTGTGTGTTTTGGCTTTTTTTTTAATAAAAAGGTTCTCAAAGCCTAGATCACTTGTTTACTCAAAAGAAAAAAGAGATTAACTTGCTCATTTTCTAGTTAAGTGACGCATGTTTCTTTATCTCTGTGCTTACAAGCTTTACTTTTTCAATAAAGGCACAAGATATCAAAATGAAAGAAAAGGGGATGTGTAGGGGAGAAAAGAGAAAAAATAATTTCTTCCTCCTCTCCCTAACATCCTCTGCTTCAGTATAGGTACTATAAGAAAACGGTGTACGTATACGCACACATGTCTGTGGTCTTGTAACTGTGGCTGGTTCACACGTCCCAGGGATTCTGGGTGCTTCCCTGTGGGCTGGGCTCTTCCCTGCGGCAGAGGAGGGCCTTCAGTGCAATTAGCATTGAGGGTGGTGTTAGTTTACTGTGGAGCTCACTCCCTTCCTCAAGGAAATATGAAGGATGGAGCATCTGCTCTTTTCCCCTGTCCTGAGGTGACTTCCATATTTTCAGTCCTGGTCACGAAGTACTGTCACAAATAAACTTGACCTGGAGACAGACGAGTGGTCTTGCCCACATGGTCTCTTTGTGGCCTCTCCTTCTCCCTCTCCTTTGTCATTGATTTATGCAAGATGGGAACTGTCTGGCCTGGGCTGCCTAACTCCCTGGGGAACAGGAGTTCCTAAGGTGTGGTAGGCGGTGGCCTTTGGCAGCACTGTGGAGTGCTGAAATCTTGACTGGATCGGGCAACTGGATGGCCCCTGTGTCCAGTACCAAAGAGTAGCATCTTAAAAGCAACCAAGCAATGTACCCTTCAAGTTTGGTCCAAGGCACAAAGGTGAGAAGTCAAAAGAGAATATTTGAGAGAGGATAGTTGCTGTCTACAGCAGGAAATAGGCTCTGCTTGAACAATAAAGAGAAACAGGTCTCCTGAGGAAATAGTCAACAGAGAAAAATATAGAACAGGTGGGAGCTTTTGTCTGTGAGGGTGCACAGAGCAGGATGAAGACAACAGTGCCTTCCCTCTTGCTTGTCTCATTTTCTCCCTTCTTGTTCTAGTTGAGTTTCTGTGTTAAAGTGAAATACCCCACTCCTAGATTGTACAACAGACAGAATCCATATGAACTTCAGTTACATTTGCATGGCCAAGTTGCTGAAGTTAGACAGTTGCTGAAGTTAGACCATTGCTGCCAGCAATTCAGTGACGCACCTTTCTGTGTTCCTTTACTGCACTAGGACAAAAGTCTCAGCCCATGACCCTAATCCCTCTAAAAACACAAACTAAAATGCCACCACTAGAAAATATACTGATTTTACCAAATGAGTATTTGTCAACAATGAGGTCAATGATGAAAGCACCTCTTATCCCATTAGAGCAGCTGCTGTAATTTTTGAATGTTATGTTTTAGCCACATAGAAAGTGACTGCAGATCACCCAGCTTGACATTACATTGGAATGAGATGCACAGTGTGCTCCAGGAGATGTGGCGTGGAACGGGGAGCCAAGAGCTCCTTAGGTGCAACTCACTTCCTAATGGAAACTTCTGTGATGTTGATCAAGACCTTTTAAGTTTTCCTGGCCTCTCCTTTCTCATTTTCAAAAGGAGACTAAAGTCTACCATTTCACATGGGTATTATGAGGATTTACCTTAAAATGTACTTCTGAAGTATTTATAATGGTTAATCAGCTTTTCCATTATGGAGTACTTATGTTATTTGGCTGGCTTCGGCCACACGAATTCACGCAAATGCTATACATAGAATACTTTGGTGGAATATTTTGTATTTGGCTCATCTGAGTCATGGTTTCCACTCAAAAAGAACTGATTGTTTTAATCTAAAGTATTTTCATGAAGAACCTCATAATAAATGCTTTGGGAAGAACTCGGAGATGAAGCACGATAAAATCATTAGGCTAAAATATCTTGTCAGAGTTGAAGGCAGATATGACTGCTGCCTACCAACAAGCTGCAGAGTGGAAGAATGGGGGCATTTGTGGTATAGCACGGGAAAAGGAAAGGCACTGTTCTAGCGAAGAGAGGACAATGCTGATCATTTGATTTTGTGCCAGAAGCTGGCCCTGAATAAGTTTAAGATGGAAATTTTGGAAAAAAAACCCCCAAAAACAAAAGGTCCAAACCATTAGAATCAATCTCTGGAACAACTTTCCAATTGCAGGAGCTGAGGGGAAGCTGCAGTTGTTTTCAAGATGGAGATATGGTCATGTTCAAAAAGTCCGCAGGGAGGTGTTGGATGGTTTGCTTTCCAGTCCCTAATTTCTGCAGCTCCAACTGTTGTCTTAGGTCTCTTCTTCAATTCTCCTATCTATCATTAAAATTCCAGTGAAGGTGGACAGATCATCTCCCATTTTTTATGTTAATAGAAAACTCATGGCCATTTTGAGAGAGATTTATTCACTGTCCGCCAAGAAGATGGAACATGTAACTCTCCATAAACTAATCTGGCTATCTGTTGCTTAAAATCACTTACTGGCTTAATGCTCATAGACTAGATTTATGAAGTATTCTACTCTCTTTAATCAAATCACTTTAATCAAAGATAAAAAATACCCATTTAAAGCTTAAAACGTATGGTCATTTTCTTAAAAAAAATTACAATAGATGAAAAAGTTTTATACGTACACAGTGTGAGTGTGAAAATTTTATTAAGTCATCTGCCTTTAATTAAACATAACATAAACATTTTTTTTTATCCTCATGCTATTCTAGGATAGGATGTTTTTGTCATTTTATGGTTTCATTGGGCTAGGGAATATTCCAAACAAGTTGAAAATGTGGTTAGATTAGTTTTCCCTTGGGTTTGACCTCAGTAAACTTATCTTGCAGTCAAACTAGATTTCTCTTTATTGCATTTATTACCTCAAGACAGTTGTTGTGTGTTTAATTAATGTGATGTGAAAAGTAGGCGGGGGATTGTGTGTTTTCTGTTCTATGGGGAGGGGGGTTTCTCCTACCCCTGAGAGCAACTTTGAGTCATTCCTCCAAGAGGTCCCACTCCCCGCTGCTAAAGAGGGCTGTTGTTCTGTGGAACAGGAGGGTGGGGGAGAGGCGACTTGAGTCATCTCGGCTGGTTTGTCCTGGCATACGTTTCCTGCCCATAAATTGGGATTGGCAAGGCTTGTCAGTGGCAGGCAGCCTTGTCGTTGTTCCGGTTGTGCCTTGGATGGCGTTCGCTGCGCCCGTGTGATGTTCGTGGCCACACGTGTTTCTTTAGGGCAGGAAAATGGAGATGAAGCGCAGCTCGGTGTCATGTCTCAGGCAGGCGCTCGGAGGTGTTGGCCCGTGTTCCTTAAGGGTTTGTGGGCAGGTGAGGTTTTCTGCGTTGCTTTTAAGTGAGAGCCTGTTTCTTGCATACTATGCGCCTCTTCTCGCAGCAACTCAAAATAAAAATGTAAAACATTTCGTTAGCCTAGGCGTGTTTTTCTTGCGGGAGCCTTTTCTGACACGGGGAGCTGCTAATTGCCAATCATTCAATAGTGCCTTTCAATAATTCCCTTTTTGTGTTTTTTCTTCTTTTAAATTGAATCGTGTGATCCACCGCGCGCAGAACTTTTTTTCAGAGCAGAGCCGGCGCATCGCTTACTTTGCGAGCCGCCTCCAGCTTATACCTGAAAAAAAAAAGATATTTATTTTTATATATATGTACACGTGTAACAAGCAGGTCCTCTTCCCCGCGGCGGGGCGGGTTTTCGCCTCTCCCCTGGGCGCGGGGAAGCGATGGCCGCGGTGGCTGCGCAAACCCCAGCTCGGGGGCGAGGATTAGCGTAATGTGCGCCAGACATTCCTCCCGCGGAGATGCTGGCCGGTGCTGAATGCGGCCGTGTCTGTGTGAGGCGAGGGAGTTTCCTGCCTTAAATCACCAGCAGGCTCCGGCTGGGCGTTCCCGCTCGCTGCCCTTTTTTTTTTTTTTTTCCTTTTTTTTTTTTTTCCTTCCCCCTCAATGAGTGTCCTTTGTGTAACCCCGCTAATTCAGAAAAATTCTCCGCCGTAATTGGAACTGCCCCATCACGTGGCCGCCGCCCGCCGATTGGCCGCGCTTAATTGGCGGGTCGCTATAAGAGCGGAGCGCGGCGGGCGCTGCTCCCGCTCCGCTCCCGCCGCCAGCGCCGGCATCCCCGGGGATACCGAGCCCACCCTTCTCCTCGGGGAGCCTCCTGCCGCCGGGGAGCCCCGCTCGGGCGATGTGGTGAGTGAGGGGCGGCTGTGGGGGGACCACCCGGCCCAAACTCGGGATGGGGGGTCGGTCCGTCCCCTGCGCCGCCGGTGGGCGCGGGATGCGCGGGGAGCGCACCTGGGGGTGGGGGTACCGCGGTGTCCCCGAGCTCCCCTCCGCCTCCTCTTTTCCTCCCCCCACCTCCCAGCCCCCTGTTTCTTTTCTCGGAGCCCCCTAGCACGTGTGCATGCGACTTCCTTGTGCTGGGGAGCTCCTTTCTGCTTCCCCAGGGGGTGGGAGCCGGATCGTGGCGTTCAGGTGTGGGTTGCAGCGGGCGAAAGGAAGGTCTCTGGAGCTCCCGCCGAAGGGGGAAGGCTGCGGCGGCCGGCTGTGGAAGTTTGCTTTGCCATTGTTGTTTTTTTTTCCTTGTGTGGAAGCTGGAGTGACTTTAAATCACAAGCCGGGCAAGTTCGCTTGCTTTCTGCGTGTTAAAACTAGATATAACTTCCCACGTGCCTGTTACTTAATATCATCTGAGGATTTAGAAAAAAAGTGTTATGTAGTTCAGAGACAATTCTCTTCAAGGCAGAAATATAATGATATATATATATTTAGAATGTTGGTTTTTGCAAGACTCCCAAATATAGTGCGACACTAAAAACCAGGTTACCGTGTGAGTGCGTATAAAGACGTTCCTTTCAATGATATTTAAATATGGTACATTAATTGCTACATTGAAAGCTGCTTGCCAGTCAGATGGGAAACAGTAGTGCTTGGAATACTTGTAGACCTCGTGTATTGGTCAATAAGTAAAGAGTGGTGGATCTATTATGTGGAAAATGTAAACTGTGTTTCAAATCTGTCGTTGACTTTGTGAGCTTTATTTTTACTTTCTTTTTGAGCTGTAACTTCTTCAACATGCATTTGGGAAGCTCTTTGGTTACAGGTTAAAAGATGTCAACCCAGAGTATGCTCTTCTCCATTGGTTCTGATGCATAAAACTGAGTCTTATTTTAAAATTTCTTGCTCTTATCTGTCTCAGTTCCCCATGTGAAGATTTTTTTTTCCGAAAAGGGAAAAAAGAAACTAGCTACTGTTGAGATTACTTTTCTGTTTGGAAGCTTGTCTTAATTGTTCAAAGGCCTTTCTCTCTTTCCTAATACAATTTTCGGAAGCTCTTTGAACAATGCTGTATATAAAAATAGAGCTCAAGGTTGTTGTGTAGCTAAATTTATTGCAAAAACGAGTAGGAAATGTCTAATAAGAGAAGCAATAAAAAGAATAGATTGTGAGATAAGCGTGTCTTCTAGAGGCACTCATCGGGAAGAGCGGAATCCAACTTCTGTTGTCGCAGTCTCCTTAGCTCAGGTGTGACTGGGCACCGTCTGAGGGGCATGTTCTGTTTTCAGAATCCAGCACACGGCTCCGAGGTTCTGTGATTGTGGTGGGGCTGGGGAGCAGCTCCCTGCAGCTGGGTACGTTTTTACTTATAGATTTACCAATTAAAATTCCAGAGGAAGAATTCATAAGGTTAGCATTCTTCCCAGAGGTCCCCCTGCTCCCTTCCCCCCACTCTCCCAAAAATAAAAAGAGTGTACTACTCTGTTTAAGTAGTCAAAGCTTGAAAAAATTTAACTGTAGTTGATTTGTTGTCTGTTATTAAAATGATCAGCCCCCTCCCACTGGGTTTCACTCACCTGTTTTGAAATACTTGTATGAAGTGAGGGCTGACTGATTTAAACATAAACTGAAATTTTGAGAATTAAATAAACATGTTCCAGTCAAAATCAGTTTAGATCATGTCTGTAACGTGTATTTTGATTTGTCATACTGTTGACTGTTCCAGTTTATTCATGAAAAAAACCCTTACGTTTTGTAGTATATGATCTCATGCAAAACCGCATTTTACCCTCATTCTCTTAGTAAGTTTTTGCTGTCTGATTTTTGTGAGCATATGTAATGAAAATATTTATTTTAAAAAGAAAATGCCTGAAATTACAAAATGCTGGGGGGAGGTGATGTGTTCTGAAATTTTAAGTGCAAGAAGTAAGTTTTGTTATGTATCATAATGACAGTTTTTACTATATATTCCAAATGGTGGTGCTTGACTGATGTAGAGAAGGGCAAACATCAGAAATGCATAAAAGTAACTTTTCTTATTTTTTTGTGGTGGCAGTCGTAGTTTGTGTCAGCTGGCAGCTCAGATGCTGAAAGGGTTATGTGGCTGGTTCACTTCTATCCCTCATTTATTCAGTTGTTTTGTAGCACTTCAGTAGCAGATGGATTCTGTAAAATATTTTGATTGTGTGGATGGCAAGGCATTGCTTATATGTGAAGATACCTGTGTGATACAGTAACACCCAGAAACGTCAGGTAGTGGCAAATTCTGGACTCATTCATTTTTATGTTCTTAAACCAGGTGCTGGTACACATCACACTTCTCTCACACATACTGCCCCCC
>VWZF01002472.1:605564-707393 GCA_013396755.1 Sclerurus mexicanus
GCCATTGATATCAATGTCTTTTTGTGACTAAATGGGTTTTCCAGTGAAAGAGGTAAAAAATCTTTATAATAGCTACAGCGAGCTATGGAAATTCCAAATGCATGGTGTGTGCCGCCTCTACCCTGTAGCATCTTGAACTGGTTGGATTCCATGGGTCATTTCAGTGTCTGGATAGTACATGTACACACTCCCAAGTGTGGCAGTGAGGAATTGCTTTTGATAGTGCTGTGGTTCACCACCTCTTAGAATGTTACTCTTTCCCCTGCCCAGGAATTGGTTTTTTTGGGTTAGCTGTTACACCTCCAGTTAACCATAACTTAGGGAAAGATTTTAGCAGGCTAGGATGCTTGTTTCCAGTCTCGGAAGATGTTACATTTATTACGTGGTAAAGGAAGAAGGAGTTGCCCTTTAGTTTATTTATCTTTGCAACTGTTCTTTGAGCAGTAAGGCTTTTTATTTTTTTTCCCTTTAGGTTCTAATTGTGCTGAGGCTTGAAAACATTTTTTTTTTAAATGTGGAAGCTGTTCCATACAAATGCAGAAACATTTGGTTAACCCATATGTAGTTTTAGTACTGGAGATAGTTCTTCTGCACCTATACCTGTTAGAAATGCGGCATAACATGTTTGAAGTAGTTTTCTCTGGGGATCCTCAGGTTATTACATTTGATTTTTTTCTTGCAAATTACTTACCATTGCAAGAGCTGAGAAGTTGAGCTGCTGTTACTTGTTTCTTTGTGATTTGTGAGAAAGACGAAACTTATTTCAAAATACATGCGTAAGAGATAAAGCACTTTTATAGGCTTGTGACAGGCTGTTAGTATTCCTTTAAATGTCTTATTAAGAATCCTCAGCACCAAAAGAAAAAGTTAAACCTAAGCTACAGCATGGAGAGGCTGATGTGGAGTATGTATTTAAATCCTCCTGTCTCCTACATACATGATAAATGTAATTTATCATTGGCTTCAGTTCATAATGCCAAAATATCATCATCAACCCATTTCTGTGAAGATCTTGTATTACTCACAAAGGCTGATGAGCAGTAAAGATTTAAGTAAGTGATTTACTGGCACAAATAGCAGTATCTTAAAAGTTCAGCAGTCACAGGACAGAAAATCTGCTTTTATGGTTCAGATGGATGATGTAAAGTTTAAGAATGAATTGACTCAAGAAAACCTTAGAGTTATTGCATGGCTTTGAAGTTGGTGATTGAGTGATGACCTACTAGGTGTGAAAGAACTACCTGTCTCATAGGAGGTTCTCTGGACCATCATCCTGCCCAAGTGGTCAGGCTGACAGTTTTTAAGCAAATCCTAATGGCTGTGTTTCTGACCTGTTCTCAAAGATAACTGACATGGGCATATTGTGCAATTCCCAGCAGAAAAGCTTGCCTTGTCTAGGCTTGCCTAACAATACAGATGCTGCTTAATCTGACTACTCCTAGTGATAAATTTGAATTACAACTATTTGCCCAAGAAGAACAGTTTAAACCTCCTTTTCAAGTTTGTGTTTCTGCACTGTTATATCCCCATGTTGTCTCAAAAAATCTCATCATGTTGTTGTCTAAACAGAGATTGGGAAAGGTGGGACTGGGTATGGCTCACAGGAGAACATGATATGTAATCTCCTAGAAATTACTCCTTTTTTGATTCTGATTTCTTTATAAAGGTGGAAATTTTCATCTGACTGTACTACACAACAGTCAGATAAGCTGTCTTAAGCATCTAAGTTTAGGAAAGAAGCTGTAGGTGTTCTTTTTTAAAAAACATACTGTATTGTCACAGCTCACACTATGTATTATAAGATGGGGTTTTGAACCAGGGAAACTGATGATCTGACAGAATTTTTGCCTAGAAAACACTGAGCAAGCAATATGTTTCTCAAATGGAAATATGTGGCTTCTTTTTGTATAGCCCTGTTCAGATTCCTTCCTACTCAAGTTTTCTAGGCCAGAGCAGTTCTGTTGCAGGCTTTGCTGCTGTCTTGCTGCTCACACTCAGAAGCTGTGCTTTCAGTCCAGTGTCAGATGCATATAACATTTGTCTTTGTCCAGACATCCAGCCATGCCATACTCTTACTAGTGCATACATCCATGTTAAAAATTTCTGGCTTTCTCCAGACATTTATGTAGATGAGGGAGAACAAAACCCCCTTAGTTTTGAACTTGTGAACACTTATTTGGGTTGCAACAATACCTGCTTGCTTTTAGTACTAGATAGAGAACTCTGCCAGTGAGTCTGCAGATTTGAGTTATTCTCTACATAATGAGATATCAAAGTCAACAGCTTGAAAAAACTATTTTGACCTTCTAATGGTCCTTCTAAACTCTGTCTTTACAATAACAATGTCTAAGAGATGTGCAAATATCTTTCTGTGGACTTTTGGGTTCCCTTTTGCACATCAGCTTGTGCTATTGAAAAGTTATGCTCTGTAGTTATTATGTGATGAGATTTATCTGTTTCATAATCATCTTGAACCAGATGTTTCACTTTTCTTCACCATCAGAAGTATCTACTATAAATAGATGTATAGTGCTGTGCAGTTTTGTAGCTGTGTTGGTCATGGTGAAACTGCATATTTATAAATCAGTGCTCATTTTAAGAGCAACATCTGGTCTAAATTTTGTAGCCAGCTGTTCACACCTTAAGGAAAACATCACAGGTCTGGATGACTTGTGAATAATTAAATATTTGTATTTTACAAATCTTTTGCTCTGCTTGTCTAACAAGTGTGTGATTGGGCAATAAACATGAAATTATTTCTATTGGCAAAAGTTGTCTCTATCTTCACTAGAAATATTTGGAGTGGTGGTGCATTTGAGGGGCCCACTTTGCTTCGCCCTTTAAATTTATGAGGGGGAAGATATTGAAACCCTGAATAATACCATGGAAAATATTGAAAAGAACAGACTTTTACAATGTGTGTACATAATCTTACTTTAAATTTCAGGTTTAATTAAAAAGTATGATATAGTGATAAAGGAAGTTTAGCATTTGGAGATACTTTACTGAATGGGATTTGAATGTTTTGAATGGGAGATGATCATGTGAATATGAACAGATGATAATGTTCTTATTTTTGTTTAAAAATAGAAGATATTTGCCAATATCTACCTGCACGTACAAAGGGGAAATTTGTGTGCCAGCAAATAGGCAAAAAAGGGGTGCAAAATTCAGAAATGTGACCATCCACATTGTTACAGGAGGCATCTTCAGAAATTAAAAAATTGAGAATTTGATGTTTTTTGAACTATTTCCTTAATTTAGTTAACATGTGGTAGACTAAACTTTCAGCCAAATCTTGCAAGTCCTAACCAAATTCACAGTTAGTGAGATGACAGCCTTTGAATGAAGGAGATCCTCATGTAGCACCAACAAAATTTAACTCTTCAGACCTGTTGCCTTAGTTAAGCTTCTGGATGAATTCATGAGAGGTGTAATATGTAAATATTCATCATCAGTGACTATGTTTGTAGTATGACTAGTAACCTATCAGTGCGTAATTCTTTTTAAATCAGTTTAATATGTCTCTTCTAAAGCTTGAAGATATTTCTTAGGTGCTTGATAAAGTACTGACTTCTGAATAAGTGCATTACTGTGACAGTGTTCTGCTGGATACTGTCTATGCTAGTTATAATCAATTTGCACTGTGCTTATAATTAAGCCCCCCCAAAAGAAGTCTGCACTTGATGTAGTCCCTAGTGAATGGAAAAAAAAAATAAATAGACTATCATCACTAATTGGTGCTTCTAATTTACCTCTGACAGTAAAGCCAGCCTTCAGGGTGCCAGCTCCCTAAGCAGGCAGGTGTTTTGTCCTGTGCAGTGGCACAGATAAAGAGCCTGGTGGGGTTTAGTGGGCACGCTGGGGCAGGGGCTGCTGCAGCCGCCTTGGAGCCCTGGCTGGGAGAGCTCTGCGCCTCCTCCGAAATTCCTCAGGGAAGGAAGGAGTGGACGGGAGGCCTCCCTCCCCACAAGCAGCTGTGGAATGAGGATGAAATCCAGTGTTTATTCTTTCTTCCGGAAACTATAGGAAATGTAGTGCTCACGTACGTTGCATAATAGTATTTGCAGTTGTGATAGGGAAAGCCCGGGTAGGATGCAAGGAGAGCCAAGTGTTAGGAAGTTTGTCCTCAGGGAGGAAAAACTGCAGCATGGGCTGTGAAAGCATTAAGCGGCTTTATCAGGGAACTGATCCTTGCTTAAGGAATTGTCAGCATCCCTAGAAAGGTTTGTGACCTTTGGTTAGTGGGTGCCAGCTAAACCATGCCAGCAGCATGCTGACCATGCTGTCATTAACACTTGGGAGTAACTGATGGTGCAAGTGACAAAGGGATGTGCCTTGGGACAGGAACTGGAGGTTCAGTGGCTGGTTGGTTTCTACTCTGCTGCCTGGTGTAGGCAGTTTTTGGTGGAAGCTGTCTTTGATTTATGTGTCACGTAAAGGAGTTGTACACTTGAATGCTAGTTACTGGCCCAGTCTCCTCCACTGTTGTCAGCTACGGGAGTCTGGCTCTGCTTCATGATGCTCAGATGTCTGAGGAGTTGAAATGACTGATGATACCCAAGCTCTGAGTCTTCACACATAAAACATAAAAATGCTTCCCTTTGTCAAAGATGTGTGAGCTTGTCTCTTAATAATGGCACTGTTTAACCTGGGAGATCGTCTGCCTCTCTGGAACTGCTTGGAAGCCATTAGTTGAGGAATATCAGACAGGTCTCACCAAGGCCCTCTAAATATATAGCATCTGGAGAAGGCAAAAATCTCACTTCATGTTCAGAAAATCAGAGTGTTCTCTCCCAGCTGGTTTATGGCTGTAGGAAATGTGAACCTCTGAGACTCTGAAATCCATCCACAATCTGGGTGAAAGTACACTGATGTCAGGAGGATGCTCCAAGTTGCAATTGCCTTGCTGGTTTTGTTCAGCCCTTTTCAGCAGGCTGAATGATGGGGAGGAATGGTTCACTCCTGAATGTGAAAGGAGGTCTTGTCTTCTAAGTACATTAGTAACAGCAGCAAGGTAGGAGAAGCCTTTATGTAAGAAAAACTGAAATATGCTACTTGTTTCTTACACCACAAAAGAAAGTTCCTGTGACTGTTACCCTGTCTAGGTGTCTCTTTCTTGGAAATGTGTTTTAGTAGCACTGTTATATAATAGAAGCTCCCCTGAAAAGATATGTGGATCATATACTACAAAATGAGTACAGAAGGTGGCAATATATTTGAATTAGAAATCTATAATTGCCACTTAAGGATGAAGTAGCATGGCATGCCTTGTTCTTCTGTTAGGCACAAAATAAAACATCTGTTTGATTGTCTGATCTGGTAGGGAGGAGTGGGGATAAAAGGCTATATTGGCAAACTGAGTGCTGTATTTTCCCTAGGAGTCTCTGCCTGAAAAGGTGCATGTTGTAGCCAGAACAACTTTTGATAATGTGTAACTTCAGAGATTACAGCCTGTTAGGTCTGAGCACTTTCAATATACTTTTGCTGCCTGATAAATTGGCCTACTGGAAGTTTCTAACGTCTTGGCTGAGGTTAAGAACCTGTAATTCTGTGGTGGAGGAGCAGTATGCAATTCAATACCACAAAAGTACACATCAATTAAAAGGTGCCTAGATATGGGCAGGGAAGCTTAGTCAAATATTCCTTTAGGGAGAAAAAAATAAAAGGAGGGAGAAAAACACCCAGACAGAACCCTTGCATGTTGTAGACAAAAATGCTGCTTCGTGACAGCTTGGAGAGGCAAAACCATGGGGAAAACTATTCCTGGGATGTCAGGTTAACTTGTTTTCAAAGGGTTGCATTGAGTAGCCCAGTGAGATAGGAGCATCTAAGGTTCTAATGGATATCCTGAGGAGGACAGTTCTGTAGTCAGACCAAAAGTGTTTTCTTCCTAGAATCCAACCTTTACTTTCCCTAATTTGTTTGTCGCAGAGTTGCTTCTTTGGCATCTTGTGCTTGTAAGTGCAATTTTTATGGAATTTCAGAGATGTGTCTTATGCTTCTGCGATGTGCTGATAATCAAAAATTGTTAAAAGAACTTGCTTAGCAGACACCTTGATTTAAAAACAACACACCCACTTCATTGTGATGCTATTCAGGGAAATGATTCAGTGCAGTTTCGGTGGGTTTAAACAATGGCTTAGTGGCACACCTATTTTGTAGAAAGCTGACTTTTAAATGGGATGCCTGTTTTCTGCAAGTCTATACATAGCTAACAGCCGCAAGGTGATTCTTGGTAGCATACATGTCCTGTACAGAGCCTCCTTCACTGCATTCTGTTTTCCCATGCAATGAAGACTGACAAGTGAATTAGAAATATTGGAAGGATTTGTTGGATCCTTCAAGTTTTCCTTTCAGAACTGTTTTATCTTGCAGTAAAACATAAGTAGGAGTGAGCTGATTCACACTCAGTATGTACAGTCAAGTTCATTTCAAAAGGTACACTTGTTTTTTTTTCTGCACTCTACACACAGGTTGTAATAACATGACAGCTTATTTATCTTTATCTCTTTGTTCATGGCCAGTCTGAGTTGCAAATAGTAAAATACTGTGGACAGCTCACTGTCTTGAGCTCAGCTTGCAGCCTTCAGCTCTGTGCATAAATTTGTGTACAGAAACAGCAGAGCTGACACTGACAGTGAGTGGCAGGCTGCGGTGATAAAGATGTGTGCCAGCACACCTTCATGCAGAGCACTGCTGTGTCAATGCAAATTCCCAAACTGAAGTCTCTCAAGTGTCTCAAAGGCAATGTGAACTTTGACTGCTTTATCCCTGCCCACGTGCATCTCGGGCACACATCTGAGAGTGACTGTGCTGTGGATGGGTACTGTACAAATGAGTCAGTTCCTGTTCCTTTGGCTGAAGCTCCGTTAGGAGTTCTCAAAAAAGTATTTCAAAATGTGGATGTGGTCAACATAGTCATTTTCCAGGCATCTTAAAGGAAACCCACATCAACTGTGAAAGTGACCTTTGCACTCCTCTGTCCTGCCACTAACAGAACTCAAGCACTGCTGGATGGGGAATGCTTGCTTGCTTCTATCTACATCTGCCCTCCCAATTTGCACTTCTTGCTCTTTAGATTAAATGCCCAGTTATTTTTCAAGAGAATTTCCCATAGTGTGTCTCTGTATGGCTGATCACTACTCCACTGGTGGTACATCAGCCAGATGTATAGTTAGGAACAACTTTTGATAAATTTTTGGCCATGTTTTGTAGATCATCACATTTTAGTACTGAAAGCAGTAAACCCATTAGAACCTGTTGTGTTATTTCCCAGTTCTTATAGCAAAATGTGGTAAAAAAAACACTTGTACTGCACCTCCTGGGGTTAAATGTATTGCTTTAGCTGAGAAAGTTCTGTTGAAGGCATCAGTTAGTAAGAGTCTCTTTCAAGATATCAGATGGATTACTTTCACTGAAAATGTTTGTCTTCTATTCTGAATCTGTCTATTTAGAATGACTTATTTTTAAACAAACAATTTTACCATAGCCTTCCTGCCTTACGCCATGGATTTTTTTTTCTTTTTGCATATACTACTTGTGATTAAGTACCCCAGGATCTGAGCTCTGAATGGTATTATCTCCATAATGACTGTTTTTAATACAGTACTTCTCCTTTATCGATATGTGCAGCTCTGCCATCTAATTGTTATATTGTGCTGAAGTTTGTGTTCTTACAGAGCACTGGATTTCCCCATCAGTTACCCAGTGATGCTGCGTGAGGCATTCTGCCAACAAAAGGGAGATGTTTCCCCTGGGAGCCTTTAGAAGGCTACTGCAGTGGGATGAGGAAGCAAGTCTCCAAATGGCAACATACACTTCATTTAGAAGAAAAAGCTGCTACCAGATGATGGGAAAATGCTTTGAACATGTGTTGGAGCATAGAACTCCCAGGTCTCTTATCTGGAAATCTGTGTATGATTTACAGTGCATTTACCTATTCTGTATAGGTAGCAAGCGATTAGAGTGGAAAAGCTGTGTTATCCATAACTCTAACGCTTGTAAATAAGTGACTCTGCTTTATTAGTAAGGTATTCAGCCCTTCTTACAACTTTTGACAGGAAAAGGGAATTGTTTCCTGCATTACTTCACATGTTCACAGCAGTAGTTGTGACTCTCATATGGGCAGACAGATAAAAAGGATTAAGACTTACTCTGAAGCTGATCATGCCATTAGCAGACATAGAATGGAAAATCGGGAAAGCCTGTCTGCCTAATCCTTGCTGCCTATCACAAGTATCCATGCACATTTTTGCTTGGGATTTTCACCCCCTCATCTTTAGAAAAGACAGGATGAATGAGACTGGCTATTTGATAGTAGTTCCCGTGTTACTGCTGTGCATTACAAAATATCAGCTGTACCTATAACAAATGATTTATCAGTTCAAATCTACCTGGTGTTTTTAAAATATGCTTTAATAACATTTCAAATTTGAAGCAGATGTTATGCTACACAGACAGTATTTCCTTTTTCTTCTTTTCATCTCATATTAATGAAAGTATGCAGTGTGAGATCTGAATTTAATATGGCCACATTTAAGTTCTCTTAATGTCATCTTGACCTGTAATAGGAATCTAGTTCCAAAGGCTTTGCTTTAAAGATTAAATTTAATTGCAGTAATGGATCTGACATGGTCCTGACTTATACAGAATTTTTGCAGTGAATGTTAGTTTCCTTGTCCAGGTAACCTTGTTTTCAGATTCACCACTGTGCATGAATTTAGAACTCTCTGCCACTTGTCTTCTGTGCTTATTGCAGAGGTTACTACTGATGTAATTCTTTTTAAACCAACAAAATGTGTTCTGACATACTTATGTCAGTGTGTCTTGCAGCTGTGGAGAGACAGACACCACCTCATTTGTGGAAAAAAAATCTCCGTTCTGAAGTGCAATCTTCATTCCTACTATTTCTGAAACGTACATGTGAAATGGTTGGTCTGTATCCTCTGTGTATTAATTCACACTTCAGTTGGTTTTGAGTTTTTTGCTTTTGAAATGCTTAGTGTTCAGATGTATCATATGTTTTTGGGTTGGTTGCTCATTCCCACTGTCCTGCTTGGATGTTTGGTCTTTAAAACTCCACCTTTAGAGTATACTCTGCCATTATCTCTTCACACTGAATCTCTGATAATGAAAAAGCCCATTTGGACAGAAAGTTGTTGAGTTGGAATAAGGCTGATACAAAAAGGCTCTCTTGTTTACTCTAGTGTACTGTGACTGGTCCAGGACTTAATACCTTAAAATTACTTGGAATAAAAAAGCAAACAATCTACAGAACTCATAAGACTTCCTAGAGAAATACCCAGGACTTGTTCCTGCTCTGCAATGATATTTTTAGAAGTAGGAATAGATAATATTTACATTTAGGATAGATGTCCTATTAAGCAGCTGGATTTAACAATGACTAATGAGTGGGCATTACAGTAAAACCAAGTGGAAGACATAGGGCAGGTAAAGCCCCTGTGTTTCTATAACATTTCTGTAACACAGCCTGTAGTCAGTCTGGTTTGAGTTGGGTTTTTAAGTATGTGGTAGGAACCAGGAATAATGGTTTCTCAGAGGAGTTCTCCACTTGGAAGCTGCATTCCTTTCTGTGTGTACCATAGTGCTTATCTGGCCCAAGCTGGGAGTCCTCAGAAGCTCCAGTTAAGATCTGCTCTTGTAACACACTGTTCATAACTGAGACCTTCTCAAATTGCAGAATGAGTTTAATTACTGTCCATCACCACACACAGTAGCAGTGGGGTGTTAATCTCAAAACCTTGGTAGCAGATACTGTTTAATGTACAGTTCAAAAACTGAGACCACCTTGTGATTGCTGTAGTCTGCTGTTCTGTCATAGCCTGAATGTATTAGCAATCCATATAAGATTAAATATTACTGATAATCTGTACTATTTGGGATTTCCCTTCAAGAGTGTTTTTTCAAACCCACTGGTATGCAGGTCCTTACTCTTTTTCTCAGTATTTTGAATTCCTGTCATTATAGTCATTGCCTGTTCTGAATAAATTTGCCTTCTTTCTAAGGTCAACTTGAAGGACAGTATTGCTTCCTGTTTGTCCTGGCTATATTTTTGAATATTCCTGAGATTCTTGAGGTATCCCAATGAATTGGATACTTGAGTGAGTTACTTTTCAGTTCTTCCCAGTTGCATTTTACACAACAACAGTTCTTGACTTATTTTTGTATTTTTCTTGGAGATGGTCTAAAAGCAGCTCATGTTATGGAAAAACTAAAAGATAATCTTGGCAAGATTCTGAGTGGGTAAAACAGTCTGGAGATTGTATCTACTGTGAGAGAAGATGCTTCTCCAGCTGTTGCCGCCTGTATTCTGTTTCATGGGAGTTATATCACTTGCACAAAACATTTCCACAAACTCATTCTTCTCTTCTAGGTTCCTTATTTCTCTATTTGAGAAAGGGATAAAGTAAAAGTTAAATCCTCATACTGCAGTGTGGTCATGTACACTTTTTGACCTATTAAGTTTGTGGTATAATGGCTTTTTTCAGATTCCCATTTATCTCCCTCTTCTAGTATTAGGTTGCTAAACCACAGCAAAGTCATCTTTATATGTAACAAGTAGCCTTTAATTTATCAGCAGTAGTAGTACTGTCAGCATCTCTTAGGACATACCCCAGACTTCTGTGTCTTTTTAGCGTAGTTATTGTGACATTTTCTACAAGTTGGCTGATTAGCACTCAGTACACACAAAGTGCTTTTGCACTGATGGTTGCAGCCACTTGTTTTACCTCCCTCTTAATTATCTGTAAGATGTCAAGCATGAGAGGGCAGTCTGGCTTTGACTTACACATGTCACTCAAATGTTAATAACCTCATTACACAACTCAGCTGGTGGCCCATGTACAGTCCCATATCCAAGCAGGTCTTTTTGCTTAAATGCTTAAAGAAGATAAAATAGTACTGACAGGCATCTCCCTCCCCCACCAATGCACTTGTTTGTTCATGTTTACCTAAACACTCCAGTGCAAGAGTGTGTGTCTCTATATTTATTTATGGTGAGGGGAACAGAGGATCTTTATTTAAATGGTGGTTTCAGTAAGACAAAATCTTCTTGTTTCCCTGGAGACCCTAAGTTCCCTGTGTATTTTAAAGCTTCTCTGCCAGTTGACTTCTAAATCTAGATCTGTGTGGCTTTTTCCACACTATACCTGAGAGTACCAGTTTGGAATAAGAAGTTTAGTAACTTTAAAAGCATTGATGCCACTGTCCCTTATACATCACTGTTTCTGCTTTCTCTTAAGTTAAAAATAGAATATTGCCTATCAAGAGCTGTGTGAATTGGTGTTTGTAACCTGCGTGTGACTTGCTGGTGTCTATTACTTCATGCAGATTTAATATCAGTAAATATTACCCCTGGTTCTGTAGAATAGAAGTCTATTTTGGGAAGCTTCTTGGTACATTGTACCTGTTGCTCTTCTGCTGGACATATTCCTCTTTACCATTTATGGTCTAAAGGAAGCAAAGTCATGTGAGCTGTGGGATAAACATACGCATTTAGGTCTCTGTGGCACAGTAGCATGCTGTTGTCATGTGATAATCTTCAGGCAAGATAACGTGTGTCCCTGGCTTTCACATGTCTCTTGTAAAGATTACTTAGCACTTAAAGATTTGGGAGCCCTCTTTTTTGTTGCTGTAAGGAGCTTCATCTTCTCAGTAATCTGGAGAACACTTATCCAGAATACCAGTTCTGGTTTAATTTCAAACTTTCTGAACAGCTTAACTGCCTCTGCACTGTAGTCTGGGTGTTATTCAGAGGTCCAGGCTTCTAAGGGCTTTAATGTTCCCCTAATGACTTTTTTGATGTCCACTTTAAAGCTATACATGTGTCTTTGTTGAAGCTTGTAGACTCTGCATTTTCTTAATTTACGTGTGGGTAATGTAGCACTCGGACTTTTCTAGCATGTGTAACTTGTCCCTTGTGTTTTCAGAATAAAGCTTGGTGCTGTACAAGGTAACCAGTATGACACCTTGGGTGGATTTGTTCTGTTTGTTGGGATGGCTTTATCCTTTACCAAGGGAAGGAAGGTGTCCTGGGGGGACAAAGCAAGTAACTCTGATTCAAAAGACAAAACAATGCCCAAACCATGCCTATACTCCAGACTTACAGGCTTACAAATAATGGGTTTAAAACATGTATCTAGGTAGTTATTGTACCTTCTTTCCCCGGCTTACTCAGGTTGTGCTTGGGGGCCAGACTGTCTTTTCCTACAGAACAGTAAGGTGATCAGAAATATTAAGTTCTCGGCATAAATGTATTAAGCTTCATATTGCACTTGGCTGAAAGGGGGGGAGGCTGTGTTTACCTGCCCCAGCTGAGTTCACTTCAGAGAAAGGCAAGTAGGAGGAGATGATGGGAAACACACAGTGAGCTAATTTATATTCACCACCCTCCTATTGCATATTAGGTGTGATATGGACCAGGTGGCTTTGTAACATCATCTCCCTAATTGGCTAATCAAGTGCCTTATTTTGCAAAGTTCAAGTAACATGAATGCTGTTCTCCTCTGAAGTAAGTACTAACTGCACTTACAAGAGTAATTATCTCTAAAGTAGGTTCTTGAGAAGTATACAGAAGGATCACACCATCAGTGCTGGGAATTAGTTTAGGAATTGTTGCCACTCAGCCTGCTACCTGACTTCTGGTTCAAAATTGCCTCATCCCTGGTTTGCTGTCACTTATTTACTACATGGTTGCCATTTCATGTTGATATTTTCTTTCCCTGGTATTTTCTGCACATGAGTATCCAGCATGAATAAATAACAGTGTCACAAAAGATGAGGGCCCCTGTTTTCCACACAGACTGGGTACTGTACAAGCTTGAACTGTATAGTAGCTTGAATTGAATTGCATGGTAAGGACATAGCAGGGCTTTCAGAGCCCAGCCATCAAAGATTATGTGCCATAGGGGTATTGAGAGAGGCTTGTTTGTGTAACTTCACCCACCATCAGAATTTAGTAGCATTTAGTCTTAACCTCAGCTGAATCATATCTGTAATAAATATACAGTATTTTGTGATTAACCCATTTAGTTTCTAGTCATGTTTCATCTGCATCGCTAGTCAAATTGCTAGTGTTTGGCATGCTGGGGGTGTGCTGTCACAAGGTGAATGTGTGCTATTCAGAAAGGGAGAATTCACCTAGCTAAGGAATGGATAAAATAATCCTTTGGCAGCTTTTGAATTCTTAGCATCTCTGCTACAACAGTATTGATATCCTGGAGGCACCAACTAAATGGCTTAAATTAAATGGCTGGGTATGTCTGCTCTGTGTATGTTCCATGCCCTGATGTGTGCCCATCATGCCCCTGTGCAGTGAGTCTGGCCAACTTACTGCACTGGCACAGGGGCTGGGACTGTGACTCAGCCCTGCTGAGCTCTGGGGTAAAGGGAACCCAGGGCACACAGGCAGTGGGGGGGGAAGTGTTTGTTCACTTTCCCTTCCCACCTCTTTCGTGCCTTGGCAGTCTCCGGCAGTGCAACCCTGCCTCACACTGAGAAGCTCTGGGTTTGTGTCCACGCAAGCAGATCTGGCTGTGGGTGTTTCTCTGATGCCATTGGTGTGAACAGCACTACCTTCCATATGTCTTGTGAAAAAACTGAGCTGGAACCCTCTGGCAAGGTGTTTAACACTGGGGGCCTAAACAGAAACTTCATTGGCATTGTTTGCTGTCTCTATATAAAATTACCTTACTGCTCATAAAATTGTGATTTGATGAATAAGTTAATTCAGTTTCTCTTATCACCATCCAGTGGACAGTTACAATACACTGGGGCACGAGCATGTACTAACAGTAGCTGACAACTGAACGTTATTCACTTGCAGAACAGTGGTCCTAATGCAGGTACTATAGAAACTTGGTTCATTGCATCCTAGCATACAGGAACCTCAAGATTAGGAACTTTTAACTCATGCTTATGCCCTTCTGTGGAAGCTTTGTGCCACTCCTTGAAGTTGTAGGCTCAGTTATTCATTGTTCCATCAAGTTGAGTGAACAGTTTGCTCAACTCCATATGCAACCTATTTAATTTATGCCTGTAAACCTTACTTTGAATTGATCTACAGTTTGTTTTGGTGGGGTTTTGCATGCTTGAATAAGTAATTATTTACAGCATCCTTCACGGATTTTTGCAACTAAGCCAGTTTCTTATCTGTTTGTATCAAATCCTTCAAAGACCATATCTGTGAAGTCAACACAAAAATAGGTCCTGGTTAAAGGTAACTGTGTTTGCATTTATCAGCAATTAAATTTTAAAAACAAGCTAGTTAGTTTGCCTTTGAGAATGCAAGTGGTTTTGCCTGTAGGAAGTTGTTTTAGAAGGCTGTGCCAACTCTATACCTCCCTAGGCTTGCTCATACTGGTGTTCTCTGGCAAAGCAATTTAGAAAATGTTTTGGGCAGGATTTTCATAAATCTATTCAGCCCAATCAGAAGCTTCACTTAATAGAGCAATGTATAAATAGTGCAGGGAGTCAAGTGACCATCAGCTGGTCTGAATGGGTTTGACCACTACAGTCACAGGGTCTGAGGTATGCGGGAGCTGGGATCACTGAAAACACGCTTTGCTGCAGAGATACTCTGGCTCTGGTGTAATTATGTAACTGCAGGGGAATTCATGTGTGTGAGAATGTGTTTTAATTGGACACCTGTATTTAATGTTGCTTTCACCTTCTGTATCATTACTGTGGGCTTTCAAAAAAGAAAAGTTACTGCCTTGATTAACTTTCCCATTTCATTAAGTCGTGTGCTTTGCAATGCACAGCTGAACTCCACGACTGTGCATTTCCTTTATAAACTGTATGCCTACTCTCTTGAAACAATGCACTGATCTGTTTTACTGAATTCAGAACTTAAGACATAATGGCTCTTTGCCTAAGTTCATATTAGGTAATTAGAAGTTCTTGGCATGCTTGGTAAATGCTGAAATTCCATTGCATTGTGCATTAAGCATGGAGAAATATTTCTTCAACTGCAGTGCCAGTACACTAAATTATGTGTTTTGGCTGTCCCTGGTGATGGCTTTATTAAATCTCAGTGAAACTGTCAGCTCTGAACTTGCAGCTATGCTGGCTTGCTTTTGTTTGGAAAGTTACTAAAGCCAACATCCAGGTAATGACTCTTTTCTTTTTTTTTATTAAAAGCATCCAGCTTCCCCACTTAAAAATATCACAATGTGGATGCTAAGCAAATTAGTAAAATGGTACAGATTTGTGTTTATTTCACTTGACACCTGTGGCAGTGCTGTCACAAAAAAATTAACCAAATTCAGTGACTTAATGGGAAGAACTCTAGTTCAAACCCAATTAACTGGTATTTCCCTTCTTCCTTCCCCACCTACCTTGGCATTCATACTGAATAGCTTTCCCCTATTTTCATTACAGATTTTAATGCTTGTCAGTGCCATCCCTATCCTTAGAACATTAGCCTATGATGGGCCTTTCACAGCAGAGCTGTTTGAGAACCTGTTTGCTCCCTTTGCTATTGATTGGACCAGTAGACCTTTGATTTTAAAAGTTATTTGCTTAATTCAAACCAGAAAAAGTATGGTAGCATATGTATCTGTTACATTTCTCGCCTTGATTCATTTATGTAAACATCCTTCTATCATATTAAATGTATCTTGATTCAGCAAGTAAAGATAGGAGTGAGACAGGAGGTGATTCACAAGTGTTCTGGTCATCTGCCTGTGTATTTGATGCACAGCACACATCCAGTAGGTTTTTTCTAATTTTTACATGGTATGATGAGGGGCTCAGTTGCCTCTTGCTTTTTTGGCAATAAGCCTTTATATTAGTACAGTTCACCAGTGTCAAAAGCTTTAACTGTTGGTTTTGTAGATGACAGATGGTGGTTTATTCTCAGTAACTTGATATTTCTTGCTTTCATGAAGGAGTGAGACTCCTCTCTGCACAAATATCAAACCCAGACACTGCTCAGTTGCATCTGAACATCCATGACCCAGAATTATGGTACAGCTTGAGGCTTCAGGTTACATACATGCAAAGAGCTCCTGCATCTGAGGTGTTCACAAACCTCCCTTTTCCTTCCTGCTAAAGCTCTGAACTTGAAGTGACCCAACCCTTTGTCATCTCTGGGGTTGAACCTTTTTCCTGTTGTCCTGGTTTGGGCTGGGATGGAGTTGGGCTGAGTTGGAGTTTGATGATGTTACAAAATAGTGCTCAGCAACTGCCCCTCAGCATCACCTGCCCTAAACAGAGAGTGATGTCTGATTCAAGGCTCTGCTCATCCCCTCACTTCACTTGCCTCTCTTATAAACACAGGGGGTCTGGCTAAAACTTGCAAGTGACTGAATAGTTTGTAATAAATCAAAAGTATTTTCATTAAAATTAAAAATTCTAATTTAAAAATAACATTTGTACCTCCAAAGTCTTGTAGAGCTGCTGTCTGAGCCTCTTGGCCTCTCCTTGAAGATGCAGTGACTGTGCTTCCTCTGGCTCATTCCAGAACCAGTTTGAGGATAAGAGGGGAGATAATTCCTCTGAGTGGCCACAAGTCAGAAGTGGTGCACAAGCTCTGTCTCCCTTTGTGGGGTGACTTTTGCCTCCTGCACACTGCTAGGTCCTGGCTGAAAGGGAAGCCGGGAGTGTTACTTGCTCTGGGGTTGGGAATGGCTTAACCCTAGTCTGGAACATGATGGCAATGCTGCAGAGGGTTATGCTAGCTTGTCTTGAGGAGCACTGAAGCCAGGGAAGGGGGAAATCATTGCCTTCAGAAGGAGGGAGAAGTAGACAGGTTGCAGTAAATGAATAGTGCAGATCACTGAGGTGAGAGCTCCAGCAGAGAAATGTCCATATTTGATTCCCAGCTTCAGTGTCACTGCTCTCCTGCCTCAGTGTCACATCCCTGTTCCTGGCAAACCTCTCAGTTGTGCAGGTTCGAGAGGTGGGCATAGGTACTGCATAGGGATTGAATACTGTCGGTTCATGCTCACTAAATGCTGTTTGGGAAACTATGTTGTGGAAAGGTTCAGCAGGGCATGCATGCTTCTGTTACAATGGGGGCATAACAGCTACCACTCTTTTCCAGAAGTATTTGATAGCAAGCTGTTCTGGTTATTTCCTTTTCAATAGACCAGTCTTGAATCACTGATGGTATTACTATAGTCTGATCAAACATTGGTGGTAAAAGTGCTCTTAAAAATAAATTATTAGAGATACATTAAAAAGTTTTAGTTATGGGTCTGTGTTTAAAAACAACCCAAACAAACCAAACAAAAAACAACAACAAAAAAAACCAAAACAAAACGAAACCACTTGCCTGGCTGGTAAGTGTTAAAACACTGTCATTGAAGCTGAAAGTCTTGCCAGTTCCCAGATAAGTGTTTTATTTAAACAAATACTTGAAGTGCTTAGTGAGCAGTTCTAAGTTGATGGACATTTTTTGTTTGTTTTTACCAATACTGATTTATTTCTTGCAATGTAATATCAACACTCGGAGGCTTTAAGGAGTTACCTAGAGTACATTTCAGCCACCACTGGAAGGCCAAGCTAGGCACGTATGCCCTGGGATTTTTCTCAGATGTGCTGCACTATGCTGTGGTAGCTCCTGAGAGGAGCTGGAGTTCCTTCATTTGACAGCAGAGATGAAAGAATTTCAAATCATGAATGGGAGGTTTTAAGTGAAGACTTGAAATGCTGTACTGATTTTTAATAGGAGTGAACTCTAAGCATCTTCTGCCCTCTGCTAAATTATATAGGACTTGTACCTTTTTTCTCACTGCAATATGGGATGTGTTTCCCCACTTCAGAATTACCTCTGTGCCTATAAGTTTACTTTTATTTACTGAAAGCCCTTTCTGACAGACTAAGAATAGCCTGGTTCTGCATAATTCATGGTGCTTTTTTATGTCTTTTTGTGCAATATTGTTGGAGGATTAAGGAGAAACTTAAGGTGGCTTTGGTTCTGATATTATTCTACTTCACATTTGCAAGTGGTTCTTATTATTTGCTTTTTGGGAGCAGGTCTTTACTAAAACACAGGGATGAAACAGGTTATTTCAGAATAAATATGTAGGAACACTTGTTAATTATAAAAGCTAATGACTGCATACCTGAGGTGACTGTTCTGGCAACACGCTTTTTTGTTTACTGTCTACAAAAATCGGTTTAATACCAACTGTGGAAAATTCTTTTTTTATGAACGCTAATCTACAGAACTCTTTCATATACTGATTTTTTTGTTAATTTTTTTCCTAATTGTTTCTGCAGGTCGTGTTGGATTAATGCTGTGGATCGGTCAACTCAGAACCTATAGTTGCCCATCAGTCGCTCAGTAGTCAGTGTAGATTCTGTCTTTACAATCAGCAGCTACATCTGGCTACTGGGTCTCTGATGACATCTGATATCTTCTGTCTAGACTTTTTGTTGGATTTGTGTCTTCTCTCCTGGGTGCAGAACAAGTTCACAGTTCGAACACGTTAACATCTGAGGTGTGGCCCCCAAATAAAGGAATGGATATCTATTGGATCTACTGCACAGTGGGAATCAGATTAAATACCTGGATGTTGTGTATTGGAAAGCAACAGTCTTTTCTGTAGCTTAGTATTGGGGTTTGTAGCAGTCAAAACTAGGAGAATATTTGCAAATTCAAGGTACGAAGGTAGTTGGACTCCACTTTCTTCAATGAAGTATCTTTAACCTCTCCTGCAAAGGAAAGGTATTGAAACACCTTGGCTGATCTCATGACCATTGGGCATAAGGGAGGAAACATACTGTGAACTGTGATGTGCACAGCTGATTTTTATCAGTTGTATGTGAAGACTGTCCAGGTTTGGGGCATGAACCTGGCATACAATGTAGATTTCTGTGTTTGTTAAGCAACAGCTACATTGTCTGCTGGGTTTCCAGCTGCCTGGAAATACAAAGTGGAGAGTTATCTACATTTTTTTTTTCCAAGTTACTTTCCTTATCTCTCTGAGGAAGACAATGCAATTGATGTCCAGTTGCTGCCTCCCCTTCTGTTCTCACAAAAGGGATCCAGCTGTTGTCAACTAGAGCTTGGATATAGGGTAGATCTGAAATTACTTAAGGACATAAAACTTCAAGTGATTGAAGTGTTCAGACACCTGAGCATGAGTAGATGTCAGGCAGAAGCCAGTCCCTGCTGCCTGTGTAACCAATAGTTTGCCTTTGTAATGGGGCTTCAGAGAGAAAACTATATATGTGTGTGCTGTATAGTTATGGAATTCTTTTTGGAGAAGGGAGTAGTGAAGAGCTATTTATAGGTCTGACTTTTTAAAGTGTGCTGTGTATAGCATGACTTCTATACAGAAAGTGCCTAGAAATAATTAGGGAGGAATAAGATAATGTCTTGAATGCTGATACCAGCTGGGTCTCTTGTTCACTTGATGCCACCAAACCTACTGTGCTTCTCTTGTGCTCCCTGTCCAGCCACACTGACAAAAAGGGCAGTTTCAGTTTGAGAAAATGAGGCCTGGAATAGCAGGGGACTGTTGTCCTTTCAGACCTGGTCTGCAGTCACAGTAGTAAATGGGGAAGCTTGTACAGCACATGTCTGTACATTGTTAACCCTTCACTGGCGAGCTCCACGGCATTGGCACTTTCACCACGGAAATCAAGAGAGTTGTGATGGCCACTCAGAGTGAAGGAACGTATGATTTGCCAAAGCTTGTCTGTCTGGACTATCCATGGGTGGCTTTAGTTCTGCAGGCTTCCAGAACTCTTAGTCTGGGAGGGCAATACTCAGGAGGCAGAAGGGCTTCTAAGTGAGTGCTGCTGTTAAAACCTGTATTTTGTTAAAACAAATAAAACTTCTCATGCAAAGAACCGTGTGTCTTTTCTTGTTTACTACATCAAACTTGGTTTGCACCAAGTCCTTTAGGACCTAGAGACTATAGAACTGTTTATTGTTCATTACAATGTCTGCGGTAGACAGCCCCTCAATACTTGCGTCAGCCTGACTGCTCAAAAAATACACATTCACTTAATGCATTTCTACATTAAGTAAAAATGTACAGACAATTGCTCACAGCCAATAGTTGGCGCAAATAATCATTCCCCATTGAAATAACTGTGGTTTGTCTAGATAGCTTTGAAAGCTGCTTGTTAAGGCTGAGCAAGTATTTATCCTTTGCTTTATGTTGTTTTCCTCAGTGCCAGTCTGTTGGTATCTATATCTATGACTTTGCAGAACTCGTAAGGACTTTGATATAGCTGAGTCTTTTTCTTAAATTAACTGGCACTTGCTCAGTGCTGTCACTGATGTTTCATTCCATATAGCCTCCTGGGTCTTGACCAACATATGCACAATGTTCCTAAAAATGGTAATACATTACTCTGTGCAATGTTTTTGTGGCTCATTTAGCTTCAATAGTATTAAAATATCAGCAGTTTTTATAACATTACTTTGTTCCCTCTGTTTATAGTTGTTCAATTCCACTCTTAAGGACTCAGGTCAGAATAAGGTACGTCTGCCCCAACTGTGTATATGGCAAACACGATAAAACAATTGAAAAACAGATCAACCTAATGTTTAGCAGCAAGCCCCTCTCCTATTCAGTTTCACTTCCCTACTATTTCAGTTAAACTTATGATGTTGAAATCCCCTTTGTGGGCAGGTACTTCTGGTTCCTCTTATTTTTATGTCATGCTACTTGCTTTTGTATACAGACACCTTTCAAAAAAAAAAGGGGGGGAGAAAAACCCCACACTCTGTTACCTTACTCCAAGATTCTTGCTGTACTTTCAGTGTCTAGCATAGCTAATGGAAACATGTAAGAGTGGTTATTCCTCCTACTGTGATATTTATTTTGGTTTTTAGTTCTTTGTTCCTTCTCTTCTATATGGATTTCAGTGAGACTGCCATAAAGGTATGACTATTCCTTCTTCTCCCCTGCTGAGGGTGCCTTTACTACCCCTGATTAAATTGCTGCTAACAGCTGCCTGAAGTTGTTCTTCAGCTTCAAGGGAAGAAGTTGGATCCTGTGACATAAGATTTTCCACATGTTCAACCTTAGTGAGGTTCTCAGACTTTACTTTTTTTGGGGGGGAGGGGGGATTGTGTGTGTGTTGTTTGGTTTTTGGGGGTTTTATGTTTTCACTCCCAACAGTAACCATGGCCATGTTTTCATGATGCTCACAAGTGTAAAAACTGACTAGGGTGCATGCTGTTTCTCAGAAAGGAAAGTGAGACCAAGGTTCTTGCCTGGCCAGAGCTGTCCCTCATCACAGCACCCTCTGCTCACTGTGGGGGTGGTGAGACACTGCAACAGATTGCCCAGAGAAGTTGGGGATGCCCCATCCCTAGAAGTGTTAAGGCTGGATGGGGCTTTGAGCAACCTGGTCTAGTGGAAGGTGTCCCTGCCCATGGCAGGGGGTTGGAACTGGATGATCTTTAAGGTCCCTTCCAACCCAGGCTGTTCTATTCAAAGCAGTAAATAGTGAGGACACAATTGCTGAAAATCTCAGCTGTATTTCTTCTCCAAAATGCAGAGCTTGAAGTTTGGCATTCAGACTTGATTCCCCCTGCAATGCCCCCTGCTCTTTCCTCAAACAAATAATGAGGACTAAGACAGTAGTGACAATTGGATCTGTTTGGCCCAGTAGACTGAAGAGGATCACAGCACTTTCTTAACTTGGTATTTTGAGTTGCATCTCAGTTTATGTAATATCTTCCCACACTGATATCTCTTTCCATCTCATGACTTGCTTTTAGAATTGACTTGAATATCTATTTAAATCTTAATAGCAGGAAGAACAATATTTTTACTTTCTGGCTCCAGATAACTACTGGGAAAGCCTCGCTGCCTACTATTTCTTTATTCTGTAAGAAATACTTCTGTAGACTTTAAGCTTTATTTTCTTGGCTATGTTTATTCTGTCTATGCAAATTGAGATTGAAAGAACTGAAAGGATACATTTAGCCTGACCTTCATGTACTTGCAGTATGTCCTTCTGTATCAGTACATGGTAGTGACAAGTATGTTCTCTAAATTTCTTTAAAGAAACACCATGAACAACCCAGCAACCATTAAGTTTCTGAAATGACAATAACTGATATAAAACCCAAGGCAGAGGCAGGGACACCAAAAATCACACCCATGCTTTTTGTGGAACAGAATAATGAATGGGTTGCTTTAATTGCCCAAAAGTGTGAACAACCATTCCTAATAGGAGAGCACCATCCATTGGGTAGGTGGCTTGTAATTAAACTATGGAAACCTGTAATTTGGACATCTTTTGCTGTCCTGAATAACTGAGCAGATTGTGTGTCTCGTGAGCAAATGCTTTTGGAGACTGTTTGGTCAATGAGGGCTGTGGCTGTTTCACCAGCTCCACTCAGCACAAAAGAATTCCCTGTGGAGTTACCTATGGAAGGTCAGAGGGAAGGTGTTGAGGGTTTTAGAGCAGACTTCTGGAGACCTTCCAGCAAGCACATTTTCCCTCAGTGTGAGCAAGCATTTTCCAAAGGCATAAACACACCTGGGAGTCCTCACCAAAAGTACCCTCTTAACGATGTGCTTTGGTGTCTGACTTGAATGATGTTGGTGTGCTTGTGCATTTTTACTCTGTAAATATCCCCCTGAGTTAACAGTGAAAACTGGCTTCCCAAAGTGGTGTTTCAGGCAAGATAAACAATCCTGAGTCCTGTGTTGGATCTCTCTGGGCCTTTCCCAGCGGGTGATAGCACAAATCCTGTAGCATATAAATGCTTATATGCAGTGCTGCAGCATCTGTAGAGCAGGTCTGCAGTGGGGTTGTTTGTACTGTGATGTGTTGGTTTGTACAATAAACTGAAAAATGAGACCTTGGTTGTGGGTGTTTGCTAAACAAAGCTCCACTAAGGTGTTGAGCTTAAGTGGTCCTTGGCACTGGAGAGCCCTGTGATTTCTGTGTTGTCTGTGGCCAGCAAGCTACTCATGAAAGCAGTTAACCAAATTGTAGAAAACCTTGAGAATATGGTTTGATAGGGACATTTTTCTCCTGCTGTGTGGCTTTACAGTTTCTAGTGGTAGCTCAAAGAAAATGCTGAATTGTTTTAGGAGATGAGAGGACCCCTCTTAGGCAAGGACTTGGCTATGTCTCTGTATAAAGCAATGAGTTTTAGTCTGAAGGTTTTGAAGAACAGTTGCTGCTCCTACACATTAACAAACTTTATCCTTTCAAGTTGGTAATTTTTCTATCTACTCTTAAAATCTTGCTCTGTACGTTGCTAAGTAACACCCGCACATATTTGATCTTCCGTGTGCTCTGAATGCCAGTCTTCCATGCAAAACACCTTTCCAAAATTAGTGTCTGTCAAGCTCCTGAAAGGTAGTAGTGCTGTGATTCAAGTCAATCATGTTGCCTGCTGTAGGAGTTAATTCTCCCATCTAAAGACACTTGCAGAATCACTAATATGGTGAATCTCCAATTCTTTTTATCTACAAGAAAAAATCTTCTGAAATACTTGCACACTAATTCCAGAAAGAGAATTGCAGGGGGAGTGCTTATAATATCAATTGGTTCATTATGGTGATAATGTATCTCTTTAAAGCTTAGTTTTATTAGGAGTGCAGACTTCTGAAGGGACCTGGACTGAATCATTAGGTAGTTTTCTTGTGCCCCAAGGCTGGCTAAGCAATATCTAACTGGGTAGGTGCTGAGGATTTTAGAGAGGGGCTGGCATCATGAAGGTGTGAGGGAAAGGTTGATGAAGAGTATAGGAAACTTTCCCTTTCTTTTAACCTGTTCTGTCTTGTAGAAGGAAGGATCTACGTCTTCCCTTCCCCACCTCTAGAAATTCAATATACTGTTCCACCAGACATGTATATATGACATATAAAAGACACTATCTATGGGTATTTTTCTGACTCTGTTTGCTGTGTTTGTTCCCTGGTTGCTTGTGTAGTCCAGGCAGGTGGGCTGAGCCTGTTTTGAGAAGAATTTCGACCACTGAACAAGGCATCACGAATGCTGAGACCAGGAGCTGCTGTTACTTTCCTTGAGTGTACCTTCTCTGTTTCATGGACTTCACACGGTAGATTGTCTTGTAGATGTACATGGAGCAATGAGGTAACTGGATAATTGCAGTTATATGCAAAACATCCACATAAAAGACATTAAAATCACAACAGCACAGCCAAGAATACCTGAACTTTGTAGCTGCAGCTCCAAATAAGCCAAAAATGAATGAATGTAAAAGTAAACAAACCTGTCGCTGCCTTTTGTCTACCCCTGTAAGCCTAGACAACCACTGCAAAGCACAGTGGCACTGTTTGTCATGGTTACTATAGAACTGACTCATAATGTGTAGGATTAGGAATTGCAACAGCCCTTCTTAATGTCTCCCTCTACTTACAGATAGATTAGCCAGCTAGAGATGTAAGCCATACCTGTTGTTGAATGGGCTATCTGGATGCTTTGCAGAAGGTTCTCGATCTCTTCTGTCTTCCCTCCAATTCATCCTGGCTCTGACAGCCTCCCGAGGGGTGTGACTTTGCTGCTGACAGATGTTTAGCTGCTCTCAGCTATCAGTACAGTCTGTGCTGGGTTGCTGCATCACACGGTGTGGGTGCTCTGCTGTGCAAGAGTTCACTCGCTAAATGGAGCTATTGGCTTTTAGGCTAAAGCACATTAAGTTGTTAAACTAGACTAGCGTGGGCACTTAATCGCTCTTGGTTAACAGCCTGTGGCTTACCTGATGCACTAAGAGAGATACAACTGAAATCCTGGGATGGTGGCAGCAACATGGAAGTCACTGTAGCTTCCTGAGCAGTAACAGGTATTATTCATGCAGTATATATATGGAGTATATATTGGTCTTGATATCAGTGCCCTGAAATTTGTATGCAGTTCTCAAAAGCTCGTGGTACCCTAGTTTTTTTTCTTCACCTATGGTGAATAATGATGAAAAAAGGATTTGAGGTACTGGTTAGAAGGTATTTCAGAAGCCAAATTTTCATGGAGGATTTTCACCTCAAGTGAACTTCATGGTACTTTAGAAAGACATGGATTTACATGGTGGAATAGTCTGCCAGCCTCCTGGGCTTCTTTGTGTTTAATACTGTTATAGAAAGCAAAACCCGTGCAGTGGCCAAACTCCCTTCTGTTCCCCCCTAACAGCATGATTTAATGTGTCCTCTTGGATTCAAATGTCTGCTGTGTTGTGGGACCACAAAAGAAAGTTTCTGTCCAGAATACGTGTTCTAAGGGTGTGGGATCGTCATCTGCCTTGTAACATCCCTGGTTTGCAGTTATGGAGTTGAGGCATAGTGAAATTAAGAGCCAGCCTTTCTCCCCTCCTTTCCAAGTAAAAACCAGGTTTGAATGAAAGTCTCTGAAATGCTGCACCTCCTGAGTAGCTTCTCAGCCCTGAAGGAAGGAAGGTACTCCCACAAAACCTGCAGAGAATCAAAAGTCAGTTTGTTGTCTATATTTAAGAGACTTTGGAAGGCAGAGGAAAGGATCTGAGTTTTGGAAGGCTTTGAATGCTGATCAGAAGAGAGAATTCCTGTCTTTACTGCCATAGCCTGTATCAATTCGAATATAACCTAAGGAAGTGAGAGACCCAAATTTATTACCTGTAGATTGCTCTTCCCCCTAAGTTTTAGACTGATTGGCAGCAGAGGGATGCATTCTGTTAATAAAGCAGTGTTGCTCTGCTGCAAAGAAATGGAAGTTCATACATCCAAGAGTGATTTGGTGGTCAAAGCAGACGTGACTGAAATAGAGAGTGGCTTGAGGTAGAAAACCTGCTCCTTAAGACTTCTAGGCAGGTTGATTAAAGAGCTATTGGATACAGCAGCCCTAGAAGGATTGTTGCAATGATGTTTTATTTCTCAAGGACCTCCTCCTAACTCATTTTGTTTTCACCTCTGTTGAAGGACTAGAGGAACTTTGTCCCAGTGTTCGTAATAAGACAGGGCACAGGATGGGAATCTTTCTTTCCTTCTGATTCCTTGTGGCCCTCTGAACTTTGCTACTTACTCCCTGTCCCAGAACAACCAAAGTTGGGAGTATGACTGCTCTCTCCCAAATTTGGGAGATAAAACAGACTAAACCTGAAAATTCGTCAGATGTTTAGTCAGTTAAAAACCCTAAGTGAACAACAGTATTAATTTTTTCCGATTTTTATGCACCACGGTCTTGATAAAATGTAATATAAAGTTTTGACCTCAGCAGATAATACTGCAGGATGTTTTCAGACACAGCTGGTGCTTTGGCTGGCCATAACTTCAACCCCAGGAACTGTAATTGGAGTTTAATGTGGTCTGCTGTGCAAAGGCGCTCACCTCTATAGGTATTCATTATGTGTAGTACTACCAGAACAGGAGTATAAACTGCCTCAGAGCAGGATTTAACCACAGATAGAGACTTCCTTGAATGCTGTGTTGACATTCATTGTTTATCTGCTCAGACTAGTCATATTTGGAAACACTGTTCTATTCTGACATATGACTTTTCCCAGGAGTAGTAAGACTCACAACGAAGATTTCACAATAAAGAAAATTCTGTTCCTCTTTGTGGGAATGTTATAGTAAAGCCATGACAACTCATTTGGCACAGGATTGTTTTGTTTTCAGGAAGGATTCCCCCTCCCCCCCACCCCCTATCCCTACACATTTTTGATGTGTTTCCATGTGCTGGGGTTGGGGTTTTTGTCTTTTTTTCTTTTTTTTTTTTCCCCAGGAGGATGGGGGTGGTTCATTTTACATTTAGTCTGCCAGCCATCCACTTAGGAACCATGCAGTAGGTATGAAGAACCCGAGTCCAGGCTTGTGTGTTTTAGTGTCACCACCAGTAGTGGAGTTGCTCCTTATTGATGTCCACATGAATAAGTTCAGCATCAAGCCCTTGGGACCAGCTCAGCTGGATGGGAACTGGAGTTACACATCCTGCTCCAGGCAAAGAGGGGTTAAGGTATGAGCTATTGAGGGGATGACAGAAACACATGGGCAACAGCCTAAGCCTGACGTAGGAATTCCAAACCTGCATGGCTGGAAAGGCTGAGGTGTCTGCAGTAACTAGTGAGGACAGTAAAGTTCAGACACCAATATCGTTCCCTGGCTCAGTGATGATGCCGTGTAAGCCCAGGGTATATTTGGAAATCACTGGTACTTCTACAGGTTACAGTTCCTATGTCTGATCTTCTTGAACTTTGGTTAAATGTAGTGCATACTGTTGAAGTGGAAATTATTTTTACCCTATTGCACCAGCTCGTTTTCCAAAGTATGAAGCTAATTAACCATATTACAGAAGTTACACTGGGGATGACAAGTCTAATAGCTGAAAAGTCACTAGGCTTTCTTGCAACCTTCCCTGGAGATAAAGAGGATATTTTGGGCAGAATAGCACATATGGTGAAATCTGGTCCTCAATGTACTTCTTGGAAATCCTCTTCATGATTGCAGTTTGCACCCACCTAAAATTCCTAAGTTATAAAGAGGATGGCATTTTCCTGCTTCGGTGTTTACTGCCCCATCCAAATACTTGCACTGTGGATTTTGGAGCTGGGAGAAGCAAAGGGTTCTACTTGCAAAGAAGAAAGGAGAAACGGGAGGTTTTCAAAGATGTGACTTTGTGAGGGTAGCAAATAAAAGCCCAGTGGCATTGCAAAGACTTCTGAAGTGTTTCTGAAAAAGCTGTAGGCCAGCCTTACCCTGAATGTGTTTGTCGCACGTTGCTGAAACTATAGTTCAGGTTATGTTGCTGTTACTATTCTAAACCCTAGGAAGTGGGTGTTTATAAGTGTAGTCAACATTCCCTCTGAGCAAAAAGCTGGCCTTAAAAGGGAGTTGTCCCAACAGCAAGAAGGATTATTTAAAGAAAAAGAAAAAGCTGATTTTTTGCTGTTCAGAAGAAAAAAAAAGGAAGCAAAATGAGAGATGGAATATTAGAGCATTGCCCACACGTTTTTCTTTTTTTTAGTTTTGTGCCTTCTATCCAAAAGGCATTCAGTACAACCAGTGATCATTTGTGATGAAAAATGAGTGAAATGCCTTCTCTGCACATTTAATTACATGGTTGTGTTTAATTAGGAAAAATTACAGTAGCACATCAGCAGAAATGCATTGTCACTGGTAGCATTATAGTGTTCTACTGCTCATAATCACTAAAGTCAAGGACAGGCTCTTAGTATTTCACTTGCACCTCAGTTTTGTTCAGTAGCTGCCTACCGCTGTGCTACAGCACCAGAGAGATGGCAGTGAGTCTGCTCAGGGGATATCCACCCAACCTGACACTCTGGGAGAAAGGGACACTGGCTTGAGGATGAGATGGAAGGCAGGAAGGAGGTGGGCATGGGTTATCCTAAAACTTTTGGAGCCTATCAAGACAGTGCCTCCAAGCAAGATTTACTAAGTCACAATTTAACATGGGTGAGGACTGTGATGCAGTCCATAACACAACAGGGACTTGTAGTCCACCTAAACACTGCTTCAGACCTGGCTTTATTTAACACTAATATCAAATCACATTATTTCCAGACATCTCCAGTCTCCATAACAGGTCTGATGCTTTCTGTCCCTTTTAATCTTTCTCTTGTGCCTTCCCTGCACAGGGATACTCTTGAGGCACTAAGTTCTTGTCGACAGAAAGCAAAGCTGCTGCTGGGATTTCTTGTTCAAGCCTGGAGTTTCTCTTTCCCTCCCCAGCTGTCGTTTATAGCAAGATGCTGGCATTTTGTCTGCTTCTTATGGGTTCCTTGACAAATCGGGTGCTCCTAGAAAAATCAAGTGCAGTGCTTCAATGGTGTGGGTGTGCACATATTTATCCATCCAGCTATCACTGAGGCAGGTGTACTGTGTGACGGGGTGAAGCTGAGGAACATGGGCACAGGACAGCCAGCACTGAGGTCTTGTACAGTACATACCTTAAAATCCTGGCACCTCTAATCCTCTTAATGCAAGATCTCTCAAGTGAAACTTTGGAAGAAAAATATTCTTTGAGCCCTTGGGATTGTTAAGCAGGAGCAAGCCTTTTCTTTTTTTCCTTTTTGAGACATGAAACAAAAAACCCCTTCAAACTGTCACAACTTCTTTAAAAATGTATTGAGAAACAGGGGGAGGCAAAGAAATGAGGCAAGATTTTTGTACAGAGGGCTGCAGTCAGACCATTTGTAATGCACAGTATGAAATGTGTACAGGGCTCCTCATGTCCGTGGTTACAAATTGGTCCCTCATACCATACCTCATGCCATTCCCAACTGTGTTTACATCCAGATTGCTTAGGTTGTGTTCACCAGTAAAACATCTTTTGCAAAAAAACCCCAAGAGCAAAGCAATAGCAGTCTGTACTCACCAAGAAGGGTAGAGTGTTCTGCAATGCCAGCTCCAGCACCACGCCAAGGTTCTCACGTCTCTGTCATTGTGGTCTCCTTGTACTTTGGCTGCAGTTCACCAAGCAGGATGGTTCTAGCAGACAGGACAAAAACAAGATGAAATGCAGCCAGGGTTACATAGCTGGCCCAGGTAAATTGCTGCAGTTAAAGCCAATTTGGTGTGGCATTTCACTGTGTCATCTTTGTATCATGGTGGTACTTGGCTACGGAGTGATGCTGTAGTTGGAGCTGTCGGGTCAGGTTGAAGGAGCACAGAATAGAATTCGTGCCTGTGTGTTGAGGTTTCTGTCTGTGTTGGTTTAAGTTTTATAAACTTTTTTTTGTTTGTGCTGGTCTGCCCATCACAGCAGATCATGGTGTTTGTTATTCCCGCTAAACTGTGCGAGTAACTGCTGGGAAGACAAAGAATGTCCCTGAACAGAGAAAAAGTCACAGGCAAGAAGTGTAGAGAAATGTCAAGCTCTCGGAATATTTTCTCCATTGAGTATTCAAAATGGGGGCATTAAGGTGGAGAGTTCGGGGGAGGACTTCAGATTTCCTGTAGTAGCTCACAAGGGCTGAGGTTGGAAGTGCTACATCGGGTTTTACTCTTCTACGATCAATTGTGATGTAAATGCTGATGGCTGCTGAACAGGCAAAACAAAGTAGGGAAATGATGAGTCATTTGTACTCATAGCTTGTCTGAACAAGTAATGTGCAAGTCAAGTTTCATTTAAGTGCAGCAGAACTTTCCCCCAAGGATTATGTTCACGAGGCAGGGCAGTGGGAGGCCGAGGAAGGCTTTGGATCAGCAGCTGTGGACCCCTCAGACAATTTCCATGATGCCAGGGCTGTCCAGCTTTAGCATTGATTGTTCTAGAGATACTGAAATACATGTGACAGTAGCCTTTACTGGAGCATGTTGTGAAACATGGGTGAATTTTTTTCTATTGCTCTTCAAAGACATGATCATATTTCTCCTGATGTGGGAAAATATATCCTCTGTGTGGAGAGAAAGCACCTACAGCTCTCCAGCAGCTGGGAAGATCTGGCTGGCTGCCCTTTCCACCCAGGAGATTTAAAGACTGTCTCCCTACTCTCACACCAAGATACCTCTGGAGGTATCCTACAACAGACTGCAGCTCAGATGGCAGAAGCACCTTTAACATTTGCCTTCGAAGAATCATCTAAATTATCTCTCTACTGATCACCTTATGTACTTTTTTTTTCATACGCAAAGATCCTTTAGTAAAAGGATTAATTTTTTTCTGCAGCAGAATACTTTCCTTCTCCACAAAAGGAGGGGTGTCTTTACTGGAAATTTAGGACACAGCACTCATTAGGAAGTTGGTAGTACAACTCCCAGTGACTTCAGCAAACCCAGGAAGGAAACCCAAAGCTCATGGAGATCTCCACAGGTATCTGTAGTGCAGTAGTATGAACCTAACTGTGACATCCATGGTAAGTGTACCCATCTGTAGCTCAGAAATATTGTCCTTTTCCTGGCAGCTGTTGCAAAGGCTGATGTGAAGCCCAGTCCAAACTGCCTGCTGTCATCTACTGGGATGTTATTGAAAGAGGTGCATGGGAAACAAGTCTTGGTTGTTCAAACCAGCCAGAAATTGGAAGAAACCAATTTCAGAAACCAAGGTGCTGTGTGTATATAGCAAAGGTGCAATCCTTTGAAACTGTGCAGTGAATAGGATACAGTTAGAAACATACTGCAAAGGAAACAAGAACATAGTTCTGCAGTTTTGAAAGCTACTGTTTGAACAAGTAATCCAGTTCCCAATTCAGAACTAAAATAGCCTTCCTGTTAGTGCAGTGCTGCAGTCCGTCACAGTTGGCAGTGAGAGTTTTCCCTTTCGGCTGACTTTAGGTTTAAGTAATAATAAGAATATGTTTGAAGTGCAGCTTCTCTTCACAAAAGGCCTTTTTCTGCACATGATTTATTAAAGGGTGGCTTCATCATTTCAATATTGTACAGTTACATGTTTCTGTCAATTTCTGCCTAATATGGTGGAACATAAACACAAAAGTGTATTTTCTACCTCAGTTTTAGTAAATGTATCTTGGACATCTGCTCTAACTCCCAGAAAGTAATTTTGTACTTAATCACCTGGTTATAAATATTAAAGGTCTGATTCAGATCTTTCTTACAAGTGGTGGCATAACTCAGTATGAGCATTACTGACTTCAGGCTTTTTTTTTTTCCACTTATGATTATATTACTAAGGAAAACTTTAATATTACTTAATGAAAGCAGATACCAGGTAAAGCAGTGGGAAGTGTCCTGTTATTCAGTTAACAGGACATCAGTGAGTCAGTCAAAGGCTGATGCTCTTGGAACAATTTAGAAAAAGTTGACTGAGGAACCCAGGGAGGTTTGGATGGTCCCAGTGTTGCTGAGCAAGCATGTACAGTCAACCAGCATCAGACAGCAAAGCACCAGGGCACGTGAGTGGCAGAGAGCAGCTCTAAACCACATCTGGGGGTTTCTGCGAGCAGGCATTTTGTGACACAGAACTGCAGTGTCAACTGTGGGGCAAGAGGTGGGTTGTGAAACCAGCAGGAATAATCAAAAGTGGAGCTGATCCCGAGGTGATCCGGGAGCAGTGCAGCAGGGAATCTCAGCCATCACTGTTCCCATGTCTGAAATAGAAAAGTTCATCGGAAAAATTGCTGAGATCACTGTCCAAGCAGTCCTGTGCATGATGTATCAGTTGCTTATGAAGGAAACCACTTCTTCTGCTGAATTCAGTCAGACATGTGAAACGATCCTTCAGATTTTGAATGAACGGTTGGATGGATTAAACACAAATGTAATTAGCTTTCTCTCTTTTGCTTGATGCTTGTCATTTAAAATGATGAGGAAGCAGGAGAGAGCTCTGCTAAAAGCTTACTGTATTACACTTGTGAAAAATGCCTGGCTGTTCTGTTTAAGGACTGCTCTGTAGCTGTAATCTTGAGCAGCCAATAAGGAACTTTACTATCAGCAAAGCTAAATAAGAACAACCTAATCATTGTGTCTTAGCATTTTGCTTATTGCTGTAAAAACACAAAGTGCTCATATTTACTTATAAAGGATCTAGAGTGTACTACAGGCTCCTGTGACTAAAGGAACTGCCCTCCAGTGTAATTTAAACTTCCTTGCTCATTCATAACCACAACCACAAGGTTAAACTGACCTTCTCTGTTCTTCTGAGTTTCATCCCTGAAAAATGCACTGAACTCCCATCCCTGCCAAAACTAAGGATGTTCCCTTCACATGCATTTTAAGGCCAATACAGAACCCTGTCCCAGGTATGTGACTAAGTCTTAGTCATATTAACAGAAGTTTTTCATCTTGAATAAGGCAGAGTGTGTCCTTCCTGCTCCCACCATATGACAGATTTCCCTCTTGAAAACTATATCCTCGTGGTATGAAGATCAACGTATCAATCTCAATCCTTCTTGATGACACTGCAAACACCCAAACCAAAAGAATGAAAAGCTTGGAGTAGACACACTGTTCTCAGACCACTACAACAGAAAAGCAAAACATTGCATGAGATGTCAAGGCAGGCCTTGTGAAGGGAGCCAAGAGCTCCAAAGAGATGTTTCTGTCCTCCCTGCTCCTTGAGTGTCTGGGATCTTCCAGCATGCTTTACAAATTGGGAAATAGGAGCATCTGACACAGTGCAGCATTTTTTACTGTGATAGGCAGTAAAGTGTTGAGAGAAGCTCAGAAAATGAGATTTTTCATTTCGGGATTTGGCAAACGGCGCTCTGATATCTTACTCTTGAAACACTGTGCTGTGGGATTAGCATCAGGGATCCACTCATAATAAATCAGTCCAGTGCCATCCGATTCCCAAATAACAGGATTGAGTTGCAACTGAAAATTACGTACTGATGGAGACTAAGCCCTGAATAGAAGTTAAATGTATGTATATACACATGGATACATATCCTTAGGGAAGGAGTTCCTGTACTGGATGCACTGACACCTCTCGTCTAATGGCTGTCCTACAGAAAGGGGAAACATACCCATGACAAACAGGCACATATTAGTTATTTTCAGGCCCCGTGATGTAAGACTTTTTTCAGGCACTATTACACTAAGTTTCTCTTTCTTGAGTTTCTTTTTCCTCTAGAAGAAAAAGAAACCTTAGCAAGTGCTGCACAGCACAGCCAGTCAATGCCTGGATTGTGTCCAACTCACTCAAGCACATGAGAATGCATGAGAGAAATGGGCTGATTATTAAAAAGTCAAGCCTTATAGAAAGGAAAGGGAAAATATCAGCAGCTATTTTAGATGTTCTTCTTACTTACTCTCAGTCCTTTAACCTGATTGTTTTAAGGCATGTTAAACTAAGTGTGAAATGTACTTATCAGTTCCATTGCACTGCCAATTTAGTGACAATAAGAAATTCATTGTATCAGAGACAAGATCTTCATAGTTGTTTTTTTTTTAAATAATCTGCAGCAAAAGCATAATCCATCACAATCCAGGCTGGTGAAGGTTTTCTTTAAAAATTGAGAGGAAACTTGAAATGCCAAATACCTATATGTTAACGAGCTCTGGTCTATGACTTACAATTAAAACAACCAAATGTAAATGGTAATGAAATGGTCTTGGAATACCTCCAAGCAACTCTGTGTCCTTAGAAGATATGTGCCTGATGATGTGTCACTCAGTGTAGGAGAGCTTAAAAGTTGTTCACAGCACCAACCTTGCCCAATTCTGCTACATTTGCTCTCTTAACATGAGCAATGTGATTTTTTTTTTTTTTCCACTTCTCATCTTTCTGGTGCCAATTTCATAGTTAAAGCAATTAAGGCTACACCAGGTGGGAGTGTATGAACCATTTGAAAAACACAGTCTAGCTATAGGGTGATGCAATAGGTTCGCTTATCAGCTTCGGGCTTGGTATCAAAGTGGACAGATAAGGGAGAAGCCAAATCATGATCCTGCAGCTTCACTTAGTTGTGAGCTCACTGAAGAATTTTTTCTCCATCCAACTCCTCTTGGCAACTTCTCATTCTCGCTCCAATCAGCACTTTCCTGCTGAGATGTTACTGTGGTGTGCACCAGCATGGCCACTTGGTTTGAGCTACCTACCTTGCAAGAGCATTAAAGTGAGGCCACGCCAGAGTAAAATGATGAGAACTTGCATTTTGGTGGTGAACAGTGAAAAGTGTTTGGTGGTGAAAAGCCCATGCTGGTGCATCTTCACTGCTGCCGTTACCAGTGCTGGCTAACATAGACGTGCTATCAATTTATTTTACTATGTAGATGGATTCATTCCACTTTTCCCTTCCTCCCACTGGCCCTTCCATAACACAGTAGAATTTTGTCACACTCTAACATATTTTTCTCCCCATCCTCACGTTTTTCTTTGAAAACACTCATCGCAGGGAGTGGTGGTGCTGAAGCTTAGTGTGACACCATCTGTTTAGCAATCCCAGCCTGGTTTCCAATAGCCCACCTGAAATGCGTGGTTACTTCCAGACCTTCCTTTGGCTGAAGCGCTGGTTGAGGAAGCCACCTTACTTCTTGCTGGTGTCAGCAACCACAGCCTCTCTGAGCACAGCAGGGTGTAGGGAGAAAGTCTCGTTTATAGTCAGCACTTGCAGAGTTTCTGTCAGCTTCTACAGAGCCCAGATTTCATCCAGGATGTCCCTGCTTCCCCCACAAAGTGTTGCATAAGCACTCACATAATCCCACGGTATTTGATAGGACTGGTTGGTGCAGGACCCCTCCATGGCCATACCTGCTTTCTCCAGGAACAAGCCAGTCGTCATGCAGTGCAGTGATGTATCCAAGTCTTGAGAAGCATGGCACAGGGCGCTAACAGTAGAGCAAATCTCACAGATCAGCAGCTGGATGTAGCCCTTACACTGATGAAACAGGGGGATGGAAGATGAGGGCTGAGCAGTGGCTACAGCAGCATGTGCCTTGGAAGTCATGAAATGTGGACAGTAGTGGTGACTGAGAGCTGGACCTCCTCAGCTATTCTGCCCACACAGTGTAAAATAAACCCTAGGGACATATAATATGGCCTTTGTAGGAAAGGAAGAGATCAAAGAACATCATAATCCCCATATGCTGGGGATCTTCTACAGAATCCCCCACAGCCTGGCAAAGTGCAGTGCCAAACTGACCCAGTAGCCAGAGCGAGATGAGTCTCCAAGTGCTGGGCACCAATTCATTCTGAAAAGTGACTGCTCCTGGTTTAGGACCCAATATCCTCCTTTCCCAGTGGTGCTCTGCTGCTGGCTCCATCTCTTGCCATCACACACCATGAAAACCAAGCAGGGATAAAATGAACCTCAAAGAAAAGTTAATAACATGATATGCTAATTACCAAGTGTTCTCAGAGTGTTAGCCCCACATAATAACTTCTGACCCATTCAGGTATATTTTCAAATGCTCGCTCTTTTTTCATGTTGGCTTGCTCTGCAGCTTCAGATTAAGCAGTTGCCTTAAAGCTTTCATTTTAAAGCATGCATTACACTCACCCATCTGGCAACTTTATGTTGTATAATACGAGGGAGTGCGCAGTATGTGGCATAAATTACAGACAAGAAGAATGCAACAGCCCAGCATGTAGGGTAAATTAAAGCAAGCATTCTTCATGGCCCATAGCAGAGAAGGACAGAACAATTTTGCATCATAAATACATGAAAAAACATGTGTTTCTAAATGAGAATTTTTTAACAAATAAATAAAAAAGATATGCCCTCAGAGGCAAGCAGCTTGTTCCTAGTGGCAGCAGCAACCATGCAAGACCACATAATGAAGTAAAGAAAGGGATAATGCTAGATAACAAGAGGTAACAGATTGCAGGAGGACAAAGAAAGAAACCAAATGCTGAGATGGAGCAAGCCCCAGTGGACTTTTAAAAACAAGAGTGCAAATTGAAAATGAAAGGAGCAGAGAGCACACACAGATCTGAGGATGAAAACCATTCCCATTCTTTCCTTTGTTTTTTTTGTGGTACGAACATATGTAATGCACGCTGTTTGTTAGTAACATATCACTTGACATCAAAAGGTTCATAAATAGCATCTCCTGACCATGACCTGGTGAATTCAGCATATCTTGAAGACCCTTGAGTTTCTGCTCTGAAGATCCGGAAATGCTGACCATCCTATGTTACTCCCCACCCTCTGTATCATCATGTGGTATGTACGTGTGTGTGTGCACGCAAACATACATACATAGGGGAGAAGGAGTGCGACAGATTTGGTTCCTGAGCAAACTCCACTTGCTGACATGTGCCAGAACTTTTACTCTGTTCCTGACCTGTCCAGTCCTGGATATCCTACTCCTTATTGTAGGCAAGTGCCTGACCCTGGATGCTGGATCCTTCCTGGAGGACTCTGCTGTCACCAGGCAGTGAGGACAGATGAAGTTTGCAGCATCCCAGAGCAAGGGACATGGTGCAGAGAGAGGCGCAGTGGAATGGAGCTCTGACACTGTTTTTTCCTACTCAGCACTCAGGGTGTAGAGCCAGGCCAGGTGCAGCCTTGCCAGGTGTGTTTATGCCAACCTCGGGCACAGCTGTTCCTCTTCCACTGTCCTGCCATGGCTCTTTCCTGGTGCCAGCATTGGTGCTTGTATTGCTGCACTGGGAATCCCTTCAGGGAGGTAATTCTGCTAAAGCAACCTTACCAGAAGAGAAAAAACAGAAAAGTGATGAGTTTCAGATCAATCCCACTCTTTCCCTTTCCGAGATGCAGTTACTCAAGTGATGAGCCAGTTTAAGCCACTGAACAGGCAATGCAAGCTCTGGATTGGAGGTGCAGGGCCGTGGAAACTTCAGTTTGGATGAGGTTAAGCTACTATGGAGTGGTACTGCAGCTCTGTTTTCCTTTCCCACCCTGAGCTGTTTTTGTCAATTTAGAGTATGTTTTTCTCAAGGCAGGGAGTGTTTCCCATTATGTGTTTGTGCCTTGCCTAGCAAGCTGGAACCCTGATCTGAGGTGGAAACTTGAGGCCCCACCATAACACAAATAATAAATGTAACACAGTGAAGAACAGATGCATTCACATATGGTATATTATAATTCAGACAAATAAAAATTCTTATGTTGTATGTTAAAATAATTCTATATGTGCCACAGTTAGCACAAAAACTGAAAATAAAAACAAAGGCACAAAGAGTCAAGGCATTTAGGAGTACATACCCTAAATCTGCATCCACAAACACAGACTCCTCTGTGCCCAGTCTCATTGCCAAGGAAATCACCGTGCAGCAATGTCCTGGACCTTTGATGCTGCCCTGGTTGTGCTGTCATTTTTCTTTAACATTCGTTTCAGAATTCTCTTTCAGCCTAAGCAGGCATCTCCCCAGCCAGCCATCCCCTTGCCTGCACACACACACAGATGGGGCTGTACATAAAATGTCTACAACATTCTGCATAACTCCCAAAGACCACACCATTTTTGTCTTCTTGAGAATGTGGTCCCTCATGGCAGCATCCTCCCGGGGCGGTTCAGGTTTCATTCCCACTGGACTGCCAGGAGGGATCACTGTGACAGGGGTTTTTTTTCCTGTGCTGTGCTGGCATTGGTAATAATAACAGCAACAGCTATTTGCAAAGAGGAAAGTTATTTGTGGCAATCTCTGGCATTTAACTCTTTTACAAGAGGCACCTTCTGATGAAAGAAAGATTGAATTTTTAGAGAGTTACAGTCACATGGTAATTCTGAGCAAATTATGTAAGTCAGGATCTCACAGACTGATAGAGGTGGAAAAAATTTCTTAAAGCATGTCTTTAATAATTTATTTTTTTTTAAATCACACTAATTCATACTTTGCTATGCAATTTTCAGAAAATTTATTCTGTATATAACAAGTGCTGTAGAGTTTGGAGGGTTGGTTTACATGCTTAAAAAATAATTAAATGCTTTAATTCCTTTTTTAAGCACCAAAATCACATCAGGCTATAAAGTCATGAGCTTTGCCTCCATGAAAATTAACATTCATAAATATAGACTTAGCAAGACTGCCTTTCAAAAGGATGATGCATTTCAGGAATACAAATTTACATACACAAACTGGGTACACCAAACCTGGCATTTCTCAATTCTTGATATCAATTTACTTCTTTTACCAATTTGCCTCCTTGCACTTATCAATGAAGCACTAAGGAAAAAAGGCACGTTGGACAATTGCCCAAAGTATATCACAAGGGAGCATAACTCAAGGCACTAGTCTTCTGTGCTGAACACTCATTAGTAACTAGCATTAAATCAAAGTGAACCTTTTTTACAAGAAAGAAAAATAGGCAATCCTGGAAGTTGTTTTACTAGCAGCTCTTTATCCCACTTTTCCTTTCCTGGGCAACTAGAGGAAACACAGTCTCAGCAACACATTTGGCATCAACGATCCTATATAGTTTCTACATTATTAATAGATTTGAAAAATGTGCAGAAAATAATATCCGTAGAAAATATACAGTGTCAAGCAAAAGTCATCACTTTCTACCAGCTGTTGCCCAGAAGCAGGACATTTATTTAGTAGGTGTAGACACAAAAATTAACATTTCTACATCAGTCTCAGCTATCTGCTTGAGAAATCCATCTAGCACTTAGATGCCAAGCACTGGTCATACAGAGGTTCACAAGCAGTGTTTGGACTTAAGCACTGGTGATAGCAACTTAACAGTAAGAGAGAGCTGAAAAACATCAAGTATTTCTTCATTCAAACCAAACTGGTTCTTGCCAACACAGTGAAAATCTGTGGGATTAAGTAGTTGAAGAATAGGGCCAGACTCTCTCTAGCCAGTGTATGAACTCAGAAGTTGATTTAGGTTGGTGGAGCAGTGCCAGCTTACAACAGCTAAGGATCTGATCCCCACAATATTTTTCCTCCTAAACCAGTCAGAATTAACCAAGATAAACTCTTCAGTCCTAAGCTACTGGTTGCCTGAGGAAGTATCTTGAAAGGATTCTTGCCCAAAATGTAAGTATCTCAAAAACTACTTTTTGTGCACATATTTGATGTATTATTGGAACTGCTGAACATCCTATATGATATGAGTATGTCCTGCATCTTATGTGAAAAACCATGCAGCCAGAAATTTTCTGGTGCTTTTTGCAACAAATGCTCACTCTTCCAAGCAAAGCGGCTGGCACGCAAGCATGATGTGGTAGAGTTATTTTTCCTTAATTTTAGCATGTAAAACCTGGCAACTTTACCTCAGCAAAGGACAGGTTCACCAAAGCCTGCAGTATGTCTGAGCTTTAGCTCTGCTTAATGTGGGGCGCACCCTGCTCAGCACCTTGGGCCTCTGTGGTCTCCACCAGCACCATGTCAGTACAAGTGACTGAGAACAGCTCTCTGAAGGCAAAGCAGAAATCAACCTCGTTGCTTCAGAGGCATTTCCTACAGAGAGCAGACTCAACTGGACCTGCCCAATGTCACCTTCTCTCTTTGTCTTCCCACAGGGAATAACTGGCTGGATTAGTGAGAGGCCAGGGTGAGAAAAAAGCAGGTCATACTCTTGCAGTGAAGACTGTCACCACCCACTTGTCACTCCCTTCTCTAATTTTCTCACAGCCATCACCTACAGCGAGAGCATTGTATCTTGTGGGCTCCCACTCCCATCCAGCTGGCTTTATCCTTTTTTAATTCTATTTCTCTAATGATTTTATCTTTCCCCCATCTAATCCTGGAGCCCTTTTTTGGACTCAGCATTAATCACCACGAAAAAATGCAAGAACAAAGCTTCCTCCGTCCTTTTTCTTCCATTTGCACAGGGATGGCAGAGTTGTTCGGTGCTTGGGATCTGGTTCATTTGGTGAACTGCTAAGTGAATCACCAGGAGTACATGCCACAACCCTCTGAAGGCACGTGTTGACCTTCTCCAGCCCTGTGGAGCCGGTGGGGTCTTATGGGGCTGCAGTGGATGAGTCGACAGTCAAGGAGTCAGCAGCACAGGGATAGCCAGGAGGAGCTGTGATTTGGCAGGAGCTTCTTCCCTGAGGCATCTTGGCTGGCAGCAGCTGGCTGGGCACCGAGCAGCCCTGCTGGCCCTGGGGTTGCACTTTGATTTGCACCTGGGGGCGTGCAAGGGTCTGTCTGTGAGCAGGAAAGCAAAGAGCCTGAGCACCTGCATGTGGAGAGGGCAGGAGGAAAAGGGGGTGCGTATGGGGAAGTGTTGTTTGGAAAAAGAGCTCATAACCATAGTTATGTGTTAATAATACGTGGACCTGTAGGACAAGACGGAGACCAGCTTGGTCACTGGAAGTGATAGAAAAGTTTTGGGGTTTTGATTTTGACGACCTTTCTGAAGATAGCTCATGGCTTCTCCTGCAGTTCACAGAGTAGCTGAATTAGTTCTTTTCCTGGCTAGCACTTTGAAAAAAACCTTTCTGTGAATTTTTACAGTATTTTTCTATTCACTGTGGTATTCACAGATGTTAAGGGTGGTGGGAGCAAACAGGCCACCTAAATCCATAATCACTGTATGCAGTTAATTAATGAATGTTACCAATGATAAGTACAGTGTATTGTACAACCAACCAAGCCTTACCCAAATACAGAGCATTTTTATGTTTTTATATTTTTATCAGAGCTATAGAGAGACATTTTGATGCCAGGCATATGTTCTTGACTCCCCACTCCAACCAGCACTTTCCCAACTCCAAAACTCCTGGCCACCACTGTTACTTTCAGGTTCTCAACTTTGGGTTGCAACAACAAGAGCTGGTACTGGTCTGTTGCTTTTTTCCCCAGTTCAAAGTGCCCCTTTCACTCTGCTGTTCCTCTCCTGTCCATGCAAGCCTTGCCACCTTCCTGTAAAGTGAGTCTTTCCCAGGAATGAGTCTTTGGTCTTGTGTTGCAGCCTATCTGACTTGAGTTCAAGTTCTTTTTGCATGTGGTTGTTGTGTGACAGAAGACATCTGAAGTATCTTCCAAAGATGAACAATCAACCTCTTCCACTGCAGTCGGGGGAGATTTGCCAACAGCTGTACAAAAATTGGGCTCAAACTCTCATCTGAAAGACAGATGAATAAAAAATGCAATAGACATTGCTGCTGAAAATAGATAATTTCTAATTCCCACAGCTCTCTCTTTGTGGTTTAAAATAAGCCTTTCTGCATTAGGACTGGAGTTTTGAAACCAACAAAATTAAAAAACCAAATGTTCTTTCTGAGTGTTGTTTCAATTACATTTCCATGAGTGTACATACTTTTTATGTGTGAATTTCCCCATTAGAGTCAGATTGCTTTGGTTTGGACTCCACCGATGAGGCATACCCTGTACAGTGGCAGTGGGACCTCTCATTTTTACATCTGAGAGACCAAAGGAAGTGAATCAGCAAACTGGCAAGGTCCTATGTGATTGCAAAACTGCTGAGCCTGATGAGTCCTTGGGATTCAATATTTAGCCCCATGTCTTGCAGCTTTAGATCAGTCTGCTAAGGGATCATGGGTTCATGGTCATGAACAAGCAGGTAACTTTTATTCCATGTGCTACTCCAGCACAGGGCTTTTTGAATAGTCCATATATGCATTTTCAGGACTGACAGTTGTTATTAAGAATATTTTTTACTTCTGTGATTGAATCAGCTGCTGCATGAAAGCATGACATTTATGTGATGGGTTGCTGTTACTACTGGGTTTTGAATTAAAACAGACACCAAAAGACCATCCTGATCGCAAAGAAACTTGTGGAGGAAATCAGAGAACATAACTTGGAGGACTAAGACTTGGTGTAGCCTTTCAAGAAGCAGCAAATTGTCTTCCTGTCAGGGTAGAACTTGACCCAGTTATGAAAAGGACTCTATGTTCTGCCTGTGGCTGAACTTGATGGTTCAGGAGTTTCTTTCCACTGTCACATTCCCTGACTTCCACCTTAGGTGCGCTTTAAGCCTACTTGGTGTAGCAGGAAACCCAAAACAGGCTAAGATGTACTAAACATTTATTTTGTTTCTTTTCTTCATGCTTGCTTCTAATGTTCTTCATCTGCCGTGAGCAGCAAGTGTGAGTCATGTTGAAATAATGAAATGTCAATATGGAAACAATACCATTTCTCAGGGACAATGTAAAGAGCAGGAATATAAACTTAAGTCTCAATGGCAAGGAATATTCCTAAATTAGCCTTGAAAAATAAACTTAATTTAGATAAAATGCATGAAAATTTACATTTTTTTGTTTTATTTATTCCTCTTTCCTGTCAAGTACATACTGCTTTGCTGATTATGGAATATGGCTAGGAAAAGAAGGTAAGTTTGCTCTAAGGGAGTCACAGTAATGGCCCCTATATTTCCATTCACTCTCCAGTTTTAAATGTCCCACCCCTCCCATTATATTATGGCTAAATGAGACTGAAAATCTGTTTCTATGGGATTTTGCTATTGATTTTGGTTGGGACAGGATTTCATCCCAGGAATACCCACAGCCTGGCAACTAATAATGACAAGACAACATGTGCATCTTGGGCTTTCACCTACACTGTCTCTGAGGGAGTTAAAAATTTGTATACAAAGAAACGAAAAGGGCTGCTTAAATTCTGATTTCTAGCGCAATTCATCATTTACCATATGGTAAGGTATTTATCCCAACTCCCTGTTGTTCAGCAATCACAGGGGTTTGCCGGGGGTGGGGGTGAAGCAGGGGGTTGTTGTTTTGATTTCAAAGTTCTGTGCGGCAAAACCGTCTCTGCAAATTGCTGTCATCGCAATGCCTGTGAACCACTCTGCTGTGTAAGTCTGATTGGAACAAGCCCCAGAAAGCACTGCCCTTTTCCCTCCCCCTCCCCACGCTCTGGCTGTGTGTCCTTCAAAGCTGGGCTGGGCGCTGGGACCTTTCATGCATCGCCCCACCTCACCTGATTTGCAATCAGGCAGGACTTGTCAAACCAAGCACAGGGGAAAAAAGTCAGACAGCTAATACCAGCATTTTCAACTTTGTTACTACTTTCAGTGGTGAAAAGCAAGTTTGCCTCTGAATCCTTAGGCAGCTCAAGTTGCCAGAAAGGCAAATAGCCAATATACACCCACTGGCCACCTCTACAGGGCTTTATGTTGTTGTTTGTCATTTATTTCTGCGGCTGGTACTAATTTTCAGTTTGTCATCCTTTGACTCATAGAAATTCTTCCTCTTCAAAAAGGATGCATCTCCCTGCCGACCACGGAAAAAATGTGGCATGCAATTCAATCCTTTCCTGATAGCACCGGAGACGAGGAGAGGGCAAGTTAGAACACCATGATGAGGAAGTTCTGTCATTTCCAGAAGGAAGCATGATTCACCGTGCAGAGCATTTTTGGGAGCCTGAATCAGAGCTGTCGAGGAAGTCAGTTCTTGGACAGTTTAATGTTTAGTTTAACTATGACTTTACCGGTGAAATGAGTGCCTCTCCCCACAGCCAGTGGGCACGGAGAGATCAGATAACATGCCACCGAGGAGCACGCAAGAAGATTGCCAAGGAAAAGTTTCGGATAAAATGAGAAGCGCCCCAGAAAATCTGTCCTTAAATGTCATTGCAAAGCAGAGCTCTCCTGAAGCAGATTTAAGGGAGAAATATTTTCTCACACTTCTCCCGAGCAGAGCGCAGGCAGTGGGAGGGACCTGCAGGGTGGCCATAAGGAGCCTGCGAGGGGAGGGCCATGCAATGAGCTGCAGCCGGGCTCCTTCCCAAAAGGTCTGGAATTAGCGCACTAGCGGAGAGATGGCTTCATTAGTCATGGCACAGAACCTGCTAAGTGAAGCTATCCACAGAAAGAATGAGCTGTGTGTTAGCTGCCAACAGACTGCAGGATAAATTCAAGTTGTTGTTTTTAATTGCCTATTGTACCCTAAGAGAATCACGATTTGATTAATGTAGTGTCCCCCCCTCCACCCACCGCACACACCCCCTCACACGCACATGGCATATTGCAGGAAACAAGATGAAACCAGAGTGTCTTTCCCCACTCTTTTGCCTCCCCACCTTCCTTTCTTCCCCACAGAGAAGACAAAGACTTACAGGCAAAGTGCTTGTACATCTGGGAATGGTCCTCAGTTCAGGAACTTGGCATGTTCCTGGGTTACCACAAGTGTTGTCTGTTTTGGTGCAGGCAGCCGACTATGCCTTTTCTCCCCAAATGTAGTTTAATAAAACGGGGACGGAGAAGAAAATCTATATGTGAGGATCAGCAGATTATTGATGTGTTCGCGTCTCCAGGGACATGTGTATATCACTGGGTTGTACAGAGGAAACTGACTATCAGGATATTTACTGTACAGAAATGAATGCAAGAACCCAAAACATAGTATAGGAGGGCGGTGTTTATGGTCTGTACATTTACATAAATAGAAACCATTCTTCACACTCGCTCTTTGCACTCTATTGCATTGGGATTTACATTTCGGGCCTCATGGATAAGGAAAGACTGAGTGTTAGGGAGAGGCAGTGTTCTTATAGGATGTGAAAGGAAAAATGGGATACACAGAGCATGCCTACGCATCCCTCGAAGACGTCACTCTCTCTGGGAGCCAAAAGGTAAGGGAGTGGGTTTGCTGACTATGACACACGGTGGGAGGAGATCTGAGACACAAAGGAGTCATGGGTGTGAACCAGGAAATAAGCCCGTGCCCACCCAGCTTTTTTGTTTGCTTGAGGAGGATGTAAAATATGCTTACACCAGTTGTGCTCCAGCGCCAGCGCTAATTGTTAACAATAAAAGGTCACCAGAAAACAATTGCTGGGAACCAGAATTACACAAGGGGCCTGGGTAATGTGATCACTCCTTCGCGGGAGAATGCCATCCCGCTGGGAACCGGGTGCTGGGCGATGCTCGGGAGTGACTCGCCAGGTCAGGCGAGGAAGGGAGATGCGCACTTGTGTCAGTCAACCTCCCTCGCCAGCTCCCTGCTCCCAGATGGACACACACACACCAGGCAGTCTCTTTTTCAAGCTTGTTTGGCATTTATTTTAGGGAGTTTAAATGTAAGGTGAAGGGCTGTTCTTTTTCCTGTTATCCTGGAAAGAAAGTATTGGCTTCGGCATCCCTTCCTATGGCAGCGTTGGGGTTTGCAGGGGCAGTGCCGGCAGGTTTGCACAGCAGGAACAAGGACTGCCATCTGCGGAGGGCTGGGGGGAGCTGGAAGGCTGCTAGCATAGCCCAAGGGGAAAAGAGGGAGGTACCTCTCAAGTATCTTACTGCCTCCCAAAATACGTCTATACTTCATGGGTGTGAGTGCTGCTCTGGAAGAAATTTCTAAGCTAACATTAAATTCATCTGCGTGAGCATCAGTAACACCAGGAAGGACTGAAAAATCCTGCCAGCATGTTGGGTAAGTACTTTGGCAATCCATCCTATGTCAGCTCTGTGCTCTTGTGGCTCTCTAATCTACTTGCATATGTCTGCTTGTGTGGTCAGCACACTGTGAACTGCTCTCTGACCATCTTGGTCATTTAACCTTCAGGACTGTGCAAAATGAAGGGATTTCTGAACCAATGAGAGGTGCTTTTAGGCCACGTCAATGTTGAAGAACAGCCTGAATGTCAGGCAGGGGCTGAATTTGGCAGTCATTAGCAGGTATAGAAAAAGAAATGCCAACCCTGTGTGGATTTAGAGCCATTCTGGAGCACCCTGTGCCTGGGCAGCCTCAGACCCTATCTGCCCCGCCTCCACTCCTGGTCCACTCAAGTTCAGCTATTACTAGATGTTCCAAAGACAGTTATTTAGCTTTTCGTGTACCTTGCCCTCTGAGAAGTTGTATGTGTGTCCAGCCTACCCTAACCTGCAGTCCTGGGCCCTGAGTTTTCTGTAGCTGCGTCCACCCAGAACAGCACAACTTTCTTGCCCCCACAAACATTTCCATCAGCCACAACCAGCCCCCTCCCAGCCCTTCATATCCAACTCCTGCAACCAGACTTTATAGCCAGGGAGAGAGAATAGATACACGTGAAAAACAGTCTTTAGGTGACAGTGCACAACTGTTTTCCCTTCCTCCAGTGACTGCACATGTGTGATAGCTCCTATGCAATTTTGAAGCTGTTCTCTTTAGTGACAGGGCTCAAGTCTGTCAAAAAAAGCCACTGCTAAAAACCAGTTTCCCAAAAGATTCAGTGACTCTAGAGACAGTGGTAAGCAAGCAATGCTTTGCAAAGAAGGGAACAGATGACCAAGTAGCTGCTCCGTAGGAGTTCAGAACAGATAAGTTTCTCAAGAAAGCTGCAGAAATAGCATGCAGTAAAGCAGGATGGGGGTAATGACTTCTGAAGCAGCTGAAGGATGCTGTGAGAAACGTTAGATTTGTGTATGGAGAATTTGTAGAATTTTCAAACCTTCCCCCGTGCAGTCCCCTGAGGTGAAGAATTTTGTGTTCTGCAGACAAGAAGAGCTCGATGAGTGACAGTGTGCAGCTTTGAGGTCTGAGAGCAAAAAGGGTAACAACGATTAGTTGGAGGCTAGGTTCTCACTGAAACACCGTCGTTATAAAAAGTGGAGGCAAGAGGCCTATAGTTCTCTTTGAAGGGATGCCAGGTATGTGGTAGAAGCTGCTGGAGCATGTCTGGGGTCATGCAGGTGCTATATTGGGAGTTGTGGTGTGCCCAGTACCAGTGCTAGAAAAGACATTCAAGAGCCAGAAGACTCTAATTGCTGTTAATATTTTGACTATCTATGAATCCAGCCCCATTTAGTTAATTTTTTTCATAGCACATAAGAAAGACGCCAAAAATCTGAGGAGGGTCAAGAACATTGTAGCAATTACCACAGATACAACAAACATCACGTGTGGGGGAAAGGCTGGGCCAACTGTATTTGCTTACTGTAAAGAAAAGGAGTGGATGCTGAAAATGTTTTTAAATATCTAAAGGGTTACTGCAAACAGCAGAACACATCTGTGTTAGCTTGTGGTGAGCTGGAGAGGTAGAGGCTTCACCTGGAATAGGGAAGACTCTTATTAGACACCAAGGGGAAAAATCCCAACCTTTGTGATAGTAGGATTATGAAGCCTTGCAATGAATTGACTGAGGAAATTCTCAATCTTCAGACTGGATGTCTCTGGGAGTGAAAAAACAACAGCCAGGAAGGACAAGGATGTAGCTGATGCTACCATGGATAACCTCCTGAGTTCCTTCCAGGTAGTACGCAAGCGCTGCAGTGAAGAAGCGGAAAAAAATATTTTCCAAGTCGTCCCTTATTTATTCCTGTTTCCGCCTCTACCACTTTTTATTTCAACTGCATTTAAAATGAGCAAAGTGATTCCTCTGTTAACACACGACCATGTAATAAAACCCATGAGTTAGGAATGAGTGGGTCTTGTGAAAACAGAGGATATGAAAAATTTGTACTTACGGTGACCAAATCCTCCTTTCTCATACAGTGGGACTGATTTTGTTCATTTGCTCTTAGCAAGCAGAATTAATGGTTACCGTTTGCTGTAAAATAGAACTTCCATTACTGAAAAAAATTCATTTTACAGCACTCAGTGTTCAGCTTATAAAGTTTAAAAGCTGTATGAGGAGTTTCACATTTTAAAACATTTACTTTTAAGTGAACTATAAAGATGAGCCTTAATGCCCAGATTTCTGAATCAATAAAAATGCTCAAATGTCTTTTTCAACAGGGTAGTGAAGCTAAAATGCCACTAAACAAAAGATAAAATCTTGGATGAAATACCTTGGCCTTTACTGTCATTTGTGAGAAATGCTGCCTCTTCATACAGAGATATGAGCAAAAAGTGAGTCCTGCCACCATGTCTTACCAATGGGTCTATATGAAATGGGCCCTAAGTAGGCCAGTTAAAATAGCGCAGCATTTGCTGTGTGTGCTGAGACTTTTAGCACATACTTTTGATGAGAAGATCTTTATGACAGTAAGTGTAGATGCTTACTGTGATACTTAAGGTTGAATTCCAGCTTTCATCCTAAATTCTACCTCCTTCTCCTTTCTGCTACATTTTTAGCTGCTCAAAACTTTTGGAAACAATTCCTTTTGTGATTGCCATTGTCACATTTGCTATTATCTCTTCCTTGGGAAAAGATTCCATGTTAGATTGAATAACCTTTTTTTTTTTAACTTATTTGGATATCCCTGAGCTGTAATTTGAAATGCAGCCCAAGCCTAGATCAGAACTAACAAACTAGACATTCCAGAGGGATCTGAGAGAGACCTGTGAAACAATATCAGACCTCAGGCAACAAATGGGTCTGTAAAGGTCCACTACCCACATTACCTTTTATGGTCTCATGGTCCAAGGCTGCAATAGAGATTTCAGTGAATAATCTAAAATTGGAAGGAAAAAACCTCTAAGGTTCAGAATGAATGCTAAAAGCATTAATGTCCTGCAAAGTGCTAATGTGACTGTGGATTTGAAAACTCACACTTTCTTGTCCCAAGGGAGACATGTATATATGTACTCTTTGCTGACCCTTAAGTTTGGTCCAAAAAAGTGATGGCCCTTCCTAATGGTGTTCATAGATCCTGCAGTCTCAGATACTTTCATGTCAGGGGCATCAAATAAGGGGAGAAACAATGTGAAGCATGATGATTATACAGGACTTGAAATCACCATGTACACCTGTTCAGGTTTGGCTTTTCATTGTTGTTCTTTTTTTCCGTACTGTGAGTAGGCTGTAGAGTGTAGGCTCGCCAAAAGCAGCCCCAGCCTTCAAAAGACTGAAGAAAAGCCCTTTCAGTACCTGCAGAGCCAGACATTCAGCAAAATTCAGGTGTCCCCTCATGGCAGAGATTGCAGTGAAAGCATCGCTTAACCAAAGCCTCATTTACGAAAAAAAGCATTCCTAGCATGTGAAGTTTTCTGTCACAGAGGGCCTGAAATACAGTCCTTGCTTTCCATGGGATTGGGATTTCAGGAGCCTGAACGAAAAGAAATTGATAGCTTCCTAGAAACCATGGTCTACAGTGTAAGCAGTTATTGAAAGATGAGTGTCTTTACTAGGAAGGTTTGGGGGTATAGGGATTGCAATATTTATCTACCATATAAATGTGTGTAGGCATCTGTATCTCAGTGCAACCTGTAATTGGAAAGCAGCCTAACCAAATTCCCTTCCTTGAGGCAGAGCTTGCTGAGTGTACTGCCTGTCCCACCACGTGTGCAAACCTTCATCGACAAACAAGAACTTTCTCTGGCTGGAAAACAGTAACTTGTACTGCAGAGCATGCCAACGTATGTCAGCAATATTACTTCCCTGGCACTGCTCCTCCCCGTTAATTGTAGAGTAGAAAACATTCTTCTTCAGGCTTTTTCCTCTAACTACCCCAGTGTGAGAGCCAGAAACCGTGGACATTTGTGTGGAGGGAATTTGGCAGCTGAAGTGCGTGGAAGCCTGGCTCTGGCAAAAGCATTTCCAAGAGCAGCATCTGGACCCCTGGTTAACTTCCTGACTGATCTCCTGCCTCAGACAGGATGCCAACCACGATAAGTGCACCAAACAGAAGGGGAGGGCTAGGCAGAGGCTTGGACATTTCTTACAGTTTTAAAAATAGCAGAGCAAATCCAAAGCACATTGGCAGAAAGCGTGTAACTTCAAAACTCAACTGGAAAGTGCCTCCTCCTCATGTTTGTCTTGCAGATTACTGCCTGGGTCGACTTTCTGCCTCTCCCAGCAGCAAAGCCGCAGCTGCAACATCATTTACGCAAATAGGTGAATTCAGAGCTCAAACACGAGACCATTTCTAGTGCATAGTGAGGAGCTTGGCTCAATTTACATGGGCATATGTGTCAAAACTGCTGTGATGTTTGCAAAGTCCATCAGCATTTTGCTTGTATGGGGGAAGATGATCGTTCTGTATGTGCCACTTTCATTTTTTCCTCCATTAGAAGAAACCTTATACTGGTTTTCCAAAACAAAAGGAAAAAAAAGGTTACACCTCAAATGTGCATGTATATGCATATATGTGTGGGGGGAGTGTGCACATACGTGTGTATAGGAGAGACTTTCCATCACTGCTGACTCATAGACTACAGGTGACTGCGAAGTTATTCAGTTCTTCTTTCACCCAAACAAACCACCTACCAATCTTGGCTTCTCCATCAGCGTTTGAGACTTGCTCATCATCCTGTTACCTTCTGGGATTCTACAGCTGCAGAGATGAAGAAACCAAAACACTAAAGCAAAGGGTCTAGAGCAGGTGGTAGTGTGTTATTCCAGTACTCCTGCACAGGTCTTGTGCATCCCAACCCATGCCTGGCTCTCACCACCACTGTGTTTTCAGATGTGAAAATGTGACAAGGCCTCTGTAGCTTCTCTGGGACCAGAGTCAATCACTTTTCCTGCACACCAACACCCCGTACATACAACAGATGAAAACATGCAAGTGCTTGCAAACTGTACAAACATCATCCAGCACACCCTTTATACAAAAATCACCTGCTTCTTTGTTGATTCACGATTGCTTTCTTCAGCACGGGGAAGACTAACTTTCTGAATAAGAGCTACAAAGTATTTTGCAAGAGGGAAACAAATGGCATCGGATGAAAACTCTTGTTAATAATAAATAACTGTTTTCTCTTGTCCTTCTGCAGTTCTTTCCTTCCATTACCATTTTTACCCTGCCAGTACTGTTGTCTAAAGGTGAGGGGAACAGAGGAGTAGCAAAAACCAAACACTGTTACCCAAGATGTACATTGCATCCTGAGACTCCTCAGTACAAGACCAACGATGCTGATTTCCTGCCACAACAAGGTAGCAGGGAGGTGTGCCAGCGGAGGAAAATGATCTTTTTACAAAGAGAACCTTGTCAAAGACAACTTTATTACCAGACACAAACTCAGAGAGTTAAAAAACTTTATTTTAAAAAATGGTCAGGTGCAGGGTAGGAAGGTGAAGTCAGGACTTAAAAGCATTCCTCCAAAATGTGGCAGATAGATTGTGAATTCTGATCATGTCTGCAGCGCCAGCAGGTGACTAATTCATCTGCAGCATGGAAAGAAGACTTTTTAATGCTGTCCACACATAGGACAGACCATTGCTTACAGGAAACACTGGCCTACTTCAGTCACTTGGCAATTCTCGTCAGGCCATGAAGGCATGTTAGTCATGCTCCTGTTAACAAAGTTTCTGATACTTCTGCTTTGCAGTGAGCGATGAAGCCTTTGCACCTCAGAGAGACACTCTGCCTTATGGGTGTCGTGCAAAGAGTGAGACTGTAATATCTTAAATTTTTTTCCAGGTTTGTCTGATAAGTGGGTGGCAACAGTTAGAGGCCAATTTGTGCTTTTCCATCACTCTGTCTAGACATATTTGCAAGCCCTACTTTGCCTTAAAGAGGAAAGGGTATATCATATATTACACAATAATGGGTTATTTTTACTTGTAATGCATTAAGAGGCTGTTTTCAATCAGAAACCGTTTGATATGAGGGTATGCTCTGGACGATAAATGGAAAAAGTGGAGCATATCCTTTTTTCTTCTTTTTTTTCACACAGCAGACAATACCCATACTTTCCATATAGACAGGAAATGGCTTAGGTTTATGTATAGAAATACAGCACATTTTATATGCATACATAATGTATTGATTTATTTAAAAACTGTCACTCTGTAATAGATTGAAACTGCAAAATTGATACACACCTATGTAAATAGTTTAGTACAGCCCAGAAAAGACAAATCTGGAAGCTTTAAGTGGGATTCCTTCCCATCTGAAGGCGTGACATGCGTGGTGAGTCATGTGCCGTTCAGCAGCCACTCAGAGCCACCAAATCCACTCTTCAACATCTGTGTTACCACAGTATCTTCTCAAAGCTCTGTCTTCCCACCACTGCTTCATCCCACCACTCCTGGTGGGGTAGCAGTCCTTTGTTCTTACTGGCACTGTAACTAGCTGGGCTGGGTACAGGACTGATTTTGGCTCAGGGCTGTGGAGGGTCCTCAGTCCCGTATTCCCTGGCTACCTTACACCTCTTTTGGCTGGAGCTGTCCACTGCCTTCCTCTGTCCCTGGATCTGGAGAAGGTGCTCTGTGTTTCTCAGGAGTGGGGCATGTCCATAGCAGAGCACTTTTTTGCATGGCCACATGCTGTCTGTGGCCACCCCTTCCCCAGGAGACCGACACATAAAATGACTCTCCGGGGCAGGGGAGTCACAGTTCCCAGGCAGCAGCTTGGTTTGAGTTTTGGTTTTTTAGGGGTTTTTTTCCATATATTTCTGGTTTTGCACCTGAGGGCATGAGCACTGGGGCACTGGTGAGCTGCTCCCTGCTTTATCAGTAACATTCTGCATTTCAACAGAACTAAGTCACTTTTTGACTCTACATTCTTGCAGGAGGTATTTGGATTGTTTCAAGATGATTTGCCACAAAGCAAACCCCACCAAGGCTTAGGAAGGCTAGGAGCTATGTGCTTAAAACTATGTTTGTTTCAAACTGGATGAATTGCTGCTCACCAGACTATGATCCACAGTCAGGCATTATGGTTCAGATTATTTAGTACATTAGCAAAAGTGAATTTGATGGACACAGTCACCAGCTGGACTGTGATCTGATAAGGCTGTCTCAGAGAAGGCACAGTAATAGGCCCAAACAAATGTATTTGTTTCTTTCAGGCACTGTAAACAGATCTGTGTTTACTTTATTCCAAAGGGCGCTTTTTTTTTTTCTTGTGCTACCAACATGTAATCTTTCACTTGACTTAATATGTGTTTGATATTGTTTGTTTGCTTGTTTTTACATATGCTACATCCCTTAATGGGATTCTTCAGCCTCATATTTCATTTCATGCAGATAACAAACTTCTCCAGTGCTTCCCTTCAGATTTCTCAAGCTCCACATGGCCGACTTGCTCTTTTTAATACATTTTTTTCCCCAGCTGCTTTTAGTGAGGGGAGAAATACAGAGTACTAGGCTACTTCAACTGCAACCATTAATGTCCATGGGAGGCAGAGATTCACAAACCCTGTTACAGATAAGAAAATAAATCTCTCTCTACCGTGAAGCTGCGGTGTAAGGACTGAAATACTCTCTAAGCCATAAAAGTTGAACTTGGAGTGAGGAGAACTCCAGCCGTCACCTTGCATATTTCATTTGTTACAGGCCATCTGTGTGCATCATCAGGGACCTCAGGAAAATATTACTCAGCTGTCTTTTATCTCTGTCTAGTCTAGCTGGAGCGTGGGTAGCAGAACACAAAGAAACAGGTTCCTAACCGCAGCCTGATGATAAAAGATGCTGGTAACCTAATAGAAGCAAATGTTTTGTATTGATTAATAATACAGGACTATAACCTGCTGAATCTGCTGCACACAGAGCGTAGTTTGGAAAACAAATAATGAGTTTCTTCCTCCCTAATAAGCTCTTTATTAGTTGTTGAAGTGGAATGTGAGAGTAGAAAGTAAAGCTCAGGTATCAACAGAAGTGGTGATGACGGGTTGAGGGGGGTCACTTGTGAAAACAGTGGAAATCAAATCAATTAGGCCTGTCAGCTGGAAAACATCATGGGGAATTAACACTTGTTTGTCTGGATTCCTGCAGCCTGAACAAAAGTGCACAAAAAGTGTATTCAGGTAACAAAGAAAGCGCTGTATTTAAAACTGTGGTTTCACTAAAAGGGAAAAAAAAAAGTGTTACATTATGCAAGACTTACATCCACTGACAGATGAAATAAATAAATAGGATACAACTTTAAAAACAGCAGTGAGCTTTTAGAAGGAAATGCATCTGCACAGCAACAATGGAGAGAGGTAAAGGTACCACCTCTGTAAACTTTAGGGCTCATAAAGAGTAGAACCTGGCAGGGCGCTGCTGAAAGGGCTGAGATTTTGCCTGGTTGCCGTGAAACTGAAATTACAGCTGGTGGCATAAATTGAAAAGGCATGCAAAAAATCCAGGGAATATTTGGATCATGGGGCTACAAAGGAGGGAAACCTCTGGGGCAGAGGCATTCAGGAGTCTTTGAATCTCAGTCTCATTTCAGGTTTATTTTGCTTTCTCTCACTTCAAGGTTGAAATATACTGAAAGGCCCTTCCCTCTACTGAAAAAGAGTTTTATTTTGTTTTGTTTTGGTTTTTTCATATCCCACTCCAGGAGAGCAAAGATGGTGCCAGGGCAGTTACAACCACAGCTTCTACTGGATCAGTGCCTGACTGAGGAAAGCAGGAATTCAGGCCTACGGTCTCCAAGGCCTCTGACTAAACTCATTAAAACTTGAACACAAATATTAAGCAGTGAGATGCATTGGCCCTGATCTCTTCTCCTCCCTTAACTCTGACAGACACCAGGGAGTTCCCTCCTGGCCCTGCCCCTGCAAGAGAGGTGACCACCCTGGGAACACGTCAGGGATGCTCTCCTCAGCAACCTGGACCACACAGAGCACAGACCAGGTTACCAAAGCCAGGGGCTTGAGGTTGCCAGCACACAAAATCAAGCCTTGGGCTGCCAGATAGACTGATGTCATGGGTGCTTTTTATCGTTGGTTTAACTGATGGAGGTTCTACTGAGACACCCCAAAGAGCCAAGAAATATTGTAGGAATAAGCAGTAGGATCAAAATGTTTCAACAGCTTGCACTTCTACTAAAATAGAAGGGGCCAGTGAATGACTTCTTTTAAATCTTTTAAATTTGTGTTACCGTTACTGATTTTAAGTGCTGTTTTTTTTGAAGCAAAGTGGTCGAGGTAGCTTTCAAAGTCTGACTGGATTGCAGAATAACAAAAGCAATTGTTCTTCCCCTGTTGCTGTGGTTTATATACAGGCTACACATACACATTCTTGGCACACACCACAGTCTTTACAGTGCACAATTTTTAATGCAATTAGAAAAAGAAACAATTTCAAATGTCAGGAATAAATTAAAGGAATGGCTTGAAGGTGCAATCACAATTGGCTTAGTACTTTTCATTCAGAGGGAATTGCTTCAGGAAAAGCATCTCTTCTGACTGTCTAGCAGATTTTGAATCACTCTGTTCAGTGTTTCAAGTGGCATGGCCATCCCTAGCAGTAGTTTGAATTGCTTAATTTATAAAAATGTATATAAACATTTCTTTCTATACTTGGGTGAAATAATAGAATAGTGTTTAACTTTTTTGTTATTCTGGCCATTGAAAAACCCTGGTCATTCCTGCCTTCACATATTTTATTTTCCAATTAAGTTGGGATGCTAAGTCAACCAACTTACACATTTCAATGCAAATAAAACATGACAAAGCAAGGGCCACTTGTGGCCCTTTACAGATCAGTGGTAGGGAAGGTGTGGAAAGCTACTTGGAGCTCCTCTGCTTGCCCCTGTTAACACATGCATTTTCCCTTAAGAAGTGGTGATTACACCTTGTTGTTGGCAGTGCAAAGCTTAGTAAATCTTTACATTTTTACTATGGAAGAAGGGAATTTCCTTTTACTCCTGTGGGCAGCCAGCCAGTGAAAAGTGATGGGAAATACATGACATCCTGTTCTGCCTACCTTTCATCTTTCCTGTTCACAGACGCATTTTGAGCCTGACACGCAGGTGTAATTAAAAACAGGTTGATGCCATGCACAGCTCAGCAGATGCACACAAAATTAGTACCTGCTGTGAATCCAAGTACTTTGGCTTTTATGAAACAGCCAGGCATTTGCAAATTGTCTCTTGTAACTGCAATAATATGAACATAAGAATAAAGTGGATCGTGTGGCTTTCACTAACATAGAAAAATGGCAAATACTTTTCTCACTAGTACTCAAAGTAATGTAATGCTAACTATTCATGCTGATGTTTTTCAAATAATCTAACAGTGTTGCACTGGTGCCTTTCACACTTTAAAAGTTCTCTCTTTTACTACATTTCCTGGGCATGCTATTCATGTAGGCAGTAATGCAGCATCTATAGCAGCAGCTGGTCGGTGCTGCACTGAGGCTGCAAAGGGCTGGAGCACTAGTTGCCCTCCTTTGCCATGGTCTTTAAAAGTTATCTCTAAGAAGGATTCAGCTCTCCAGCCTGCTCACGAGAGGCACCATATCTGGCATGCCTAATGCAGCTGCCATACCTTCTCTTTCCGAAGAGCCAAAACAGGAGAGGGAGGAGATGCAGGCAGGAGGTGCTTGCTCTGCAAGTTACCTTATCCTGCCCTGCTGCAAGTGATGAGAAACTATTGCCAGGAGGGGATTCTGGGTGGGGACACATGCCAGAGTGGCAGGGAGCAGAAGCTGGGGCTATAAAGTTTGATGGCATCAGGGCTGTCAACTACAGTACTTCACATACATGTCATGCTGGCTCCTCCCTGGCATCTGGCAGCAAGAAAAACACTGTTAAAGAGAGATCCATCTCTTGTCTGCCTCAGCAGCAGTTCAGGTGGGTTTTGTTGCTTCCGACAGTGGGGCAGTGTTGGCTACTAAAATGCTCTCCGCCTTCGTTTGGTGCTCCCAGACCATGAGTAGGAGCAGTCACTCACCTCTGCCGAGCTTAGCATCATAAATCTGTTCAGCTGCACATTTTAGCTCTGTGGTGTCAGACAGGCATAATTAGAGCTCCAGAGTCCAAGTGTCACCACACTAGTCTTGGAGCAGTGCAGTTGCCCACGCTTTATGTGACTCATCTGGTGGGAGAGGAGAATTAGGCCCAACATGTCTGGGCTGAAGCAATGATTTAGTCAAACTGCTCCTTCCAGCTCTGACAAGTGCCTTTTTATGCTTCATGGTGTTTAGTTTGAAGTTGCCAGTTGGAATTTTTCACACCTGTGGTTTATTGAAGTCCTTATTCTGCTGTAGCTCTCATATTTAAGACAATAAATGTGTCCTGTAGAGCTGTGAAGTATTAGGTGAGGGAAACATTTATGTGCAGGTGATGAGAATAAATGAATGATACATGCAATGTTACATTTTCTATTACTTTCCAAATGCAGACAACTGCTCCGCATGACCTCCTAGCTCAGAAAACCTCTGTTAAATGCAATGAGGAGCTCCTGGCTGAGTCCTCAAAGTATTCATAGTGTGTGCTCTGGCTATTCACACTTGTAGAATTTTCATAACATACATAAATATTCCCAAGAATGATCACATGGGCTGATTGTGTTTGTCAAGAACACTTAGTGAGAGGAAAGGAATGACTTCAATTTAATGCAATCACACCTGAGATCAAAATATACTTAAGGGAGAGGAAATTGAAAAATATTTACAGAACAAAAATGCCAAAAATAAATAGGAAAACCTCACTGAAACAAACAAACAAACAAAAAAAAAAGACAGGCAGTAGCATCAGATCAGACTGCAGGAAGGACATGGCCGTACTTGCAAAAGAGCATTACAAAGTAACCCAAAATCATTTCAAACAGTGGAGACAGTACAGTGAGTTAATCAAGATTTTAATCTACAGGAAGGCAGGAGATGATTTTTTTTTAATTGTTAGACACTATTGTAGTTTATTAATCATTCATTTTCAGAAATCCTGGCTTCCTCCATCACTTTAAAGTTAACCAAAGAATAAGCAATCTTATCTATTCAAATGATGTGCTTCAGACACAGTAGAGCTTCCATTGTCAGGGCAGCAAGAGCCAAACATTTCCAACTTCTATTCTCACCTGTAACCATTCAAACTGGCTATTCAAACAAAATTTAAAAAGAAAATAAAAATAAAGCAACACATTATATATTATCTTGTTGTAACATCTTCTTTTAAGGCATTTTATTCAGAACAACTGTGTCCCTACTACTTTCCATCACTGTCCTGCTCGTCTCACTTACACCATCAAGATAAATGATTTTTAGATATACATGGTTGGACCTTGCATTTGAACAGGCTGTAATCCCCATGGCCAGAGATACCATGCATAATTGAAATACCAGAGAATGAATAGTTTTACTAACCATGTTTTGCATTAAATCATCAGAGCACCTGGTAGATCAACATATATTTAATTAATTTGCTGTTTTCCCCATTGCATAATTAACTATTTAATTTCATTGCCCTCTGGATTTGCTCACTAATTAATTATCTCTTGCTAATTCATTGATCAGCTACTTGTGCATCTTCTTGCTTTTCGAGCTACCATGTTTACCTTCTACTTTGTTATATCAGCCCTCCTCCCTTCTCTGTGTTTTCCCAATTTCCATTCCTTTTTCTTTCCTTTCTCACCTGTTGTGAGATACTCTCCTGCCCCAGCAGTGTCAGCCCAGCCCTCACTGGGGCACAACATCTGCCCCCAGATAGAGTGGGGCTGCCTGGGCACCACATTCAGGTGTTGGAGAAAGTGGGGACCTCCCTGACAGAGCGAAAACTACTTGAAGTGTGACAATCCCAGGAGACAGTGCCATCCTGGTTACAATTAATTCATTTCCAGTTTTAAAAGCAGACATAGCTGGACTGGGGAGACACAGTTTAGGACAAAAGCTGCTTGCAGTTGTTAGACATGGGAAGGATTTAATGACTTAGGGACCTCCTCACTGACTGATGTCTTAAGCCTACTGTTAACACTTCGTGGCATCCTGCAGGTTACAAAAAGAGAGTGCTGTATGCACAGTAGAACAAAACATTACCTAGGAAATTAGATCCTGTGGGTAAACACATACAAATAACTAATGCTTAGAATACAGATTTCCCCCCACTAGCCCAATCTGCTCACTGCCCAATCTGGGCTCACTTAATTTTCCCAGAAGTCTTTAAAGCTATTTCTACTAAACATTTTGTTGTTTTATTTCTCACAAATTGCTTTTAGGAACTTGCATTCTCTGCTGCAACCCGGTCAGTCAGCGAGTTTGAGGAATGCAGTGGTGACTTTGAATTCAATTCTTAATGTCAGACTCTCATTATCTAAGTGTAGCTGATACATTTTATTTCTGTGAAAGCTTGTTTGGATTTCCGTCTGCTCCACTCTCTTCTGGTTTAGATTTCTTGCCTGAATGCTGTCCAGAATCCAGTGCTTACGCTACCATTCACCATATCACTTTTTTGCTAATTGCTCCCATATTCGAAGGAGTCACGTGTGCCAAATGGCTGGATTGTGACTGCACTCTCAGGCAGCTTCTAGCACCTCCCCAAAGAGGCAATTAAAACTCCAAACAGTGCAGGGGCAGGAAAATCGCCTGTGAGAGGCTCTGGAGGTCACCCGACATTCCTTCAGAAATGTCTTTTTTTTGTGCATTTGACCTTTCTGAAAGAGGGAAGATTTTTACTGCTGTGTTTTTCTCTTTCTTTCAGCAGACCGAAAGCCTGTTTCACATGATCATTACTTGAGATGATCAGGCACTGTTCACTCTGATGGGTAGGACGATAGTGGCAGTCCTGCCCCGATGGTGTTTCAGTGAAAGACTGAAGTTGGCTCTTCATTTCATGCATCCGAGGAATGCCACTGACCTTGGCAGGACTGTGTGCACCTTTGGAGATAAGTATGTAACCACATGTCTTGATGAATTAAGCAATTTTCCTTGAGATGGCTCCTACAGGTAGATACCACTTTGGAAAAGGGGCTTAGGCAACACAGGGTCTCTGAAGTACAGAGAAAAGCAAGGCCTAGTTACTGCTACCGTCTAGTCCTAATCATGAGCTTTTTATTCCTATTACTGAATAAAAAAGAACAAAATCCCTTAATTCAGTATTCTAGGTAACCACAGGTGAATGTAACAGAATGAAGGCAGATGACATTTCTGGAAACCCAAAGAACCTCCTGTGACCGAAGAAGCATCATTAAAAGTAGTAAGAAAGATGCTTTCAAATTAGTTCAAACTCTTGGATCATGCAGGAATTCATTTGGCTTAAGTGTAACAGAGGAACTAGTGGGAAGAAAGAGAAAATTCTTTCTGCCCTGTGCTGATGAGAATAATTGAATAGCTTCACATTCAGTCCTGCATGTCCTTGGTGATCTGGGGAAAGCGTCTCTGAGCCCCAGAGCAGCCAGGATGGGTTGTGTTTCCTTCACCTTCCAGAGGACACCCTCCTCTGGCTGTGAAGGGACACCAAAAGTCCTCAAATGTCCACTGAAAGCATCTCCATATGAAGCTTCACTCACATTACACCTGAACACATGTTTTTGGACATCTGTCTTCCATTTGAAAAACAGAAGGCTGAAAAATGCTTCTGGGTCTTTGGAGGGGGGAAGGGGAGGGAAGGGGCAGAAGATGAAGCTTTTCCAGCATCAGGATCCTTGAAGCAGTCCTCCAGTGGGGTCAAGTATCTCATTCTTTCTCAAGAGCTCACTTTTATGCTGCATTATATTTACCCAGGCCCCTTCCTACACACAGGGAGCTGCTCAGACCGGGAAACACACATATGTAAGACAAATTGTTCAGTGCTGGGTAAAGAGCTCCATAAAACCCCAACAGCTCTTGGTACTCTAGTTTGCACCTTGGCAAAATACATGTATGCATTCACCCTGAAGGTGGGACTGGCAATAGAAAATCCTTCTATAAAGATGAAGAAAACCTTCAGGAAAAAGGGGGAAAGCTGTTTTTCAGCCAAAGTGTTCCACTTCTCTCTTTTGAAAAATGGTAAGAGGGAAGACAGCACAGACACTCAGCGAGCACTGAGGGGAAAGGTGAAGCTCTTCAGAGATCAAGTCATCCCATGCCAGCAGAAATGGCCCTGCTTACCAGGAACCAGCCAGTGGGTGCAGGCTGTGCCAAGGCATCCTCCCTCAGAGGGCCACTGAGTTCCCCAAGAAGGAGGACAGGTTCAAGGGGTTAGCTCTACCTGATGTCCACACATTGTCCTCAGAGGTCAAGGAACAACATCTGCAGATTCAGCTCACGTTTGTCAAATGGTTGAGCTGTTTCTTTGTCTCTGGGAGCAGTTCGCCAGTGACAGGATCACAGGGAGCGGGACTGTTTGTGTGACCCTGCTCCGAAATAGGGGCTCCACGCGGGGCTGCTGCAGCCCATCCCTTTTGCCTCCACCTGCACCCGCCCCGTGGAGGAAATGTCGAGGAGCGAGGAACAAGTGTGGATTTGTCTGGGTTCAGTGGCTTTGAGACAGCACCTGGCAACGTAGTGTGCAGACAGACACAAGCCTTCAAAAAATCTTGGCTCTGGCCCATGGCAAGCGCCGAGTCCTGCCGGGCAGAGGGTCCAGGCAGTGGGTAGTTTCCTGAATGGACATTTCTGGCATAAGGGGAACTTGGCTGTAAACACTTCTGGTTTAAATTGCTTAAAGATACATTCACTGGGCGAAATAATTCCAGAGGGGGTTGTCTCCAGCCCTTCTGTGGGGGATGCCTGTCACACAGGCAGAGGGTGATGCTGTGCATCGCTCCTCCCTGTTTTCTGACAGATTTCTTCCCTCCCTCTTTACTCTGACTCTTCCCTGTCAACTGGTCATAGGTCCCATGTCTGGCTTGCTTTTCCTTGCCTCTCCCTGCCAACTCCTTCCTCTCCTGCTACTTTGTACCAGCAAATCAAGGCAGGTGAATTTTCGAACTTTTCAGGAGAAATTGGCCACTGGCACCACACCAGGGACCTCCCTCACCTCTGGCTGCACTCAATCCCTGTCGAGTCTCTGGTGGGGCTGGGAAGAGGGGAGGGGGGAGCAGCCGAGTGAAGTGCTTCAAGCTGTGAGACATTTTTTGCTTACGTTGCAGGCCAAACCTCTTGGATTTGGACCAGAATGGCCACTTTTGTGGAGGTAGATATATCTGTGGAGAGTAGGAAAGAGTAGCTCATGTCCTGGTCGTGCTGTTCTCCCAGGGAAAACAATACTGCGAGGTAATGGTCTCCTTGCTGCAGGCTGCATGCTGTCCAGCTTGATGGGAGCAATGACTGGGAAAACTGGCATTGCCCCCTAAATAGGGAGCAGCTCTCTGGTGCAAAAAGTCACCTCTGCACAATTGCCACGCTGCTTCAGATTTTCCTTTGGAAGGGCAGATTACTCAGAAGGAAGTAGCAAGGCAAGCCTGTGTCATGTGGAATAGCTGAAATTCCTCAAGTTCCTTTTTGCCAGGATTTCAAGCTGTGAAAGACACATGATCTCCTCTGCTTGAGAGTATAACTGAGGATTTTCCCCAGCAGAGATGGATAGGTAGCTGTACAATTTTATTGCAGGTTTTTTTCTACATATGAGTTAAATCATAATTAGGACCAGCATTTGGAAACAGTAACCTCAGATGGCGTTTATCAAAAGGAATATATTACTCCTTACCCCCAGGAACTGATCTGGCCTATGATCACTTCTAGAGGAAAATACATTTAATCCAAATTCTGGCTTCTTTTCTGCCATTTACATTGTTCACAGCACCCCTTGAAACTATGGGTTGAGATCTAGTGGCCTCATACCCCTAATTGCTGTATTTGGTCTCAGTAAGAGGCCAGTAACAAGCTGTACCTATAAATCTCTCTCATACGGCTTTAGCAGGAGCTGCTGTCCATTTTCACGTTGATAGGTAATGAAGTTTAAATACTGAAAAGCTTCATGCTGAGGTTTTCTGATTCCTCAAAACCAGATGAGATGAGGAAAAGAGAAGCTTTACTTCTTGCCATGTCAATGATTTGCTAATTGTCCAGCCCAGTCTATCAGAGTGCACTTGGTTAAATGAAGATGCATTGCCATTGTGGGGGAGAAGAGGTCTGTCAATAATTTGTGGAAAGGAGTGTTGAAACTGCCTTTTAAATCAAGAGATCAACCACCTTCGGGGAGGGGGCAAGAAGATTTGAATTTGAAAACAAAACAACTGTAGGAGGCACCAGAGGAACATGGAGTAAATAAAGGTTAGCATGTGTCTGGAGCATCTGGACAAAGAGCCAACTCCTCTGCAAGTTTCTCTGCAGTGTCCAAGGTCCCCATTTTCTATGCCTCTGCTTCCTAGGAGAGCTGGGGAGCTGATAGTGCAGGGACGAGAGGAGGAGAAGCATTTCCTGCTGACCCCATGCTAACCCAGAAAGACTGCAGCGCAGTAAGGAACACCCCTGTGTCTGCAGAAAGTTTGCCACAGATTTCACTCAGAGCCAGGATTTTACTCATGATCTGTTAGGCTCTTGTCTGGTTTGTGGACTTGAGTGCTTTTGGAGCACATTTGCCCAGCATGAACCACCAAGTCAGAAATATGCTGCTGCCAGCTCAGCCACAGTGGCTGCCTGGGAATGCAGGCTGAGCTCCTCGGTGAGTAAAAATAGGACAGGGAAAAGCAAAAGGTACTGTGATGCTATCGCAGCTCATTCCACTTTTACCGGTAGCTTTGAATGTAGCCAATTACTGTTGGGGAAAAGCAACTCTATCACCTCCATTTAACTTTATTTTTTTTCCCCGTTCTAATGCAGATATATACAGCTTTGTGTTATTGCTTTAATTTTGGAGATGAGAAAGGAGAACAGAGAAGGAATGACTTGTCCCTGATGATACAGCCCTTGTCAGACCCATGAGGGAGGCTCTGAAATGCCTTCTCTTAGTCTTGTTCTCATTCCTCTGGGTTATAAAGATGTGACAGTTACAGTACATGTTCTGCTCTTACACTCGGCTTAGCAAAATCAGATGATTAGGAAGACTCTTTGAACATGAAAACTGAAGACTGAATGATCCAGACATGTACTTTCTGCTGTTTTCCTTACTTTTTTTTTTAATGTAAAAACTGTTTATTTAAACTCTGGGATAAATCCTGCCTATCTGCTACCAGGTTAAATCTGATTTTATTTCCTCAATTCTTTTCTCAAGGTTTTTTTTTTTTTCAGCTTGCATTACATTAGATAACACTAGAATTACCATCACATAATGTTAGTCTAAAAATACATGTACCATTATTATTATCAAATAGAGATAAGTGTGCGTTGCCAAGTAAAAAGAAAGCTGTGAAATATAATGCCATGTACGAGTATTTTTTTCATGATCTTCCAGAACATGAAGGATAGACATAGGCTGCCAGATACTCGTTTCTGATGGATAAATGCAACTGTGGTTTCCATAGCTATGCAAGGTTTTCTGTGGCACCCATCATCATGGTATCTAAGCATCTGTTGCTGCTGCTGCACACTTTAGTCTATGGTGTACTGAAGAGAAGTAGCTGAAATAAATGAATAGAAGGTCCTTGAGCCTGGTGACCTGTAGTGTGGAGTGACTTGGGCCAAGTTCACTTTTGAAACAGATTGTCTGTTAGTCTGTCTTTTTACAGCTCTCCAATTGCTGAGCTTCTTGTTTTGGTGGTACCTTACAGGGATCTCTGTGTCTCAGATGGTGCCTCTTCCACAGTCCCCTGGACACAGCTCTTCAGAACATGACCCCTGGGCATGATGGAGACCACAACCAAGATCCTCAGCTATGAGGAGTCAGACGGGCTCCTCCATTCAGTCTCACTGCCTCCCTTAGGACCTGTGGATCCCAAGATCCTTCCTATCTAGAATCATGGAATCATACAAATCATCTAGGCTGGAAAATGCCTTTAAGATCATCCAGTCCAACAATTAACCCAGCACTGCCAAGTCCATCACTAATCCATGTCCCCAAGTGCCACGTCTACACATTGTAGTCACCTGTAGGAATGATGACTCCACCATTAAACTGGAGCAGCCTGTTCCATGTTTGACAAGACCTTCACTGAAGAATTTTTTCAAATATCCAATCTACACCTCCTGTGGTGCAACTTCAGGCTGTTCTTGTTTAATTGCTTGTTACCTGGGAGAAGAGATGGACCCCACCTGGCTACAACTTCCTATCAGGTAGTTGTAGGGAGGGATAAGGTGTCCCCTCAGGCTCATTTTCTCCAGACTAAACACCCCCAGTTCCCTCAGCTGCTCCTCCTAAGACTTGTGCTCCAGACCCTTCCTCAGCTCCATTGCCCTTCTCTGGACACACTCCAGCTCCTCAATGTCTTTCTGGTCGTGAGGGGCCCGTAACTGAACACAGGATTTGAGGTGTGGCCTCACCAGTGCTGAGTACAGGGGCACAGTCATTGCCCTGGTCCTGCTGGCCAGTGTTTCTGATACAAGCCAAGATGCCATTGGCCTCCTTGGCCACCTGGGCACAAATTGACTTATGTTCAGCTGCTGTCAACCAGCACCCCAAAGTTCCCACTGGGCAGCTTTCCAGACACTGCCCTAAGTCTGAGCACTGCTGGGGGTTGTTGTGGCCCAAGTAGAGGACTTGGCACTTCACTTCGTTGAACTCCACACTTCTTTTGCTTGTTGGGCAAGTTTTCTGGCTGAGAGTGGCCACAAGAAGACACTCCTTTGAGATGAGAACAATCGTCCTTTGAGAGCGTGATCATTCTGCAAAAAGGGAGGAAACCCTCACTATCTTTGGACGTGTCAGAGCAATGCAGTGCCAAGGAAATACTTGTGACAAAGGAGAATATCAAGGCTCAGACAGACCCACCTTGCAAAGTCACTGGAAATGCACACGTAGAATTTTGTGTCCGACATCACTTTTAGAGGTTTTCTTTTCTGGTCTTTGTAGCTGAAGGCCTTTTATGCAGTTGTCAGGCTTTCATCCTGTCTGTATTACAGGAAGTGTAGGTCTTGGGAACTACACTTTCCCAATGCAGTTGAAATCCCTCTTTGGAGATCTATTCAGATTTTTCTTTTCTCCAGGAGATTTCCTTTATCTTTAATCAGGGAGGTTTACAACTTCTTTTACCAGACCATTGATTGTTTTCTCCGCTTTAACAATGCAAATATTTCTTGGGGATGGTCTGATGCAGTTTTTATTGGCTCAAATATTAAATAATTTCTATGCTATCTCATCCTTGGCTATACTTTTGGATGATGCAGATGCTCTCTATTCTTGGAAAGCAGTATCTGAACTCAGAACAAAATCTTCCTTTAATGCAATCCGTACGTTATATAAGAATATGTACATTGACAACCCAACTTTATGCATCCATAGAAAAAGAATCATGGGCGTAAGCTTTAACTCAGCTGTGCCTGAGATGAAGCATAAGATCAACTAATAATTTTGAGACATTGGTAGGGCCTGAAGTAACCTGGTCCACAGGTTTTCCTCAGAGATTTAATACACCTCTGCATGAAGATGCCAGGATCACATCTTGGAAGGTGAACAGCCATGTCTGTATTTACTCTCCTTAATCATAGAATGATTTGGATTGGAAAGGACCTTTGAAGGTCATCTAGTCCGAGCTCCTGCAATGAGCCCAGACATCTTCAACTAGATCAACTAGACAGATCTCGGTCTTACCAAAAGGTAAGAAGCCCTTCTTTAGGTCACAAATTCAAAGATCCTTTCAGACTACATAGACCTGCACTGGCACTAATGAAGCAGTCCCACCACCCCCCAGTGCCTCTTCCTTCACCCACACTCTCCTCTTGCTTTAGCTGGCAGAAACCTTTGCACCAAAGAGGCTTAGAGAAGGGACGACATCCAAACAAACTCATACAGACACTTCACTTTAAACCTCTTCAGTGCCCTACTCCAGTTCATGGCACAACGTGTGCTTTAGGAGATGGCATTAGGCAAAAAACTCAAAGTTTGGTTTGAAAAGCATCACTTTTCCTGACAGGAGCCCTGACTAATTCCTGGCTTAATGCGAATTATGAAATAGTGCCATTAAGGAAGGGTTAACTAGCTTTTGTTTGCTGAAACGGGTATGGTACCGATCCCACTAATTGCTGAGCCAGGTCAGAGTGTTTCCTCATTAAACTCTGTTGCGTGACTCCATCTTACTCTGGATCTGTCACATTACCTGTCTGAGTGTCAGTGCTCCAGCCTTTTCATCCGTGCCTTGCAAATTAGCTGCAGGACTTCGGGGGATGATTCCTTAACCAGCCCTTTCAGAAGGACATGCATTTCAGTGGGGGGAAATTACACCAGACTTTTGTAGTACCAGGGTTTTTAGCTGACCTATTTCCTCTAGTTTTCTCAGCATATTGTCATTGGTTAAATAAAGCCTTATTAGGAGAGCTGGCTCCTCTTTCTGATTGCAATGTTCAATTTTGTATTCATGGGTTCCTTTACTGTTTTCTGCAGTTCTCAAAAAAGTCTGGCTGAATGTGGGACAGGAAAGGGAAATCTGAAATACTCTCTTTCAGACTGCACTAAGAAATATTGTAAAAATGAGATTCTAAAACTCCTTATAAAATCAGATGTTTCGAGAAAAGCCTGGAGGCTCTGCTCACAGTCGAGTGGGTGGATGTCCTGCAAGGGCAGCAATTACTGCACAATAAACCAGTCAACAAGTCTTGTGCAACTAGCATGAGTCTTTATTATAGGAATATCAACGGTGCTGACAGACCAGGCGAAGAAAGCCACCCTTCTCCATACTCACATACGCATGAGCAGACAGGAGGGCTAAGGGGATGCACCAAAATAGCACCCCCTAGCTCCAGCTGAAATCAAGCTCCTTTTCTTTCACTTAACACCAACCACAAGGCTGGAGATGGCTGGTTTTGTGGGACAAATGGAAAGGCGACCCAAGGAAATAGATTCTTTTCCCCACCCTCTGCCTGCCTCACCCAGGGCCAGAGACCGAAGGGCTGCACAAGCCCTGGGCTGTGAGCAGGGGGTTGGCTGAGCTCTCCCTGTGCTGCTTCAGCACTTGCACAAAGGGCTGTCGATAGCAGCAACATCCTCCCCACGCACGTACATAGTACTCACATCCCTGGTTTGCTCATGGGAGGGGACAGACTCCCTATTCGCCACTTGAAATCTCACTTGAAACTTGAAAAGATGAGTGGGAGAGAGAGAGAGAGACAGTAATATATCATGGCATTTAAATTTGTCAATTAAATCTGCAAAGATTCACTACCTTGGATTTTTGCTGTATCACTCCCTAGTTATGCTCTTTCAATGCCTCTGTCCTGCTTCCTTCTGCAGGTTTTGCAACAGCCTCTAGAACACATGCTGCCTTACAGAGCACCACGGATAATTTTCTGGTTTTTATTAGCTTTCCAAAAACACATGTAGCTGGACTCCTTCACTTCAGCCCCCTTAAGGTTTAATAGGGTGCCTATCGTAAAGCGAGCTTCTTCATTCATTTGCTCATACAGGGAATATTTCCTTTGAACGGCAGGCATGTTCTGCTAGAAAAATCCCTTTGGGAAAATATGAAGCTTTGAGAAATGTTCTGTCCTGCTGCAAAGAGGTCCCTTCTGAACAGACAACTTCTACTGCTGTTTAACTATCAATAACCCCCCACTGCTGTACCAGTATCTGCTGAAGTACTGAGCTCTGCAGCAATCCATAACTTCCAGTGAAATGTGAGCAATTAACCTGATTTTAATGTTATGCAGGTATGTTACCGACAGTCATCTGTAATTCTTTAACATTCTTCTCAGTGTAAATCACCTCCGAGGCAGGGCAGTCCCTTTTCTAAGGAATTTCCACAAATGCTGAGTTAAAAACCCAAGGAGCAGAGAAATAACTTTTAAAAGGAAAATACACCTCAAGATTTTTCACTAAAAAAACCCAAAAAGAAACTAACCAAAAAAACCCAAGACAAAATCATTCATTTTACTTTAATTCATAGTAACTAAAATTCACACTTTACTTTTTAAGTAAAAATTACTTTTTTACTTAAAGGCTACATAAAAAGGCTTGGTAATGTGGCTGCCCAAGAAAATGATTCAGAAGAAAATCTTTATGGGTTGTTATTAAGGCAACTAAATTTCATGTGATTGCGCATGACTAATCAAATATTTCTGTAGATTAGGAGTTTGAAATCCATTTTTACATTTGAACCGGAATATTTCAGTTGCTCAAAGGCCACATAGGTGCATGGGATTGGAGGGGGTGCTGGGTGAGGACAAAAGCTTCTCTTTCATTTACTTTCTGAATCCAAAATTCAGCCTTCTGCATTTAGGATCAAAGCCCAAAAAACATTGCCTACATGTTTGGGCTGTCCGATGTGATGCCACCCACACACAAGTGTGCAAGAGCAGCACCTGAATTTCCACTGTGTGCACCATTCCTCTCCCATTGAAGCCATTCCAAAGGACTGTTCCTGCAATGGGAACTGAGCAGGACAAGCTCTATTTTCCGTGTCACCCTGGCAACCACTTTCCCCTCCTCTAGATGTCACATCAGAGAGATGCTCCTGCCACCTCTCAGGTTTAACACAAGCCTTACAACTTCTGGGGAGGTCTCACAGCCCCAGCCCTAGACACTGGAGAACAGCTTTCCCCACACCTCTCTTTTGAAACTTCTGACTATTTAGCTTTCACACGAAGAAAACCAAGAAAATATAGCCTAATTATACTTTAAAAATCAGAAATGGATAGAATTAATTCAGAGGGGTTTGTGATTTTATCACTGGATACTGGGATGCCTGAGGTTGCCAGTACTGCCTCAATTTAGCCCAGAAATTTGAATTTGTATTTATGCAGTTAATAAGTGAAATAGACTTTCCATACATTTTACTGGAGAGCCTATAAAGAAGCCGTATTGTTTAGCCAGCACAAATATCCAGGATAGTGGGATGGGAGTTTAGCCTTTTTCTCCCTCCCCTCCCCATGGGAGGCTGGACAAGTCACAAAAAAAAAGAAAAGCTCGCCCCCCTTGTCCCAACCAGCCCAAATCACCTCTGCTCCTCCAGATTTAGGCAGCCCACCCACACCTGGCCCCAGTGCTGAGCATCCTCAGCCCTCAGTCCTCATGCACATGTGGCAGTGGTAGCAATAACATCTGTGCAGGCGGGTGAGAAGAGAGGGATTTCCCGTGGCATTTTATTTTATATTTCTTTTATTCCACTTCATTTTTCCGTTGCTGTTGCTTCAGAAGTCCCAATCTCAGAGTATCCTTTGCTTATAGTCAGACAAGCTAGGATGTCACATAAAGTCATTCAAAATAGCAGGGCTGATGCTGAGTCAATCAAAATCAGAAACAAGATTTTCACTTGTAATTTTTTTCCATGGCCAGAGCTTCACAATGCAGAGCAGAGACGACAACACATGGCTTTTTTCTGAGCCAAATGTTACAGCTGTCCATTGTGCAGCCTTAAAGCACTTCCCACCCAATCTCCTCACAGTGTTTTGACCTTGTTAAGTATTACAGTGCCCATTTTAAAGACAGGCAACCTGTGATCCATGGCGCTTCCTACAGTTACATAAAAATTGTCTGAGATACACTTGAAACTGCAGGAATATAGAATATGGCTTCAGTTTTGCCTTTTCCTTCCACTGGCTGTTCTTTAGCTCACATCAGAAAGAAAAAAGAGAAGGAAAAAAAAAAAAAAAGAAAAGAAGGACGAAAAGAACTCCATAACTTAGAGAAAGCAGTTATTCTCTCTCAGTGTCAGTGAAATGCTCCCAGAGTCCATCATTGGATCCACAGCTTCGCATCCACCATTACTGGCAGAGGAAACCAGTAACTATCAGAAACCTTTAGAAACTGTGCAGAACCAGAGGTGAGAAAACAGTGTGTGGGTTTCTTGCTGCCTATTAAGGATGGTGACAGGAGGGAAAAGTTCTTCCCTTTAGATCCACTGTGGTCTCTGTTCTGGGAAAGGAAAACTGGTACTCAGGTTCCACATATCCACTGCCGTTGCGCCACATCTCTGGAGTTGCTTTTGTCCGTACTGAGAGACACACAGAAGTGAGACAAAAGCAAGGTGAGTGGAAGGCAGATGTCTCAGACACCTGAATGTAACTGGGAGGTGTCCAGCTGGCAGTGACCTGTGCTAACACCAGGTGAGAGTGCCTGTGCTGTTAAGTTCTACTTGCATATCACTTGTCAGGGGCAATGCTTTAGGCCAATGGAACAAATAATCCTTATTATAGATGGATCTAGAAGCCTGATCAACATTCAAGCTTTCCATGACCATGGAGGAATCTTATCTTCCATTTGATCATGGTGTTTGAATGTGGGTAGCCACTGGATCAACAAGTGCTGTTCTAGACCAAAACATTACATCCATCTCACATCTTAAAAAAAAAGAAAAAAAATTCACCTCTCAGGGAATTAATTTATAGATTGGTACTAGTGAAGCCAATAGAATTCAAGTGGAATAGAAGACAAAATACCTCCAGCATTCTCTTAAAATTATTGAAAAAGTATCCTAAATCTACAAAGACATTTCCATTTAAGATGACATTTGAGATCCATGGCAAAAAAAAAACCCAAACCCAAATCAACCTTCACTGTAAGACATCATCAATGCTCCAGATTAATGCTGATAAAAGTGAAATCTGCCTTCCACCCACGTGAGAAATCTGTGATTAGCAGGTGGGAGATCACACACAGTTCTGTAGAAAATTTATATATACACATTTTAAAAAAATAGATCAACGATGCAACAGAACTAGTTGATTTTCCATGCTGGGTTTGTTCCCAACAGCACTTATGCAAAGTTGTGGGTTTTTTCCTCCTTCAGGCAGATTTTGGTTGTGTAAAGCAGCACAACTTCCCCTGGGGTGCACTGCAGAAAAGCAGCAGCTGCCCGCACTGTTGAGCATCACCACAGTGAGGGCAAGAGTGAGCAGCATTCGGAGGGAGATGTGCCACCCCTTTACATGGCTTTATTGCTGGAGCTGGAGAACATGTGGGGGAACATTTTTTTTTCAAGCAGGGGCAGATGGAAGTAAGCACTGAATGGTGAGGGTGTTTCTGAAATGCTGTGGTCCCGCAAAACCCACTGAATGTCTCTGTACAGGATTACACAGAATTTAAGAAGAGGAAAACAAGTGGGAAAACAGAGCAGCTAAGAGGTCTGTCAGATCTGACACTCTCTGGGAGACAAGCAGGGCAGATACAAACCACACTTCACGTCTGTAAGCAATGAGAGCTAGTGAAAAAGGACAGAGATCTTTCTCCTGGCATTAACTGGGTCTGATACCTTCGATGTGTTGAACAGTGTCCAGTTTCTCAAGCAGAGCAGGATAGTAGAAATTTAACAATCCCATACTCCCAACACAATGAAACCTGTAAGACATTTGTAACAGGTTTGCAACATGAAGATAGAAAAATGAAGAGATTACTGATCTAATGACTAATCCTGTCATGTGGGCTGGGTTGTGATTTAAACATATGAAAAACAAAACAAAACCCAAAACAACTTTGGGGATGGCCAGGAGAGCCAGCATCACCTTCGGGAGAGAGAACTGCAGATGGGAGAGTGCCCTGCTGACAGACCCCCGCTCAAGGAGCCACAACACCAGCATGGCTGTGTGGCTCAAAGGCACTCACAGCTCAGTGCCAGGCTGTTAGCAGGTGTAGTGACTGGACTGGTCCTAAGGGCCTCTCACTGCTCATATCAAAACCAAACACACGCTTTGTTATGTGTTCGGACTTGGATAAAGAATAAAAATGAAAATTCCGTTGTTGGGAATTTTTTTCTGTGAGGGACTTGATTTCAGGGACAGGGAGACCGAACGAGGTTGCAGAAGTCAGTCAAGCATTCACATGCTTCTTGTGTCTCTCATTCTGTCTGTGGGCTCTGCTCCTCCTTTCCCCTCTGGACAGGGGTGCACCTTGCAGCTTGGAAAACATTGCTGTAGGATAGAAACTGGAAGGTAGGCGAGCAGCTGGAGGCTGTTACAGGGAGTGTTTTAGTTTGACAGGGTAAGGGGAAAATGGAGCAATCTGCAGTAATGGCAAGGGGAAGTTTTGTTTTGTTTTGTTTGTTTTGTTTTGCTTTTTACTCTGTGCAACTCTTCTGCTGTTTCATTCAATTCCCAACCTCTCCCTCTCTGGTATTGCTCCATCCCTCCTCAGCCATCTCCTTAAGCCTCCCACTCACACGTTCGTTAAGGATTAATTGTTTCCTTTACACTCATCCTTGCCAGCCCTGGCCTTCCCCACATGTTCAGAGCTTTCCCAAGCTCCTTCACCTCTGTACAACCCAGCTTCTGCTCACTTAGAAACCCCCTGTTTGAGAGCAAACAAACTTCTCTCCAACTGCCTGGGACCATTCCTCCCTCACCCCAGAGCCAGGCTGATCACTGTGTGCTTGGGCAGCCCCAGGGATCACAGGGATGCCCTTACCTGGGGGGATGCAGCTGAGCTGCCCCAAAACAAGGTGGCCACCACAGCTGCCATGCAGGTGGTCCCCAGCACTGACCACATTATGAATAACACCTCTGACCCAGCCCAGCCCAACAGCCAGAGTCTGAGTAGCTGCAGCTCTGGCTTAATTGCTGGGGCTTAGTCTGTCACCTGTATGAACAAACTGCAATGCAGCTACATAAAACACAGCATGTGTGTAGGGGAAAGCAGAAGGCAGGAGAGGGGAAGACACAAATCACCCAGGCACAAAGTGAAAGAGATAATAAGGAAAGGAGGTATTTATAATTTTTGATTCCTGCAAGAGCACCCACACTTTACCCACAACCGGAGTGTCAAAAACTCTGATCAGCTAGAACTTGGGGTTTGGGAGGTGGAATTTTTGTCTGACTCCTTCCCTTTTAAATAAAGTGTTACTCCATCTCACTAGATGAAACCTAAGGAGCCTCCTGAGAAAGCGGTAGCCCCTCCACTGCCACCCAGGATGAATACATTCATTTAAAGACAAATGTGTTTGTCCTTGAAACAACTATGACGCTGCTAGCTGGAAGAGCTGTTTGCATTTAAAACAGTATGACTGTGTGAAGTGTGAAAGTTATATATACAACACAGACTAAAGAAGCACAGTCTTTTCTCCTTATTAGGACGATTTTTTTTCCCTTTTCTTTTTTTCCTTTTTGCCATTTGGAGCCACGTGTCACCATGAAAGTAGGTATTGATAGTGTTCTTCCTTAGCGTCCCAAAGCACAGGAGGGTGTTTGCCTAAACATGCAAGCACAGAGGCAAGACTTGTGTGTTTTATATAGGAAGCTGCTTTTGTTTGCTGCCAGTAGGATACACAATGTGCTCTCTACAGGGGATCAAGATGTAGGGCTGTACAAACACCAAGCAACCAATACCTTACATAACTGGCCCTGGGGGAGAGCTATGTGTCATGAGGAGAAACAGTTTTGCCAGGAAAGGTAAAACACAAGAGGTGATGCAGAATTCGTGGAAGAAAACAAGAGGCCAGTGGAAAACACAAAACCAAACCAAACAAACAATCTGCGCAGATTATCACCAGGCAGGCGGTTCTGAGGAAAACAGCCGTGGAGCTTCCACTGCAGATTCAGGGCCGATTCACTGCTTACTGCAGCAGCTGCATCTGTAACTCTTCCCTCTCGGGATCTGGCCTGTCGGATGGCACCAGGCAGGCAGGATGGCTGCTCAGACTCTTGCCATGCTGCCCAGATCCCTCAGGGAACACCAGCTTCTTCCAGATGGGATAAAAGCAAGGGATGCTGCAGTGGTGCTGGAGGCAGAACTAGCTCTGTGGTGGGGGTAAAGATCCACTGGCTGTGTGGTTTGGGGAAAGGGGGTTACTGTGAGGCTGGTGGGGGACCCTGGGGTGGACGGTGTCCCCTGAGTAAAGTATTGGGCTGGGAAGGACCAGGAATGCTTGGGGACCTGCTAGTGAGTGCACCTTTGCTCCTCCCGGGGGGAATGCCCAGATGTGGGATGAGGACAAAACACATGGGGCTTCCCCCAGAGGGCTGGTCAGGACCTGTGTGCTCCTGTGAAAACCACTGTGGACCCACATGTACAGAATAACCCTGTAATGGCATGACATGGTCTGTTTTGCACATGAATGAATAGATTGGTCCCCCACAGATGGCTTGGCACGGGAAAGAGAAACCCTTCGGAAAGAGAGACTGGATGAAAGAGTGAAATGGGCTTGTAATTGATGGACAGCCTGAAACTCTGCATGCAAGAAGCTGAAAGAAACTGCTGGGCCTGCTGAGAAATGTGGCCAGTTGTAACCAGCAACAGCTTTTCTAAACCTGAATCAAGAGAGGATAGTCCCAGAGAGTCTTCTGAAAGTGCAGCTGCTCTTGTCCTGCCTGATGCACCAGCACCAGCTTCTGGCATTTTAAGCCATTCTGTTAAAACTTATTTCCCTTTGGGAGAATCAGAGACATCAGCCTTGCAGTCTGCGTGGAGAGCAGGTACATGAAAGCAGCCTCACCATCACTGCCCATCCAGAAGGAAGGAATTAAGGTCTAGGAGATGAAGAACCACTCTTCCCTTCTCCAGCTTCCCACTAGCACTGCCTTCAAGGGCAATCCCTCTCTGTACAGATGGCTTGGCAATGCAGGAGACAGTTATGAGCTGAAGGTCTTAACCAAGACATTAGTAAACACCCAAGAGAAACACAACTTAATGAGCTCTTTGAGGAAGTACATTATTCCTGCCACTTCACTGAGGGTCCTCCACCTGATAGCAAGCATTTGCCAACGATCATCCCAGAGTTCCAAAAAAAGATGGAAAACCTAATGTAAGCTGGAAGCAGCAGTGAGCTGCTGCACCGTGTCTGATGCTAAGCAGGGAAATGTGTTTGATTTTTATAGATGTCTTTTGCACTTCAGGAAAGTACTGTGATTGCAGATACCAAACTGAGTAAGAAATAGCAGTTCTGCTGCCAGTGCTGATGAAACAATCCCCAAAGCCTGTGATTAATAAAAAGGCAGGGGCATTGCCGGCAAGATAAAAAGGTCAGCAAGAACTTTTCCCCATTTTCCAATTAAAAAGAAGAAAAAAAAAAAAAGAGGGAGAAGAGAAATGTCATTCTAGACATATTCTGAGGCGAAGCAGAAGTCAGATTAGACTAATACTGAATTTGTACCAGACTGTGAATACAAATAGCATGACCAGTGAATATCTACAGAGCACTGACACCCTGGCTGGCTCCACAGCCCTGCTCCCAGCCCTGGCCAAGCCGCCCCATTCCAGGCCCTGCAGCTGGGAAACAGGGAGTGCCACTGCCTTGAGCCAGAGGTCTGTGACCTGGACAGAAAGCACTGAGAAGAGCAGGGGATTTTTGGTGTTGCTGTTGAAAGCAGAAGAGCTTTGCTGAGTGCTTGAGAACACTCTGGATCTGCTCATATGCTGTCTGTGAAAAATGTTCGTAAGACTAAAAGCCTCAGAGCTGGCAGAAACTTCTTTTTAAAAAGTCAGCAATTAAATCCCAAACCCCTCAACTCCAAAATCTGAAGGAGATCTGGGGAATAAAAGAATCCCCCTCCACAAAAGATGCATAACAAATTGTATTTAAAAAAAATCAAAACCACAGAAAAAGACCATACGACAAACCCTATGGAGAACAGATGCCTAAATAGAATTTCAAGAAGAATTTCGATTAGAGGATGGATTTGTAAGAAGTGATTTTGCTACTCCTTAGGAGTATTTTTTCTTATGTAGAGTCTTGCTAAAAAAATTGAATATATGGAATTCACATAGCCTTCACCTTTCTCCTGAAACTGCCTTTTTTTAATTAATAACACTAACTGAACCAAATAACAACCTGAAACCCTAATTTCAGTGACCTTTATAGAATCTGAATTCAATTTGCAATCACAGAAATATTTGATCTTGGATTTGGCAACCTCAATTTATACTTGCAGGTCAGACACAACCATTAAATCTTTTCCAGAAGTATTTAAAGCCCTAAGTCTGAAATTATTTGCAGTACTGGCGTAAGTGTTTGCAGAATTGGAGCATAATGCCCTTCTGAAAAAGGATTGATTGGTAATCTGTAAGGAAAAGGTATTCCAGCTACAACTGCAGAACAATTTTCAAGCATGTTGTTCTTTGTAACATGCAACACTTTCTTTTGGTCAACAAGAGAAAATGCAGAAAATGTTAAAGTATTTTGTAGAATTTTACTTGGAAATCTTGATACTTTGATATTTTGTCAGAACCTTGATAAAAACAGAATTTAGTGATTTAAAATATTTTAGAATGGAACCTCAAGAAATTGTAACTTCAGACATTCCTTGATTCCTTAGTAGCTTGTAAAACTGTGTAAAGCCGATTCAAAGATGAAAGACTGACTGAGAAAACTGTAAAATGTAAAATACATTTTAACCTACCAATAAAAATATGTAATTATTCTTCCATTTTTTTAAAGTCCTGCAAATACATTACCTTGTCAGAATTACAGCTTTACTTCTATCTCCATCAAGGCAGTAGGGTATGGCTGGTAGGCAGAAATGTGTTCCCTACATTCACAGGAGAACTTTGCTCTTAACATAAATGCATAATAAGATGGGAAGATAATTTATGTAGTTCTATTGCTTAGCTAAATCATTTATCTCTTCCAAGAAATATATGATATTTTAAGAGGCTTTATTCTAGTCTAAACAATTTTTGATACAATTCAACATATTACATGAGATGCATTACATAACATCTTTAAGGGTCAGCTTTCCTTTTGATGAAAATCACAATAACATCATGGAGTCTATTCAGTATGAAAAGTAAAAAACATTTGTGTAGCTCTTTGAAAAAAAAGTGTTCAATTAGTGTGTTTTTATCTCCGTACAACTGAGAAAGTAGAAACACAATCAACCTAAAAAGAAGTAAAATTTCAGATGCTTAGTAAAGGCACTTTAATTTATCGTAATCTAGCATAACATTTCATTATGGAATAATTATCTCAAATTGTATTTCATCTTCAAATTTGAAACAATTCAACAACTCATAGCGAAATTTAAAATCCTACTTTTTGGGAAAAAACCAATCAAATTGTCTAACAGTAAGTGTGAATTTTTTCATACTTTTTCTTTACAAAATTAACACTATATTTGTTTTGCTTTGTTTTCTTATTCATCCCCTCCATGCTCAATAGCATCCCCTTTTTTTATTCATAAAATTACAGACTAGATTGGGTTGGAAGGGACCTTTGAAGGTCATCTAGTCCACACCCCTGCCACGAGCAGGGACAGCTTCAACTCTAGAACAGGTTGCTCAGAGCCCTGTCCAACCTGGCCTTGAACGCTTCTAGGGATGGGCCATTCCACAACCTTTCCGGGCAACCTCTTCAAGTTGCAAAAAACTTCTTTACCTAAATCTACCCTCTTGAATTTTAAAACTGTTATACTTTGCCCTATTGCAACAGGTCCGGTTTAAAAGTCTGTCCTCATCTTTCTTGTAGTGCCCCTTTAAGGACTCAATAAGATCTCCCCAGAGCTATTTCTTGTCCAGACTGAGCAAACGCAGTTCTCTCAGCCTTTCCTCATGGGAGAGGTGCTCCATCCCTTTGATCATCTTGGTGGCCTCCTCTGGACCACCAGCAACAGGGCATCTCTTTCCTGTGCTGGGGACCGCAGAGCTGGAGGCAGCACTGCCAGGTGGTCTCACCAGAGCAGAGCAGAGGGGCAGAATCCCCCCCTCACCTGCTGCCCACTCTGCCTTGATGAATCCCAGGATAAAATTGGCTTTATGGGCTGCCAGTGCATATGGCCAGGTCATGCCCAGCCTCTCATCCACCGGCATCCCCAAGTCCTTCCCAGCTGTGCTGCCCTCAGTCCCCTCCAGCCCCCAGACTGTATTGGAATTGGGGATCGCCCCGATCCAGGCACAGCACCAGCTTGCACTTGGCCTTGTTGAAACTCATGATGTTCCCACGGGCCCACTTCTCCAGCTGGTCCAGATCCCCACACTCTAACCTTCAGATAAAAATCAGCTAACATATAGGCAGGCAAATTGCCAACAATATTAGGTGGTTTTCAGCATTAAAAATCCTGAATTATGAACACTCTTAAACCCCATAAATTACTGGTTTGGGAATTGTCCCACACAGGCTGTAAAGATGAAGCATGTAAGGGAAATGTAAGACTTTTTTTCCCTAGAGTGAATGGTTGTCCATTTTCAGATCTGTACCTCATGTTCTTTGATCTGCTTTTTCCTTTATACTTTAAATAGCAGAAAAAAAAAGTCCAAATGTAATCTGAAATAGGTTCAAATCAAAACAGGTCATCTGTGCAAAGCTGCTTGTACCAGGTCCTCCCCCTGTCTCAGCTATTTGGGAGCAGTTCCCAGCCTCTCATGCAAGTTGGGACGATTCTGCATTCCCTGTGCTAAACAAATATTGCATGAAGTGAACTTGATGAGAAGTTAAGGATGTTTCAAAAACTACAGGAAGCCACATACTATCAGCACACCAGGCTAAGCAAAACGTTACCTGCTTACGTGCATGGTAGTAATGTCTGAAAGCTGGGGACATGGTACTGTGGGAGCATTCAGGAAGCAGAGATTGATAGAAAGGATTTCCCTTACATATATGAGGCACAAAAAAAAAGTCTTCAGCTAGCAATCTAATTTTGGAGTACACTTAAAGGAAAAATTACACCAGGGACAGGGAATTAGCAGGTTTCATGTCTTCATATCAGTCCTCATATTAATTTTCTGTGCCATGTCTATGCCATAACAGAGGGTGAAGTCTGCAGTTCAGGTATCCAAACACCTCCATCTATTGCAGGAAAGTCTGTTTCTATTAGATGAGGAGCAGAGAGAAGTTCTTCGTAGCACATACGCTCCCTGAGGCAGTATTAATTCATACTAATGACTATTATAGTACGACTATAATTAAAAAAGAAGACTAATAATTAATTAATGATTATGGTAAGTGTTTTATTTTGCATGGATGAAAACCTTGCACCAGGTACTGGACAACACACAGCAATCAGGGAAATTTCTCCTACCCTGGTGTTACGTACTTACCAGTGTATACATCTTTATCATGCTTAAGAAGTGGCCAACATGAACAATTCACTACAGCAGATAATACCAGGAGCTACCCCTTTGTTTCAAGTGAAAGGTGCTCATCTCTCAGCCCTGAAGGTATTGATTTAAGATCCCACTAATCCTGGTTGGGGAATTCTATATCATGCACCAATGCTTTCCATATAGATTTTGTTAGAATTTCCAGTTAAAATGAAAAAAATAAAAAAGCCATCTGATTTTGAGATACTCTTACAAGATTTTAAGCAAATTATTTTAATATAAGTGTTTCTCTCTTCTCTGCTTTTTAATTTTAAATTGCAGCCAATGATCAACAATAATAAGCTTGGAGAGAGAATAAAGTTTCCTTTTGTCTCTGTATACAAATCAAGTAATTTTTTTTTATGGCATAAAATTTCCAAGAAGCAAATGCCTTTCTCCAGTAGCACTGCCAGAATATTATAGATTTTCTGGTCCCCTCATGCCTGCACTACTCCTCTCCAGCATCAGTGCTTGCAAGCCACACTTCCCCTGGGTCAGAAGGTAGCCTGTGAGATAATTGTATTGATTTCCTTCACCCACCCATGTTCTTGGCTCACCTTTTCCTCCAACTTCCTTCAATACTTCAGCAAGGCTTTGCTGTTCAGCTCTGACCCTGTTCCCCAGACAGAACCCCAGCAGCAGGGTCAGTTCCTACCTCCCCTCCCACTCCCGTGCCTGAGCCGAGGACTTGTGCATTTTTCTCTGCTGATCCCTGCAAACAGGGAATGCAAAGCTGCCAAAGCCTGTAAAAACCATTCGCTGTTCCTCCTCCAAACCACCTGCCACGGTGGTTTCCACCTGGGAATGCACTGTGCTTTACCCTGTTCATACTCTGCTGGGTTTCATCCACCTGTTTATGACTCTGAGCATCGCTCCTTATGGGTTACAATACATTGTGCCTAAGCACACTGGCAGACAATCTGCCATCAAAAGGAATGGCCAAATTAGGAAGGTAATGGCTCAGAAATGGCCACTCAGAAGAGCAGCAGCAAGAGCTGCCTAAAAAATACGTCAGCCTGGAGACCTCCAGCTTGTTCAGTTTGCCTCTTTCCTGGCATTCTTCACCACAAAAGGGAAGTGAGGAAGGAGGCGTAGGCACTTTTACTTTCCATAATAACCAAAGTGGTTTGGGATACTCTTCCCCCCCGTCCCTTCCGTTTTTTTAATTGTGAATGGACTGTCACAGTTAGTGTGAAGATTTAGTGTCACAACATGCCTGTCCCACACACAGTGCTGCAGCCTTTGCTTTGCTACCGGACTGAAGTTGCCCTAGACATGAGACAGGGACAGGAATGGCCTTGACTTCTTTCTTTGCCGTTGAGAAGCAGGTTTGTGTTCACGCTTTCCTCGTGCTTTATTTTTTTGTATCTGGTGCCACTGCACAGAAAGCCTCAGCAGCACAGAAATCAAGCAGTTTCTCATAAATTTACATTTCTCACGAAGCTTTATTCTAACAAGATTCCTTTATTTATGCAGAAGAAGGATGCTCCTGTAGTTAGGGCTGCAGTCTAGGCCTTCAGAGAAGTGCCCCAGGCTTCTCATGTGGCTGGGGCATTCTGGTGTCACATTGCCTTACCTCTTTGTGTACAGAGCCTTTCATATTTCACCCTGGTTCTGGGAGTGCAGAATCTCTGGGAGATGCTCTGCTGTCACACTGAGTGCTGTGGAGAGACAGGACTGCCAGCTTGTGACAGAGACTTGCTGGAAACCTTACCAATTCTTTCTGGGTTCAGCTAACTGGTTTCCAAGTGTCACACACGAGCATTAGGGCCTGACAAGCTTTAAGTGACCTGGAAAGCAGAATTTTGACAAAAAATGTACCTTTTGAATAACTCTGTAAAGTGGGATACCACGCTTTGCATCACCAAGCTATTTCTTTCCAGTGGGAGACAGCAGGGATCTTATGATCCTAGGTCTCCAACTCCAAGGCTGTATGAATATAATAGATATTCCAGACTCCTCATCTGTGATCATGGAGCCAAAGTCTAAGCCATTTGTAGACATGAAGGCAAGCTTGCATCCCTGTAATATACTTTTGTATGTGTTTATACATATATAACTATAAAGGTACCTATATATATGCATACACCTTTATGAACTGAGTGATGAAAATACATTGCATCATCCTATAAGACTTGACAGCAGCTGCCCGGGTGCAAGAACCTTGTTTTAAAGTTTCAGAAGGTGAAAACAATTCAAATGCTTCTTTGTTTATGGGAAATAGCAATAATTTTAATTCCAAACTTCATAATAGCAAAAACTTTGGCAAAGCAGAAATCTTGTGTCTCCCAAACTCCAAATGCAAGTGAGTCTTTAAAAAGTTTACTGAAGGAATGCCTGACCACTGCTTTACCTCCCAGTCATGTTTTCTGGGTTTTTTTTAGATAATAGACTGACTTTCCTGTTTAGGTTTGTAACTGTAAAGCTGGTCTTTCAACATCACCAATTCAGTCTGCATGCTGAATCCTAAGCTTATGTTTACTGACCTGGAAAAAAAAATCCCCATTACGTTCTGAATCAGCAGTCATTTCAATGCTATGCAGAACTCACAGAAGTAGATATACAAAATTTAACGCCAGTGCAAAGTACATAAGGAGCAATCAGAGTGATGGAGAGCTGAAACAAACAGTTTGATGAACCCAAAAGCTTCATTGGAAGAATACTGATAGTCCATTTGCAAGTGGGAAAACTGCTTGAAACTTCAAAGATTATTTTTTGGGAGGTTTGTGTGGAGGCTTTTGTTTGTTTTGGACTTCACTACAGAAAAATATCACATTGGTTTATGTATTTTACAGTCACTTGTGCAAGAACAAGAAATATAAAGCAGTAAACAAAAACTAGTTAAATGCAGCTCACTGTAAGAGTGTGTTTTGAGTTTAAGTGCTTTGAGACAGTAAATATATGAAGAAAACTGACAAACTCTAAACATCTCATCTTTTGCATCAAAGCACTGTGCAGTGCCCAGCATGTGCTTTAGAAGCACCTACATTACTCAGTGGAGAGAGAAGCCCATTCCTACACAGCAATTTTATGTTTTGAAATTATATGATTTCTAGGGTGTAAATAAATCTGTGTACAGCAGCTGTCCACAGTAAGATCCAGACCTATGACTCAAGCTCCAGGACACCAAGGGTTTACGAACAAATAATGTGAAAAGTAAACGCAGACTTAATAACATTCAAAACCTGAATTTTGTAAGCCTTGTAGACCCTGATGAGACCATTCAGCTGCTGAAGTTTTGTTCAGGTTGTGTCTGAGAATAAATTTGTTCTAACTTTCTATTTTGTGGATATCCTCAGGAAAAATGTTGAACTGCTGAGAACTGTGGAAGTCAGTGAGGTACCACATTAAAACACAGCAGGTCAGAAAGATGTAATTTTGTGCTAGGCTGCTACAGCATGTAATCATCCTTGAAATGTCTCATTTCTGTCAGGAACAAGTCTACTGTATGAGTGAGTAAAAGAAGTAGGAAGGAACACATTGTTCTGAAATCCAGTGTGGTTGATGAGGCACCATAAACCTCATGTTTAGTATAAACAATGAAACATGGCATTATGCCAACAGAAGTATGATGAAATGCTCCATCAGTAGAAAAGGACATGGAAAATCCACCTGAGAGAAATAGATGAAAGAAGTGGAAACACCAAGAAATGGGGAACAGAGAGAGATGGACCCAAAGGTTCTGTTAGAGGGCTGGTAAGAGACAGATCTGCTTTGACTCTGGCAGTTCTGTCAGCCAGATAAAGCCCTCAGTGAATTAAAATAAGGTGGAATTGATTCAAATTTTGTACCCCATGAAAAATGGATCTCCAGCTTGCTTCTGAAAGGAGGTTGCAGTGAGGTTACACCAGTCTCCTCTCCCAGCTACCAAGTGGCAGTACAAGAGGAAACAGCCTCAACTTGCACCAGCGAAGGTTTAGATTGGATATCAGGAATTCCTTCACCAAAACGTTTGTCAAGCATTGGAACAGGCTGCCCAGGAAAGTTGTACAGCCACCCTTCCAAGGTTTTAAATACCTCCATCCCTGGAGATACCCAAAAGATGTGTAGATGTGGTGCTTAGCGATGCGATTTAGAGGCGGTCTTGGCAATGCTGGTTTAATGGTTGGACTCAGTGACCGTAATGGTCTTTTCCAGCCTAAATGATTCTATGATTCTGTAAGCAAAATTGCATATGGGGTGAAGCAATGGGGAACCATTGCCCACCCTGGCTACCTTTTCTTTTACCTCCTTGCCATGCCTTTCTCTTAGCCTTTCTCTACTAAAATCTTTGGGTTACTGTGGAGCTATTCTGCAACACATAAATTTAAATGTGGGGCAAACAAAACATGTTTTTGAGAGAGCAACCCAGGCGTGCTGCAAAAGTCAGGTTTTTCCTCCAAAATGAAAGCCTTGGCAGACCCCACCCATTCCTGAGAGGAACCCTGATATTGTGTGAGCACCCTGGTGGGTGGCTGCTCTTCTGTGATGCCCTTCTGTGATGTGTGACGGAGCTGGGTGCCAGGTGCACTGGGCAGCCTTGGGTGACCCTGGTTCCAGCCCTCCCTCCCTGCCACACTCCACCGGCCCTATTTACAGCCAGGGCTGCCGTGGTGGTGTTCCCCTCTGCAGCAGTGGGATCAAACAGGGTCGGTGAGTCAGCTCATGCAGCCAGGGGAGCTCCATCTCCTGCCAGCCTCACTCTCCCTTCCCACCTGCACCCACATGGGCTCTCACTGAAGTGGGTCATCCTGGGCCTCCCTGTTTCACAGGGTGGCTTCTCAGCTCCTGGAGAACGACTGCCTCCTCCGTACTGCGATCCTCCAACTGTTAGAAGCATCTGCCCTTTGCTAGCACTCAACACTGGGACCTTGGGGATGCGATCTCATTTTTGAGGATGAATGTATTCCGACCTCTTCCACTCCACAGCTCCCCATCTTCCCCTTCAACCCACCTCCCAGAAACCTCCACCCCAAATCACAACGTCCAAACCTCCCATCTCTGAAAGAATCACTCTAACTGAACTGTGGAAAGGAGGGGAAGGGGAAAAAAAAAAAAAAAGAAAAAAATGGTTTCCATGGCAAATCTGCAGGATTTAATCTCAGCACAAAAAGAAGAATTTTAACATTCTTTCCCTGTTTTAGAACAGGCTGGATAGCAAATGAAATTGTCTGTTGTATGTTGGCTTCAAGGGTATCGCAGTGATTTATGTCCACAGAGACTTTGTCCCTGTATTTTCTTATTTTGTTCTCGTAATCAGAAAGTTGCTTATCACTGTCCTGTGAAGAAGATTTACATAATTTAAACCAAGAGCTTTGTTCAAAAGCTACTCAGAAGCCTGCTAGGAAATAACCAAGTTTCTAGAGGTTTCTCCCTTCTGAAGCTCCCTGTTGCAAGCACTGATGGCAAAGATATTATTTGCTATTTGGTTCTTTCAGGAGGTACTGGACTCCCTTATGGAAATTACCTTTTCTTATAATGCTCCCAAGGTGTTTTTTATTGTCGCTGAAATATCTGATTTGTTGGCCTTGTGACCTGAGGCACATTTAATATACAGATGTGGCAGGACAGGCTTCAGTTTCCACTGGAGCATCAGCAGTGTCACACTGTTTTGGCTTCAAACACTTATTTTTCCCCTCATGTGAATTCAATCAAATTGATCTGGGAGGAGAGTGCCTTTCTGACTGGCATCAAGTTTGCAAACTCTCCAGCTTTGCAAGATTTAAACACATCCAAACAAAGCCTGCAAATGATCAAGGATGATTAAATAAATGGAGCTTTTGTCTTCTGGTTCTTTCATGGTAGTAGCTGTTCTCAAATGTTCTTGATAAATAGTTCCTGTCCCACCCCTCAGCTCCACCATCTTCTGCAAATCACACAACTTCAGAGGAGACACCAGGTAGTAAATCTTCTAGATAAATTTCCGAAAAAACAGCATCCATACTGTTAATAAAAACACCTCCATACTTTACTGACACATTTCCTGGCATAGAACCCCTTTTACTGAAAAACAATAAAAAAGGGAAACAGTAGGAAAAAATATCAGTCTACATTTAGTTTATGTGAGTGAAACAAGGTTTTTGGCTTCTGGTTTTCAGTTGGATTTTCTCCTGTTATCTGGAGGGATTTTTATGTGAAAGCAAAATTAGTATTTGTTTATTTGTAGATAACTCACTGAACAAAATCCTATGTATTGTAAAATCTTACCATGTACAGGTAAAATTGAGTTACATGGGACCTGTTTTGTTCTTCAACTGTAAGTGCCTCTTCCTTGCTCATATAAGAATATATCTGCTTCTATATTGTGCTAACTTCAAATGTTTTCCTTGAGACCTCCACCGTGTTTAGTTGTTTGTTTTCAGTATATTGAGTACCTACATATGTCTAAAATATCAGCATTAGGGATTTTTTGTGGATCCCAGTCATGCTTGCCCTCACAGAATAGCTGCTTACTGCAGGCAAGAAAGCAATTACATTACAATATTTGTAAAAATGCAGAGATATCCAGGTTATTCTTCTCTCTCCATTAGTTTCTACACAATGTTCCAATAAGGAGTAAACCTAACAAGAAAACTCAGACCTGAGTTTTTGAACCACTTTGTATTTATTTAAAAAAAAACAAAACCCAAACAACACACAAAACCAAAAAGATTTGTTTGGAGTCTCTTATTTGTCCTAAAATACTTTTAGGCAAGAGCTAAAGGGGTCTGTCAAACTTTATACTGAGATCAATGTCTGCACTCCAGGACTGTTTATTATTTGTGCAGTGCCAGCTGCTGGAGGCTTTGGTGGATGTTTGGATGTTTTCCACCTGTGGGACTAATTCTGTGTCATTATAAGCTTTTAAAGACCTAAGCATAGGGATTTTCCTGACACCACCAGACTAAAAATAGTAACAGCAATGGCAGTTCCTGCTCTAAAGTGCCCACAGTTAAAGTTTGGGTGGTTTATTATTATTGTTATTATTATTTTTCAATAATCCTAGATAACTAGGTATTACTGTCTTACAGACAAAGGTAGGTTTAGCTACTTCTTATGAATAATGAATACAAATAAGTATAGCATAAGTACATGCTTGGTTTTTTGCATATACTTTTAAAATGCTAATGAAATTATGTATATGTGTACTTTTAATTGCTCTATTGTATTTTTTCAAAAGTTTCATTATAAAGCTTAATCAACAATCTTTAAACATTCGAAAGTGTTAAAATAGTAGATGTGCAGGAAAAGTACATGTTAAGATAAGGTTTTTCAATGCAAATTTATGACAGAGGCACCTTAATTCTGTTGGGTTGGCTAAAAAGCTGCTCAGTTTTTTAAAGAGCTTATCCTAAATCCTACAAGTTAAGCCTAAACAGAAGAGATTCTGAGAAAGATCTTGGGATAAGAAAGGAAAGTGTTTACAACCCATCTTAATCAGTATATAGTAAAAGTGGAATCCATCTGTAAATCATTTGTCATCACACTTCCACCTCTAAACTTTTTTCCCTCACTAGTAGCTGGTGAAAGAAAAGAGAAAATCATTTCATATCAACAAAACATGTTATTACAACAGGTATTTTTTTCAATACATTCCCAATATAGAGAAGCTGTTCTTTGGCTGTATTGCTTGCAAGGCAGATGGTGAAGTGGAAGACGTAAAACTTCATTGGGCACAGCTTCTCTGAGGATCCTCGCACACGTTAGTTGGCACATCAGCTAATTATTTTTGTAGATTAATCAAATCTGTGTTTGTCCTTAGCTCGATACTCAGCTAACTCCTGCTTACAGAGATCCTGATGATTTCATTTATTTCAGCACACCCAAATTCACACGGTGGCTCTAGAAGGAATTTTTAATTGATGGTAATTGCATATGAGCCTCCTAATGAGTCAGATGAGCTCTTGCTTTCCTACTGCATTCCAATGAATTCATCTGGGTGTGGGAGCTGGGGAAAGCTTGTTAAATATAGAGCCCTGGCACTGAGAGACGAATGCAATGCTGCAGAACCTCTGTTATTTCTTAAGAGTTTGGGCTGGGTGAGGGCTGTCCTCGTTATCACTTCATAACCTTGCATAACTTTTTTTCTAAATCAAACAGCAGAACTACAGAGTGTTAAACATACACAGGCATGATTTGCTTGCTACCTTCGTTTTCATTTTCATAAATACAAACATTTGTGTATTTGTATGTCTCTTTTTCAGACAGATGCCATTACCTGTTTTCTAGGCATGTATATTAAAGAGGTTAATCTCATTAAAAAGTCTGTAAAGTACAAAACTTACAAGAAAAACTGGGAAAAAAGTCAACTTGTTAAGTACCGTACTGGCTTGGCTGAAATTTTTGCAACAGAGTGCTTCACTGCAATTGCAACACTTTCTTGGTGCACTAAATACAGCTAATATTATTTGAGTAAACAAAAAGCAGATCTTGAAAGTATTCTCAGGAAATATTATCATCTGTCATCTTGGCCAGAAGTACAGCTGCACAGTATGTATGGAGCTTTACTTTATATGTACCGCTCCTCTACAAACACTGCACAGTGCACATATTCCTGGAGGTGATACACATTGATTGGGATCATGATTCTACAGATCTTCTGGCCAATCTCCACCCACCCACACGCACAGAGTGCAGTCCATTTCTCAGTGTAGTTGTACTTAATTCCTCATAAAAATGCATGTAGGGCTGATTCAAAAAGCAGAGTATTTTTATCTCTGTATGAAAGCTCTACAGGAGTTCTCTGGGCAATGTGGGAGCACCACCCAAGACACTGGACTTCCAGTCTGACATCCACCCAGCTGGAAGGCTGCTTTTGCAAGTGGCATTTGGTGACAGAACCGTCTATCATGTAGCAGAGAATTTAGGCTGGAAATTGGTTTCTTGTAGGAAGAAGTTTCAAAGAGCAGCGAACACTGCAATAACAGAACAGTCACTCAGGAGCGAGGGCCATGTTCTATACGTCAGAAATGTCTTCATGATAGGAAATCAATAAATTTGATGTGAAAAATACGTCAAAGTCGTGTTCTGTTCTCCAGTAAAGCCTGGCTTCAGCGTACTCACAGCCATAGTATGATGAAGAACATTTCTAATTCTTTTCAAACAACATGTCCTGGCTAAATTGTCAGGCGATAGATAAATAAAACTTACCTAATAATTAATATATGCTAACCAGCTCAGCACAGTTTTTCAGTTGTAGCCTTTGGTAACATTTCAGACTGCTCTGTGCTAAAGAACAAATCCTATAGATTTCCTCACAACTATTAAAAAGTGGCCACAGAAATTTAATTATGGTCAACTTAGATTGTTACTGGTTAAACAGGCTAGATTTCTGGGCTTAATTTTGTTGCTTGCTCAGGAAACACTGCATAAACTAGTTTGGGATGTAAATGAAGAGAGCAGGTAGGCCTTCAAAAGGAAAAAGAGGTCAGGGTGTTCTTTTCCTGAGTTTTCAGTTGTAATCCCTTCTTTTGCACGGAGTGGCAGGTGGTACACAGTGGCTTGTCAGAGGCTCTACCAATGTTTGCTGACTGCACAGGAGTAAGATGATGGGAGTGTTCCAGGCTCAAGTTCAGGCTGTGGGAAGCACCTTCTTTCCACTCACCTCAAGCTCTGGTTTCTCTTCACCAGCTTGTCCCTATCTCTTCTGCTTGTTCATGGCACTTTCTTCCCACACTCATTCACATTGACTGTTCAGTCAGTCCTAGCCTACAATTCAGGATTTCCAGACCCAGTCTCCTCATCCAGCCCATCGTTTCACTCTTCTTCCTTCTTCTATCCCTGCTCTCAGGCACAACCCAGTCAAACACACACTTTATACTATTGGTCCCAGGTCCATCCTTCTAGTTCCTCATCTGACCTGCCTCTTTCCTTCCCCCATGACATCATGACTTCTCTCTTCATCTGCTCAGTCAAGATGTGGTCTGTACATCTCCATTGGGCTGTTCTCTCCTCTGGCAGAAAATGGAATTTGGGATTTATGTCCCATGAAACAGTTGTATGAACTATTTCATTTACAGCTGGCTGACAAGGGAAAGGGAAGTGGAATTGCCCTCTACTACCTGCATCTAAACCACTCACATGATGCCTTAAAAAAGACAACTCAGAGTTATTTCCCAAACACAAATAACAAAAAATGCTCACAAGTAAGGCCATCATTCCTTTTGTCTACGTGTAAATATCATCTCCATGTTCTCTATTTTCTCACTTAGTTCCCGTGGTTTCCTCATGGCCAACCACTTGGTGCCACCAAAACAGTCCTTGTGTCTCTCCCAAAAGGTGCAGGGCACCTTCCTGGAGGCACTGCTCCTAGAAACGAGACTGGTGTGAACACAGTGCATGTGCAGTGGAGGAGACACCATTTCTTGGGATTAAGCTCTGCAGTAGCAGAAGTCCTTGAACCTTGCTCATGATTATCCACTTTTCTTCCCCCATCTCCAGGAATAATGTGCCTTTCAACTCCACATAGCTTTGCATTCCCCTGAATGCTTATTATTCGCTTGTATTTTAAGTGCTCTTCCAGTTTTTCCTCTGCATGTGACCACCCACCTCTCCACCTACAGTCTCTATAATGTGATTTCTATCTGCTGTAGCTTATAATGGTTTAAATTATGCTAATTGTATTCAGAGATTAAAGTAAAAATCAGTTCGACTATTATTCTGCCCATATACTGTACCAGTGCTGGTAGTTATTCACTTCAGAAATGAACATGGCTAATAAGATAAGAAAATTACACTTGCATACAGTTAGTCAGTTTCATATTTAATTAGCAAGAAAAAAATTATTTCCATGTCTTCTTATTGAAGCAAAATTAACTCTTTTGCCTCTGACTGCTGAAGCTCCAGTTTGTACTGTTCAGAGTTCTCTCCATAACACCTTGAGATTTGGTTTCCCAAATCCCTTATGCCTTTTCAGTAAATATTTCTTTCTTGAAATGCCATGGGCGAACACATCCACACGGCATCACGGTGGGCCATCGAGGCCATGCCTTGGCAGCACACACAGGGGGCAGCTCGCTCCCAACAACCTCGTTCATTACAGAAGCATAAGAGTTCGTTCAACAAACATTTCCTGGTCTAATTTTGTTAATGTGTCATGAACAGACTGGTCTTCAAATCTGAGATTAAACTTCTTAAGCATTTACCGTGGCAACAACGAGAAAAAGTGCCTTCAGAATTTAAGATGGCCATGATATGCTGTCAGAAGAGGCCAACACACTCCCACACTTGCTATAAATAACGATCCAGAACACAAGTACAGGCTGGATTTAACTGAATTTCTTCAATCGCTGCAAAGTACACTTTTCTACATGGTGAAGAGATAATGTGTCACAACACATTTTGCATAAAGTGAAGAATCTATCCATGAGAAGCTTCTGTTTTGGATTTCCCCCCAGCAAGCATCATGGCAGGGTCCCTCTCACTAAAAGCAGCCTAAATCTCAATCTGAAGCAAGTGGACACCATTTCAACCGAGAGAAATAGAGACTCAACCATCCTTATGCAGGTTGGGTGTGCCATGTGGAGCTTGGTTGCAGGTGGACAGGCAGAGTGCTCTGAGAGCTCTTGTACTTGTCTCCTCTCTGACAGAACCTCCCAATTTTTTATTTTTTTTCTAAACCCTCTGGTTAGTTTTGTATGAAACCACAGGTGAGAAGAGAGAACCAAGCCTGCTGAAGGGGTTTGGTTGTGCATCACCTTTAAAATATTGTGCCGAGGTTTTCAAAAAGCCCTTTGTCAGCAGTGGTGAATCCCCTGCTGCCAAACCAGCATTCTGTCCTGTGAGGGACAGTTCAGGTGCAGACCGTAAGTCAGGGCACTTCTGGACATCACGTGTGCCGGGGCTGGGATACTTTGGGAACAATGGCTTATAAAACTGTTTGTTTGCCTACATTCACTAAAATCTGAATGCTCTTGGTTGCATATTGCAGATTTATCCCTCTGTGACTACTGTAGAGTTTAATCCACCACAAGCAACTCAAGCCTGAAGCAATTTCAGCCATGGCACTGCAAAACAGCTATTCCATTTAGTCTTTTCTTTTAACAGCACATTATAACTATTTCCACATCTAGTTGCTACCAAAGATGTAGGGCAATGGAAAATCCATCATAACTATTACAAAAGCTCCACCTTTCCTCTTATTGGACTTTCATTCTTTATTTTGTTTATGTTTCTTTTTATGATGCTGCAAAATTTGTTTCTTTTTCTAGCACTCAGTGTGTCTCTATGGTCCCTATGCTTTGATGAACTGCAGGCTACATGTCCATACTGCATATTAAACAGAACAATTTAAACTATCTTAAAATTAGGTATATTCTTTATGCAGTCTAATATATTTATCTCAAAAACAGAATCTAGAGAAGTCATACTGTTATGCTGTTTGACATTCCCTTTCCCAGCAGTTTCAAAACAATACTTTTAAACACAAACACACTCACACACATGTGTATGTTGTTATCCTCCGTGTCAACAGAAAGACTTACGGGTGAAATTTGCATTTTATCACCATTGGGAAACCTACAGTGCACTTGCCCAGAACATCAGGAACATCTAATCCATTAGCACATGCACGAGAACCTTTCTTTGCAATAGCAAAATCTGGCTCTCTGCCTGTGATGTTGAATTTCTTTCAAGTTAAGATGGTTGTGGGGATTTAAACACCTGATTTATAGTTTTTATCATTCTTCTTAGGGTATTGAAAGTGTTTCTGAGGACGAGACTGATGAAACCAACAAGAATTGGAGCAGCTTGAATTTAAGAGATGCAGATGTGTTACAGAGTCATATTAGATTTATAATAGCTGCAATTTATTATCCTGGACCATTGCAACCTTTGCAATGGACAGCGCTTTGGGGAAAAAAGTGTAGATATGTTTATGTAGCAAAGCCAAAGATGCATAGCTGGGGTAGTGCCTTGGCATGGAATTACTCCAGGAGCCAGACTGGGTGATCCTGATTGGTCTCTTCCAACTCAGCATATTCTTTGCTTCTGTGATTCTGTGATGCTCAGGTAAAGGGCAATCTGCTGCAGCACCTTCATCTGCTTAAAGTGATTATTTGTCCCTCCCTTTTCCTCCTGGATCTTCCCATATCTGTGACTTCACGGACTTCCAGTGCTACTCAGCACCACCTTGCCTGTCACACTCTGCCACATCTGTCTTCCCCCAGGGGTTCTTTCTTCTACCCTCCAATCCCCAGGCCATGCCAAGTCTTTGCACCTTTTCCAGGCAATCCTCTCTGTACTCCCTCAGAGCTCCCAAGCCTAATGTTAGTCTCTACCGTGTGCTTACAGGACAGATGGGCTCACTGTGCCAGCTGCCATGGACAACACTATCAGGGCAAGCCATGATTTCTAGGAAGACTCAAAGACAAAAAGCTTCTTCTGTGCCTGGTGAAGTAGAGTTTGAGAACGTGGCCAGCAAGAGCTTAGCAGAGCAGCATGCAACACTCCAGCCCCAGAGCACATCCCAGCCTGATCACGAGTTATTACTCTCAGGCATGTGCAAACATTCAGCTCTTTAGCAGTCCAGTGTAATCTCCGGTCCCATTATAGTCAGCAGCAAAACTCCCCAAACTGCAGTGGGGAATTAGGATGTAATGGAACTACATCAGCACGAATTACCTTCCCCAGGAATGAGGGAAGGTTGGATGGGGCTTTGAGCAACTTGGTCCAATGGAAAGTGTCTGTGCCCATAGCAAGGGGGGTGGAACTAGATGAGCCTTAAGGTTCCTTCCAACTCAAACCATCCTATGATTCTATGATTCTCTTGTAGTCAAGCAACCGAGTTTAAAGATACTTATTTCTCAAAGGTGGCAGTATTTCTCCTTTCTGACATGATTTGTTTGATGTTGCTCTTCAGAAAAGAAATTCTGTTCTCTTCTGGTTCATCAATAAGCATCTTTGTAAAAATCATTCCCATTAATGCTTATATCTTTCTGATTTGGAAACCTCAAAATTAAGTGTATGACAAATGTTCTGTTAACAGGAAAACAGGTTTTACAGCAGTACCATCAACTATACCCTAAAGGAGTGTTAACCCAGGCATTATTGGGTGAAAACGTGGGTGGCAATAGGTAGAAGTTGTAGCATCCAAATCCAGTTTGTTCCACTGTCACTGTGGCAGTGACCATGTTCTAGCTTGGCTTTATCTACTAAGAATGAGCCAGTCTCTTTAAGTCTTGGGCCTCATTTTTAAATTTATCCATTTAAGTTTCCTTGAATCTCTGACACTGGGTCACTCAATAAACCATCTGTGCTGCCTTTGAAGAAAAGCATTGAGTTTAAACCCTTTGCTCTGGAGGGGAAGTCGAACTCTGTATCAGAATTAGCAGTGATTGGCTGTGGTCCAGGCCTGAATAACACTCAGTTTTACAAGAAATCAAGATTGGTGCTCTGAAAATGAAAAAATTGGTTCGTTGCTCTGCAAAACTAAACATCTCAGTAGGTCTCAAATGCTTAAATAGAATGGACTGTCCCTGGGCTCTACTCCATCACAATAACCTCAGCTGGGCACTGGGAATTCTTTGCTCTCCTCCCACTTTCATTCTGGTCTCTCACACAATGCTGCTGCAGACCCTCTGCGTCTCTCCTGGGGACCCTCTAGAAAGAGAAAGAGAAGGCTCAAGTTTGGCAGAAGATGGAGCTGAACAGAGGTTTGTGTTTTTTTCTGATGATGAGGCAACAAAATGATTTGTTTTTGCCTGAAGTAACAATTGCAGTGTTGCAGGAAAGCAACTGGTGCCAGGAAGTTAATCATCAAACTCTTTGCACACTTGCTTCCCACAGTCTGAAAATTCAGTTGTGTGAGTTAGTGCAAGCTCCTCGTATTGCCATTGCAACCATGAAACCAACTAACCTGATGTGACCATTCTGGATGTTACCATAGTTTTTTCTGTAATATGTCATAACTGTAGTCAAGGTATTGCCAGGTAAATTAAATTCACACTGCTGGATCACCACTGAACTGCTCAAATTAAAATACACTTCAGTATTTTGTTTTGCTGTCACAATGAAGTACTAATTGCCAAGACCATCTACAGATGCTCAGATGGAAATCAACTCTGCCACTTACCACACAGACATAAAGAGATTATGTGTAAGGATTATATAAATGATACAGATAACCTGACTACCACTTAGGAAAAGCCTATCTGGAAAGGACTGGAAGCAAAGGAAAACCTACAAATCTTGTGTGTTGAAAGCTCAGATCCTAATTATTCTTAATGATATCTCATAGCATGACTCCATGCTGAGGAAATAAATCCCTTTCCTCCTTATGAGTCCAAGAGTAGCTCTTTCTGCACACAGCAATTGATGACAGCCTTGCCCAGATTAACAGGAGTGCTTTCTAGAGCACTCTGCTTGGAGGATCTCATCTTTCCCGTATTTGTTATGCTTATCTGAACTTTTGTTTAACTCCTTTGCTCCTCTGCGTTTCCCTCTGAAATATTGATTTTGACCAGAGGCCAGAAAGAGGGTGGGGTTTTCCAACACCATGGCAGCTGGGACTGCAAGGATTAAAGACATCAAGGAAGAGAGGGCGTCCACTTCTCTGGGATCAGCACTTCACTGCCACTGCTGGGAGATTTCATAAATATTCACAGCCATTAGCTAATTACAGACGCTTGAATCAGCTCCCATTTCGCTTCTCTTTCGTAAGGTCTTTCTTCACCCATTTGCCTTATCACAGTTTGGATTTGTTGTTAGAAAACATTAATAGTAAGAAAGTTAAGGAAGAAGTTACAAGTGCCGTTGATCTGTATCACTGTGTCTTGGAGACAATTTGGGGAGCCCAGGGTGTGTTTGTTGGGCTGTGCAGCTGGAGCCCAAGAAGCTGGGAAGCACTTGGGGTTAAGCTTCAAGCACAGCTTCCATCCCTCCCACCCCTCCAAGGTTTCAGGTTTATTTCAGAGCGTCTCTACCCCAAACAACACAAATTTGGAAAAAACCTCCAGCTACATTCCTCCTCCACAGCTTTAGATGACATCTGCAGTAAGGCAAATATACAAATGATCAATAAAAGAGTATTTCATATCGCCTGAGAGCAGATGCTGGATTTTCTTTAGCAAAACTTCAGTTCTCTTTTTTGGGGACTGAGAAGAACTGGACTTAGCTGCAAGTAGCTGTTTAGCAGTTGGAGCACAGTGGTGGATGCTGAATTCATCCTTTAGCACTGGTCCCACAAACTCACACTCTTTCCTCCCACAGGACTTCTTGGCAGGAGAGCTGCCATGCAGCAGGACCAGAAGCTCTCCCTTATGAGCCCTGCATGACATCCGTGTTCTTATCACATCTTCCTCCCAGAGAAAGTCAACTCTTTTGGTTATTTTTTGGGAGAGGTCGTTTTTCTTCAAAAGCTCAGCCAGGCATGCAAAGGCTGCTGGAAAAGGGAGTGAAAGATGTAGAGCTCAGCTCTGTGCCAGGCCGGACCCAGAATATAACTTCAAACAGGTCTGAAAGCTCATCTGTGGTGTTCTCAGGACATTTGGGTAGGAACAGCTCGTACTTCTCTTGGTAGGCAAAAGTAGATCAACTAGTATCACCAGAAAAATAAACATATGAGTGTAGCAATCTTCTTCAGGTGTATGGTTTCACTTTCAATGACATGACTGGGCCAAATTTGGAGATTTAGCAGTTCTTCCAGTCTAGGATACATGTGGCTTCAGTTATGGTTAATCATCTTAACTATGCTGTGCAAACTTCTCCCTTGCTTGAGGCTAAAATAGGTCTTGAAATCAAGAAATGCAATTCTGTTTCTGGTAATATTTGCCCTTTCATTGTGTTTTCTTCGCATGAGATATACAAAGCATGTATTAAACATGAAATAGCTGATCTTGGCAAGGTCTTTCTGAAGTAGTTGAATACACTCGTAATTTTATGCTGGAAGCTGGGACATGGGGAAGGCAGAGGGACCAGCTACTGTCATATATTATTAGAATCAGGACATCTGTCAGTTTTCTAATGATAAGTTTTTCTTTACTATTTCATGCACAGGCTGGTCTGGTTTCAGTGAGAAGCTTACATGTCTCTCACTGAGTCCGCTTTCAACTAAATAGCTTAGAAGCAAGATAGATATGTTTGTTTTGCAGCTGGACTTCTGCTCTCTCCTAAATATTACAGAATCATAGAATGAGCTGGGTTTGAAGGACCTAAAAGATCATCTAGTTCCAACCCTGCTGCTATGGGCAAATTCAACTTTGATGGGTTTTCCAGTGGCTGCTGATTTTTCAGTTTCCCAGGTATCTTATTAAAAGTTTCATGGTGAATTGCAGAATACATATATCTGAGTGTCCCATTTACCCAAAGCACCTCCAATGAATGTGCAGCATTTCTTTTTCGGGAATGAATCATATTTTATATTCATCCCAGTAGACCCAAAACAAAACTCAAAAGTAATGAGAAACTTGCCCACTACAAGAGAGTTTCAACTCAGGGGTGAAACCTCACAGCTGGCTGGCTACCAGTCCTTTGCAGCATCTAAATTTCACAGCTGTAATTCTCTATTTCGAACAGCATCAATGAAAGCACAGGTGAGATTGGCATGCCTTTACCAGTTCATCCTCCCAAGTTATGATTTTACTCATGATTTTCAGACCTAGATCCCAGACACTGTATAAACCAAAAAAACATAAAGCCTGTGTGAGCTTGCTATGCCACTTCTTTTTATTCACAGTGTCTGTTGAATAAATTTTCCCCCTGCAGACTTCATACTTGGGCCTCCCATGGACCTTCTCCAGGGTTACTTCTTGTCTCCTTCCTCTCTGTGAGCATGGGGTCACCAAATCTGATGAAGCAACAGTGATCAGTGGCAAGCAGTGCATGTTGTTAGCAAGGGAAAAACCACCAGGCTAATGCTGACTGGCTGTGGTGCCCGTGGTTTGGAAAGCCCATGTCCTGCTCCCCGTCTGCACCCTCTTTACTGAACCCTGACGTTCCACTCCTGTTAAATTCTTGCTCTTTCATTTTCTCTGAATCTACATTCAGTTTCTTCACAGCACAGTGTGTGGAGCAGGGAGGAGAGTTGCTGCAGGTCCCATGGGATTTATGCACAGGATAGAGGTCCCAAAAGCTGCAAAGCATAGAGTTGTGTCAGTGTATGGAAGCACAGGAGGCAAACAGAGTTTGTTTTCAACTCTTGTGCACATTTACAAGTGGACCCCCTGGTAGCACCTGCATATAGGCTGGTAAGCCTGTCTCCCAGACTTCCAGGTTTTGTGGGCGAGTGAGGATGCTGTAGCAGGGGCAGAGGTGCAACTGCAGCCAGAAGGTGACTTCAGTCTTTCACTGTTGGCATCTGGTCCCTCTTGGTCTCACAGGTGTTGCACAGGTTCCTGCAGGCAAACAGGGCTCTGTGGAGAAAGTTTAGCACAGAGCTGAGCCTGTCTGTGCAGGACCATCTACACAGTAAGCTGCTAAGGCCCTCAGGAAGGGTCTTAAGTGGTGAGTGAAGCTGCTCAAAAGGGCAACCAGCCAGGGCTTTAGGGTTTTGACAGAGTAAAAGAAGAACAGCACTGACCCAAGGCAAATGGATCTGACTGTGGAGCAAAAGCCAGGCTCAAGGCATATCAGGCATAGGTAACCTGCACCTTTGCCAGAGCACCTGGGACGTAGTGCAGGACAGCATCCATCCCTGGGACTCTGCTCTGACACGGAGCATGGTAGCCTGCCAAACCTCCCCTCCAGCATGCCTCACTGAAGAGGCATAATGTACCAGGATAGGTATGTCGCTGCCAGCATCCACGGGGAATCCCAAGCCTAAAAACCCCACAAAAGTATTTTATATCCCCACCTACGGCAATATTGTAGGCTATAAATTTTGTATGTGGTCACTGTATTTTTCCAGAGCATGTAGGCGGCTGTCAGCTTCCTAATCCTGGATTTACTGGCAGCAATGAGAGGAGAGAGGAGGCTTCTGTCAGGGATCAAGAGGACAAGCCTATTCTTGGCACTTCAGAGGACTCTCCTGATGGTGGTTAGATTCACTGGAGTCCCCATAGGCTCCCATAAATGTCACCCTTCCCAAACCTGAAGACGATCCTTCTTTGCAAGCAACCCCCTCATGTTTCCATTACAACCAGCCCTCAGTTCCCCTCCCTTTCTCATACCCACATTCTGGATGGTAATTCAGCAGCAGCACTCTCACAGCGACTGATGAGGAGCTCAGGCAGAGAAGTTAGCTCAAGCTCTGTCTCCTTGGAGTGAGATAATTTCCCAGAGCAGCATCTGACCTCTGAAGCACAAAAAGAAGACTTGGGGAGAAATGTCGATGATGGACTATGGCTGTGCTGTGCCTGGGGCCAAGATACATAGGGGGTCAGGAAGTCCCCACCCACTAAAGGTGGAAAGCCCACATAAGGGCCCCCAGATAATCTGACTTCATTGCTAAGACTCCTCTGGTCCCCCAAAACCCTTGTTTTCCAATTCAAAGTAGTAGCAGGGTCTGCAAACCCATGAGCTGGAGTTGCTAGCTATTCCTCTGTAGCCAGCTGAAAGGTACAGGACAGGAGACCTAGGGTGACTCTGTGGCTCTGCTGACTTCAGAGACAGATCTCCACATCTCCCAGCTCTCCCCTGCTGCAGCACACAAAGAGATCCTAGCATTCATCCATAATCCCTTCTTTATGCTACGACAGGAGCCTAAAGCACTGTGGAAGCCAACAGGTAAAAAATGGTGCTCACAGGGTGTTTACAGCTCCAGGATCTTCAAATCACAGCCACTTGTGGCTGGCTAGGATTTGTTACCAGAATAACATGAATTTCCTCACAATTCTACATGGATTTTAGCATTTCAGGAACAAGGGGATTACTTGTCTGTTGTTGCCTATGAAACGAAAAGGTGTCTAGTGCCTTTATCTGGAGTACTCTGCTGTGAAAGTCAGGGAAGAAAACATTTCAGAAGACAATGAAAAGCAAGGAAACCCAGAACTGTTTGTTCACATGCACTGTGCTACCTAAAAACAGTCAAGCACAATTCGTGTGTCTCACATTGTGCAAACATGTGAGCATCTGGCAGAAGTGCATAACTTACCCATCACTGGTGTGAGTGAGTGGAACTCTTGCATCCAGCAAAGAGCAACAAGTATCCTGCCATATAAATGACAGCTTTGGAAATGAATTCATTTTTAAAAAGCTTGTCAACTTGACACCTAGCCACCTTGCAAAAAAAAAAAAAAAAGAAAAAAAAGAAAAAGAAAAGGCATTTCAAAACGTTTTCAGGTTGATATCTTCCCTGAATTTTCCCCATCACTCTTAGCATCTTGTTTTTGTATGATTTAAACTTGCTCCCTTTTGCTCTGCTGTGAAAAATACACACACACAAAGCTAGAGGAAAACCAGTCATCTATGCAGATTACATGATAAGAAAAAACCAGGAACATGTCATGACTGAGGAAAAAACTAATGAGAGAAATCATTATGAACTGGTGAGGGAAGTCAGGAGAGAATGTTAGATGACTATCCCTGTAAAACAACTTCCCAACATACCCATAATAAAATTGAGCCTTATCTATTCACCAGGACAAGCAACTCCAGTCCTGGAAGCTCTGCACAGACCCCTAAACCAATTCAGAGTTGCACTATTTTAATTTAATTTAATTTTTGTTTTGTTACTGACTAACAGCGTAGTTTAGAGCCACCTTCAACATATCATGCCTTGGTGCAGGGAACCGGGTTTTCACAGTGCTGTCTGCAGCAAAAGGGTCTCAATAGGCTTTTTTGCATTTCCCACTTCGGCTTCACCCAGCGCTAAAAAATGAGTCTGTTTAAGCATAACTCACAGTTATCTCTTTCAGCTCGTCTGTAAAATGTTAATGTGATGTGTTCCCATTTAAAGATCCCTTTGCACTGCGAAGAGCCACGTGAAGCGGTCTCCATAGACAGGAGCGCGCCCAAACTAATCTAACGTGGAAGAAGGAGGAATGAGGAACCTTTGCAAAAGGCACGGTGAAAAACCCACCCGGTGCCAGAGAGCCCACTGGCTGTGTGGGCAGGCGGCATGATCGGCGACGGGCGACACTGTCCACCCTGGCGCCGGAGAGCTCCTCGGCTCGATTCTGCGAACCAGGCAAAATTGTGACTCACGCAGTTTGCTCGCAGAGAAGGAGGACCATCTGCTAGTCATGAGCAGATGACAAATTCACTGCATTGCGTCTTGTCGCTACTTCCAAATTTGTAAGTAAACACATTTTGTAACCTCTCTCGGAATACTTGAGAGCTTCGATAATGGAGAGGGGGGGGAAAAAAAAAAAGAAGAAGAAAAGAAAGTTTAAATTTATGTAACGCACGGGAACGGGGGTTTGGGAAGAGGAGGGAGGGGGAAATAAACGCTTTACTCTGAATGGGGTTCGAAAGCAGCCGCTCCAGCTCGGTGGCGGCTCCTGCCGAAGCGCTGCGGGCGGAGCCGGCGGTGCCTGCGCTCCCCCGGGCGGCCGCTCCGCGATGCAGCCGCCGCATCCCCTCCTGCCCCGCTGCCCCCCGCTCCCCACACGAGCGGGCAGACCCCTCCGAGAGCGCACCCCAAGGCCGGCACCCTCGGAATGGGAACTCTCCGATCACTCCTCCCGCCCCCCGCCACCTGCGGGCGCCCCGCAGCATCCCGCCTGTTTGGAGCCGTGCGGGTCCTTCGCAGCGGAGTCCATCCGACACGGGGTGCTAAAGCAGGTTAGGGCACGAGTTACGTGCTCTTGCAGTGTCAGGGGTGAAGGAGCTAGGCAGCACAGAGGCAAGGGTTTGGACATCATCAACAGCTTCTGCAGCTCAAACAGGTCTGCCCAAAACCCAAGTAGGTACCTATGTATTGGATCTAAGCTTGTATATCCAAAGCAGTCTAAGGAGTTGCCCCAGGGGAGGTCTAGATTGGATATTAGGGGGGAAAAAAATTACTGAAAGGGTGATCAGGCACTGGAGCAGGCTGTCCAGGAAAGCGGTAGAATCGGCATCCCTGGAAATGTTCAAAAGCNGTTTAAATTTATGTAACGCACGGGAACGGGGGTTTGGGAAGAGGAGGGAGGGGGAAATAAACGCTTTACTCTGAATGGGGTTCGAAAGCAGCCGCTCCAGCTCGGTGGCGGCTCCTGCCGAAGCGCTGCGGGCGGAGCCGGCGGTGCCTGCGCTCCCCCGGGCGGCCGCTCCGCGATGCAGCCGCCGCATCCCCTCCTGCCCCGCTGCCCCCCGCTCCCCACACGAGCGGGCAGACCCCTCCGAGAGCGCACCCCAAGGCCGGCACCCTCGGAATGGGAACTCTCCGATCACTCCTCCCGCCCCCCGCCACCTGC